>LUCM01003528.1:18970-37444 GCA_008360955.1 Fasciolopsis buskii | reverse complement strand
GGTCTGAGCTAACGGACAGTAACCGTGCAAATCAGTGACGGATAGGTGCAACATGCTCATGTGTTGTGAAGTTCAACAAACCGTTCACAGACTGCCCGGTAGCGTAATGGCTAAGGCGTTCGACTCACAATCGTTCGTTCGTCATCTATCAGTAGCTGTCGATCTCTCTAATAGAATTAGAAAATGATGACCATTGAATTTGGAGCACGCAGTTTCGGGAAATACAAATCAGGATGTTTGATTTGAATACTTTTTAAAATGCAGTCGCCTCTGTTTGGATAGGCGCAGACGTTAGTCTATCCAAACGCAGTGTTAGGGTTGATTGAAATCACCTACAATAATTTAGTTGCTATCGTCATGAAGAAGAAATGTAAATGCTATGAAAGTTTCAAAAATACGTGATATTTCCTTGCATTCTAAAAGGGTCAATATATAATTTGGTCATTATTGTGCTTGCGTGGCGGAGATTCCTGATATGACATAGCTTCACGGGAGAGTCACTTATGCTTAGCGAGTACGTATAAATAATTCCGGAATCGCCAAATGAAAAGGAGTTTGCGCACCGTGGAACACTGCCTACAGTTCACTTTTTGTTCAAAAATGTCCCGCAGATGGAGGCGAAAGCTGTTTATCAGTACGACTGAATCAGCGATGTCCAGTTTCAGCCAAAGTTCTTGTATGTAGATGACAAAATTGTGAAATTTGGTGGGTGGCCGAAGTGCGTGGGACAGATCCCAAATTTTCTTAAACATAGGAAGGATGTCGGCACTCACGAATGCCGGAATGGACATCTTGGCCAGAAGGGTGCATTTCACAGCTGCCAGTTAACCACAACAAGTGCCTCTCCGGGTGGATTGGATTTTTGAGACAAAAATATGTGATCCAAGTCAACTTTGAGAAAAAATGAGATTCTGAACAATAGCAATTCGGACCGATTGTGGCGGCGAACGGAGACAATAATGGAACCAAAAATGCATCAGAAAAACAACGATATAAAGGTGATAGAGAACCCTAGCGCAACCAGGCGTACAGCGCGCAAAACATCTTCAGATCAGATCTGCTTTTGTCGGTTTTTATCTATGTTTTACATTCTCCGGCATTTTCTCCCTTTTATAATGAAAGTAATAGTAGATGTGCGTACCTAACGCCCTGTCAGTGCTCTTCCCGAATTGCAGCAGCGCAGCATTTTCATGGAGAATTTGCCGGGCTTTGCTAAGTACTAGCCGTTGTATCTTCAACGCGATAACGCCTGCCATGCCCATGATAAATCCATTCCTCTGGTCTGGAGGCCCGTCATTCCTTGGAATTTCCCCTAAGCCGCAGCATAGACAGTTGGTCTCCAGATGATCAATGTTCGTAGATATTTTATCAAGCCTTCTCTGCCTGTTGGCAATGCACTGGTGCACATCCATCTGTTGATCACCCCTTCTTGACAAGCTACAGGGCTTCGTCAACGCATGGCAAGCGACGTTCACACCATTGGACCATTTGAGCTGTTTAACTGGTGCGCAAACTCCTTTTGATGTGGCAATTCCGGAATTATTTATACGTACTCGCTTCTACTTCTATTAGGGCCTAAGTTATACTCGGCCAGTCTTCCGCTCCTTCAAGCTAACAAATCAATTTCAAGATCACCCCCTTTACTTTTCACACAACCACCCTATGATTTTTCGAAAATTCTTTTCAGACACATTTTGTTTCTCTGCTGAACCCCTACGCACGGACAACGACTGAATTCCCACAGGAGCAGCCAATACAATCTCAGATACCTGCTGTCCCGTGGAAATCTTTTCTTCTTAGACGGCGCTTTCTCCTCCCAGATACTGCAAGCTCAACAGAGACACAAGGAGCACCTCTGGAAATTCCGAAGCAACTCAAATGTGCAGTTGATTTTGGCTCTAATTAAATGTAAGATTACATCCATCGACACTACATTCGCCAGCGAAGTCCTGAGTGGTAACAACGACCGATTGCTTTGGCAAAGCATTCGAACCGTGAGTGGGGAGAATAAGAGACATGTGAGATGCCTTGCTGATGACGGAAACATTAATCAAGCACTCATCCATCCTTCTACTCACACCCATATATATATTTACAAAAGGGTGATAATATTACAATTACACTTACTTCAGCATACTGTCCTCAATGGCTTATGTCCATCTATGAATCCTCCTGACCACCCCTTTTAGGTCGTCCATAAATCTAGCAAGTCCACTTTGGACACTATTACCGTCAGGAAACATTTTGTTCGTGGGTGCGTAGTGGCGTCGTTCTCTCGGAGAAAATCGATTACCTCCGGAAATCTGTCTCTAAGATCTACTTTGAGGCTTCATATCAATTTTCTAACAGTTGTTAGGTTGCGTTTGTTTTATCACACACGAGATCTGTACACCTCCGCTCGCACTGCGCTTTTCGCTTTCGAATTGTTTAATCCACTCGGGATTGCTCTGCCGTAGTTTGCCTGTGCGTATATTGTCGTATCAGTGCCATTTTGGCGTGATATATACAAAGAAGACACCTTCGAAATCGCATTTCGGTGGTCTTATAACATACAGAATCTTGAGTCTCAGTAATTTTCGAAACTAATCTCCACAATACTCTTTGAAGTGGCCAGCCGTCTACCTGGCATAAAGGAATTCAGCCTTCGAAGTACGTTGGGAAACTTAGTTCAACCGAACAGGAAACTGGACTCCTGCTGGCTCAGACCGTAAGTCCCATTTCCAGACAAGACTAGACCAGATCAGTGGAGGTCGCAAACGGAATGAGGACTACCCAGTATTTTGGACGGATTGATGTTCATTTTTCCTACCTGTCCTATGACTGCAGGAACTGATGTGGCCTTCATGCTAATTTCATCAGTTCATTGGCACTACTCTTCTCCCCACCCTCCACTCCCATTTCTAGGATTGCTCGCTTTCTTGTACGGTCCTATTAAGACTGTCATCGAAATACTCCGCTCATTAAGTAGACGTTTGTCTGATGTATCTTTCCATTCTTTCAAGCGGATACATTTATCTTCTCTGTTTGCGTGTACAAAATCTAACCTGTGCAAAATTTCCTTCCCTTCTTGATTTTGACATTGATGTATGAGGCATACACCTGTAGAGGCGTCCCTGCCAAGCACGTCGATGCACGACTGAATGCTTCCGATTGCGTTTCCTGCAATTGTGATAACCTCCACAACGTTGCTTGTCCGTTGCCTCCCGTCCCTCTCCTTCCGTAAATCGTCTTCCTCGTGGATGATCATTTTTGTTTTCCGACTAGCTTGGGCAATTCATCTCAACTCTAAATCACAGTGCGAACAGTGCGATCAGTCGTGCTTTGCTCGACTTCGGAAATTGTAGAGGCATCTGCCTGCACCAGAATCTTTTCTTAAGCTTATTCCGTGGTCCTTGATTGTCTTTAAACTGAGGGAGAAAGTACCGTTGATCTTGTCTTTCAGAGATCGACAGTTCACCTTCATCGAATACATTTTGCATAATAGTACTTGTTTTTTATAGTTAATTAACTCGGTGAGGTAGGGAACGTGAACCAGCACCCGTACACGCGACGGCAACTTTGGGTCTGTTTCGCCACGTTTCGGGGAAATCATGGTCTCTTAGGGTTAACAACCCACTTTACGATGCAACAGAATAGAAGCCGAACTGTTTCAAAATGTAGGCGCTACAAACAACAGAGATGCCATACGAACATCAGGAAAGAAGAGCTGTTGAATACAAGCATTCCTCATATCAGGAAAACATGAAATTAATATCATAGATTAGGCGTAAAAAATTCACATGGCGGAGTAGTTAGGAGTGAATGTTAGATTAAAGTTCGGAGGAGAGACATTCCCTGAAGGCTTTATATATGCTTTCGCCAAACTGGTTCCACATAAAAAGAAATCCGGCGAAGGTGACATGTGAGCATACATCTGCCGAATCGAGAGAACAGGAGTGCCGCAAATCCAAAAGCCATGGCAATCACATAATGACTGATGCTATTTCCAATCTCTAGCCAACTCCCCTCGTCACGAAGCCAAGCGAAAAAGTGCACAGCGATAAAGTTAGACAGTACTGTAGTGAGAGCCATTTGAGCAGAAACCGCATCCTGTGTGTGTGTATACAACGGCATGATTGGTTTTACACGACCACTTGCCAACTGAACTGCTGCGTAAATAATCCCCAAGCAAACCATTGGACATAGTACCTGGAAAATAAGCCACACGACAAAAATTACCAGGGTGCTCAACATGGGTCCCTCATCGACGTAAGAAGTAATGATAACAGCGACAACAGGCGGTGATTCCAATAAATCGCATGAACGATCTGAAGAAATAATAATTGGAGATAAGATGATTCTGAGTGGTAAATCGAGTGTAGGGCAGATTCGATCGACAAATAACAGATGGACAGTGAGCAACCCGTGACACGCTATATATACATTATATATATATATATATATACATAATGCACAACTCTATGCATGGATCGAGTAAAATATGAACCATGACAAAAAAGAGAACAATGAAAGAAGCGAAAAGCAATGGTTTGAAAGAGTTCATTGCACATGTCAACTGCGGCAGCCCTGATATTCATCATCAATGGTCACCACGTCCAACATTGCTTTGCATGGATTGTGGCACTCGGCTGTCCAAATCGAAGTATAGTTACGCGTGCCAATTAACAAATCCAAGTTATAAAACGATTAGGATGATGTTCCTATTGTTTTACTCTCAAATAGCCACTAAATCGTCAGTTTTTCTGCCAATTATTGATGCAACGTGGCCAAAGCAACTTATAACAAGTCAGACAAAGTGGTATGAAGTATATTCGATATTCCACTGAATGACAACCAAATAAAGGAATATAGGTAATTTGTGGACGTCTGCAAGAGGTGAAGTCAAAATTTCAAACAGAGAGGAACCAACACAGTTGATTTGGTGATAGACGGTAACTCAAAGCCACTCGGCTAGTGACAATATTTGGCCTAGTGAGAACCCATGTGGTTCTATGCCACTCCGAACTTCGAAGTCAGGGTTTCCGGTATCTCCCCCCCCCCGTGCAGTAGCCCTAGTGGCTATGGGACATGTGCCTTCTACTGTACTCATGCTTCAAGGAGGCCACAAAAAGGGGATAAGACAATTCTTCTAAGCCAAAGATATCGAAACATACCTTGATTAGAAGTAATAAGCCCATAATTGACGGTTTGAGACTTGTGATAAAACAGAATGTCGATCGAGGATCAAAACTGGGGGACCGGAGAAAATGAACAGTAAGAAACGGGACAAAGGGAAACGAATAATCCCACGGTTATCAATACTGTTCAAGAACAAAACACCAAGACTGCATAGTCGTAAACCCAATGCAATAAATATGCCACACAAACACGAGTTATTTTTTCCCCATCCAGTATCAAGTTCGGCACTGCTGTCGTCCAGTCCTGCAACACCACTTTG
Organism: Fasciolopsis buskii; assembly: GCA_008360955.1. NCBI lineage: Eukaryota > Metazoa > Platyhelminthes > Trematoda > Plagiorchiida > Fasciolidae > Fasciolopsis > Fasciolopsis buskii. Next base: position 32,007 of record LUCM01003528.1, on the reverse strand, counting down.
CACTTTAAAGGTGCAAAACACATGCCAAACCGAGCAATCGATCTCAACAGTCTATCTAGTGCCCGTTGTGCATGGTCCGCAGAATCGAAAAGGCACACGACGTCGTCTGTGTAATCTAGGTCGCATAGATTCCTTCCACTTCCCAGTTCGACTCCTACATCCCGGAGACCTCCTAAAGCATCTTCCATCACCTCGTCCATGACGAAGTTGAACAAGAATGGAGAGATGGGACACCTTAGTCGAACGCCACTAGTCGTTTCGAATGAACTTGATAGTTCACCGTATACCTTCACGCGACCACAAATGTGCAAGTACAATGCTCGCAACAGGTTTACGAACTTCGATCGCATGCTCCTCCGGTGGAGAGCACTGAATGGTGCTGGTCGATCCACGACGAACAGACAATGACACTTCAGTCGACTGTTATGCACATGTACCGAATTGCACACAAACGACTGTTGACTGAGATACAGTCTAACAGTTGGCACGAAATATTTTAGCTATGGAAGCTTGCTTCTCTATCTAGTTTAGCGTGCCAACTTTGAAGGCAGCCTGGTGAAATGAACGCTTAGGTCGAAATAACGTGCCTAATTTGCTTCCTTCTCTCCCATTAGTGCTTTCAAGCCGCAATCATTCGGAGCACCTTGTGTGGTCCGTAAATCAGAAGAACGAGGTTAGCACGGTTCCCCATATACACAACGCTCGAAGAATATGGGTGGCGATAATTCGCGGCTGCCGCTGGAAATTTTCCTCGAGAATTCTAACTGGAGCCTTTGATTCAAAAGTCTGACCCACAGGGCAATGGGAGGCTGACTCAAAAAGGAAGCTCTGAGTAGCCGTGTACTTATCACCACCCATTCTCCTCAAATCAATGAACAGTGTGGTCCTAGACGCTTGGTGAGGAAAACAGCGACAGTCCTGGACGATATGGCGGTACGAACGCTACACAGGCCGCTTAGAATACTCGCAACTAAAAAAGGCAAATCTTAAAAAACAACGCAAACTAAAACATATCGAGGCCATTTTAATTAACATGTTGTGATTCATTGCATTTTTTAATCAACAAAATACTAGTAATAAATTAATTAAACACTGACGATGTCACCACGACTGGTGTTGAAAGGTTTACAATCTAAGCGGCAAGCTCAGCGGTTAGAACTCAATGGGAATCAACAGCCGGAGCTACGAGCAACATAAATACTCAAAAGTCACTGTGTTTAAAGACCCGAAGTTCGAATTACATTTCCACTGCTCACTTAGACGACATGCAGCTATTTGTTGTCCCTAGACTGATTACCCCGGATCTATCGAGGGTTTATGTAGATTTGCGCCATTCAAAATTTTGGAGTCATGGTTGGTAGTTTCCTCAGTGGCGTCGCCCCAGGAGTTTGAGCCTTACGCCTAGATTTATTAGGTAACATGTTTCGGTTAAGTCCTGGCACAAAACAATCTAGTCACCGCTAAAAGGAATGCGGATTTTATTTGAAGCCAAATGCATTAAGTGACTGCCGTAATTCCAAGCCAAATTCGATTGTACTTGCCAATTTAATGGTGGATGCTCAGCCGTCTACATTGACAGACCACACAAAATAGCCAGATAACTATGTTGTCGCGCACATTTACGAATGACCGCAAGGAGCGATGTGCGAGCAAGTAACGCCGTGATTACTGGTCTGAAGGCTTAAGCTCGTACTAATATTCTAAGCATCACTGTTTGTTGATACTCATAGGCTCTGTGAATATCAGTCATGAAGCTGGGATTTAGGAGTATTTCCATTTGTCCAGCGCACAGATTCACAGTCAACGTGTTCTGTGTTACAGTGCGTTAGTATGACGACTACATAAGTGTCACGAGAAATCTGAGGCTATTGTTGCTGAGTGGACTAAGAGATGCCCAATGCTGACGCTTGATTTCCCCGTTTCCGTTTCCGTAGATCCGAAGAAGTAATACTCGCGATTTTCCGGCCCCGATGTGAACACATCTCGCTCACGTCAGTGTGCAGTGGGACATGAAATATGGAAACATTATTGAAGTATCTCACCTGTTCACGCTAGCGATATTTCCGGTTCCGAAGAAGGAAAACACTAGCAGAAAAATCTGGAAAAAATAAATTCGTAGGATAATCGCCGACAAGCTGGAAAGTTAAGACAGTCAAGCGCACCACTATCTTCTGACAATGCAAGATATGATCAAGGTGCTATTGTAGCTGGCTCTCTGTACGCCGTCACTTTGATTGTAAGTATAAAGGTGTTGCATGGTGCTGATAGTACCTAATGGGCTTGGATCGAACTTTCCCTCATTCTTGCACACTGCGGATCAGGATGTTTACGATCTCCTTTCCGAAGAGCGTTCGTCCCGTGTATCCTAATATATATTGTATGCTTTGATAAGACCTTGAAAATCTGAAAATCAGACTGAACAGATGCGAAAACAGGCAAATAGCAGGGAGGTATTTTATAATACAGACTTAGGACATCACCGAGAAAAACAAGTTAGAGAGTTCGGTACAAAATGTGATCCGAAGAACATGGTGATCGATCACGGAATTTCTGGCTTAAAATTTGAAACTAAGACATCCTTTATTTCCAAACCTCACTCTAGGCATCAGCTAAGCTTACGCAGGCTGAGATGATAGATCAGTAGTCAAAGGCTTTTTAAGTTGATTAGGATTGGCATACTGAAGGTAGCGAAAACCTAGAGAATGAAGCTGATATCACATAACGATTTTCCTAATCTTATGGGATAAGCAATTCAGCAGTCAGTAAATAACCCAAATCGCAATAAAATCACATATTAGTGTGAACTTAGAGGTTCCAGCTCTCGGCACAACGAAAAATGACCAAGTGACATATCTCTGCTAGTTCTTGCAAGAATACGGCGCTTCAGAAGAAGGAAAACAAGTGATGCACTGCGATCCAAATCAATGAAGACGAAGTTTGACGTGGTTTAATTTTGATCACAATTATGTTGGTCAAAGGATACGAATAACAAGGATTGCCGAAAATTTCGGCGGGTCAGCAGCTGTGAAGATATGTCACCAGGTACTTGCGCAGAAGCTGCAGCAAAGTCGGACTCCGCAATTGTGTTGATACACCACACCTAACAAGGAGGAAAAAAGTAAAAGAGTACTAGCATAAATATGATCCACTTCGGTGTGGTAGACGTAAAGCGCTTAGCTTAATGCGGATCCTGAGGAAGGATAGTGGAAAATCAATAAATGATTTGGAATGACCGGCATTGTAGGAAAGCACAAACCAATTTAGTACAAATTGGATGGCTAGCGAATGGAAACATGTGAACAGGTCATGGGAAATTGAAATTTTATATAAATGATTCACACGAACAAAATTCAACCGCAAACGTTAAGCGGTATATATAGTTGGACTCATTCGTCGAAAAATGGACGCTAGTAACGCCCAAGCCTTCGAACTGGGTAAACGACGAAAAATGAACTGCTTCCGCTTGTGAAATTTTCAGTCTCTTAGTGTGCAGCGGAAATCTCGACGAAAAACTCAGCACATCAGAGTTCCCCAGTGAGGAGTTTGGTACCAATGCATGAAGTCTGCAAACGAGCTAGTCAATCACACAGATCTTATTCTTTAATTGTTCAAACACTAATTCCTCGCAGAAGTGTCTGAAAATTACAGGTTAGCATCAATAAACCATGATTATCGGAAAAGACGCATACCCATGAAGGAATTCCCAAAAGTCTCTAAATAAGCCAAGGTGGTAAAATCAATGAGCCAGATTGTTTCCTGTAAACGGCGCCCACTTTTTATCCCGAATTAAAATCCCTGTTTTATCCACTCCGAGTCCAGAAAAATGGACCAGACAGCAAGAGATGGGAGAAAACAGCAGACCGAAATGATGCACACAAGCCATCCTTACCAAATGTGGAAACCACACGCCGCAACTGCACTTTTTGATTAGTGGATTCTATTACCGTTCCTTTAGTCGCATAGGAAATAAGAGCCTGTTGCACCCCTAGTGCCTTAATTTTATGGTAGTATCTCGAGGTAACTAAAGTAAATCACATAGACGGTTTTTCATTTCCTAAATTAGTACGTTGGTCGTCAACGTCCTACTTCGTAAAATGATCAAAATAGAAAGTCACTAATGAGCGAAGGGTTTGGATAGCAAACATCTTGTTGTCAGTCAAATCTACGTCATCACTGCATAGCAAAACACTTACGATCTAAACGCCAAGCTCACCGATCCAAATCTTACAAAAATCAGTAGTCTGAACTACGGCCGACTCAGATTTTTAAAGTTATCGGGAATGTGATCAGATAATCCAGCTGATATCCAGAAAAGATGAAAAAACATTCTCCATTGAAGACAGTCTGGATCATTGCCATTGTCATCCTTAAGGAATCTCAAAGATACAATCACCTTTGACCGCTGCACAGCGTAAACATAACTGAATATCATATTCTAACTTCCAACAGCGAAAGAATTTACGTGAATTACCAATCAATGCCACGGAAGGAGTTTTCACGACAGCAAAAGCATTGTCACTGACATTTAACATCTGAATGAAAGCCAGTGAGTGTTCGCAGTGTACGGGAACCTCTTGGCTACTGACTGCAAACACTTAATTGGAATAGGGACTCCAGACTGTTCTACTTAGTCGTTACGCAGTAAATCTGCAAGACATTTACCGCCAAAAATTTAGAAAATTAGATGGAGAGGATAGCTACAAAGACAAAGCATCAGAAGTTTTGGTGTAAAGCAGACAAAGCAACTGAGAATTACTTCTGATTTTGATCTATGTAGGACGTCAATCTGCATTAATCCCCGTTGATGCAGGTCAAAGCTTACGCACGATTTTTAGTTAGCTTTAATGTAGTATGCCTATCAGTTCAGTGAGACAGTATCAACATTTGGTTTTATAAGCAGGACGCCTGGCTTTCCGTGAAAACAGCATTATGCGGTGGTATCTTCTGAGATCTCTACAGATAGATTAGACTCACATCACTACGTCACCAAATAATGGGGAATATAACAATAACCAAACACTGAATTTAATCTCCCTTCACCCAGCTTTCACGTTCGTACGACCTATACACAATAATCGAAGAAGAATACGGCACAGAATGAGACAGCAGTGAGCACTAATTTTATAGGTCCAGGAACCAACGCAAATGATAATTCGAAATCCACCATCGAAATACTCCGCTGAGGAGCCGGTTTCTTCAGTCGTGACCGTGTCACAACAACGTATATCGACGCCGAGAACAGGTTTGGAAATTTCGTCTTCATCTACAACTGAAGCGCACACAAGTATAAACCATTGAAATCATCAAAATGAACGTCTTTCGCCAACAGCTGAGTAGAAGATCGAGATGTCTGGGGGCAAACATACAGTCAAAACTTAAAGACGGCTGTGCAAACACTACTAAACATATATATATATATAGCAGGTTAGGGGATGATGTTCTGTCTCGTAGTTCGGGTTCAGCAGGATGGCATTAGTTTGCTCGCTGAGTTAGCAATTTGATTGCAAACGTTTCGTCACCAGCCGACGCGACAGCATCAGTGCTATGGTATTGTGGCGAGCGTCTGGCTTCCAATGTCTGCCTAAATGGGTCAACTACTCTTTAGTCGATATTGATTGGTTGCTCTGGGTGAAGTGGTAGGGTAGAGATGTTGCAAAATTGCTTTGTTTATCCTCGTCTACTGTTGGCGTGTTGTGGGCCAAATCAGCGTCCGTTTCGACTGACTTGTACTGGTTGGTCCTTTGATCGGATCAATAGGCATACGTGGTCCAGATAGACGGGCCTGTTTATCGATTTTTCCGAGGAGTATTAGACTTCGAGGAATTACCTCGAATGCCTTGTTCTACCCTGGGCGACGATCCTCACGTTTTCGAAGTTGAACTTCTGACCTTCCCAGTCTTAGTGAACTGAAATTAGGGAGAGCGGCTCGGGTCTGTTTGTTGCCGATTGGTGCTCATGAATCCGTGTCCCGAGTACCGTTTTTCGCAGTCTTTGCAGTCGATTCGGCAGATGACGTTAGTTCGATTCTTTTCAACCATCGGTTCTTTGGTCTTCGATAGAATCTTTCGTAGGGTTCTTGTTGGCTTGTGCGCCACTTAAATTCCCTGGGGGTTGAGTAACCTTGTTGTCATTCTAGAGATACGTTTGATGTACGGTAGGACGGCTCGTGTTTTGGTCTGTTCGGCGATCGTCTCCCGGGACTGTTTTTTGTTATGCTTCGCGTGTATCCGTTGAGCAGAAACATCTGAAACGTATGTTTTCTTCTTGTTTCCTTCGCTCCGCAGTTCTACAGTGGACCATGCTGTTTTGAAGTGTCTTGATGCAACTTTTCTTGTGGCAGCTTGGTTGGTTAGTTTTAAAATTGTAGGATTTGACTTGTGTGCATGTTTTTTGCGAAATACGAATATTTCCAATGTGCTTGTATTTGTCCGTGTGACGAGTACGTCTAGAAACGATAGACTGTTGTTGTGTTCTGCCTCCATGGTGAACTTGATTTCCTTGAAAACTCCGTTCATGACAATGAGAGTTCGGTGTAATTCAGATCGTTTAATTATAACGAACCTGCCATCAACTTGGCGCAGCTACAGTTTTGGTTTGATTTCCGATAGGATAGTCTCCTCCGATTTCTGCATCGCTGCCTCTGCAATAAAGCCAGATATTTGTGAGCCCACTAGGGTTCCCTCCAATTGTTCATAAAACCTGTCTTCGAATTTGAAGTATGTTCGCAGGCACAACCCTACTAATCCGCATACACCGCTCGACTTCAGTTGTTCGCTCCATTGGTATTCTAAAAGTTCTTGTATTGTCTGTCTTGCCAAATCTAAGGGTACTGATGTGAAAAGAGACAACGTCGAAGATCATGAGTTCATACTCTTCAATGTTTATTCCGTGAAGGTTTCCAAGAATTGCAAGGCATAAATGATTGAATGTTCATGTCCTGTGATGAGAGGGTTCAGTCGCTTCCATAGGGTTTTGGCCAGCTTGTATGTTGGCGTCCCCGGTAGTGCGAATATTGGCCTCAGGGGCATTCTTTTTTACTAGATTTCCGGTAGTCCATAGAACTGTGCAATGTTTGAGTCATTGGCCTTCATTCTGCAGCGATCTTGCTTGCTTAGCTGATGTAATTCTTGTAATCGTATTGGTGTTGCGTTGATTTTCGTCGCAAGGCTTTGGGTTGGGTTGTCGTTGATTTTCCGTTAAGTCGACGCATCTTGTAGCAATGCTTGTTTTTGCTATATACTCTTCTTTATCTATAGTCACTGTTACTCTTCTCTTGTTTGCTGGAAGAATAATTATATATATATATATATATATATATATATCCGACTCTTCTTTCAGTTTTCGTAGCGTTCCTTCTTTTGGCTTCAAGATCTTTGTCGTTTATGTTACGCGTGAGAGTCGGGACAAAGGATTGTCAGATTTGCTGTTTTGTTTTGTCAGTGGTTCCCGTGATGTTCATTGTATGTTCTAATTCAGCCAGTTACGCCTTACTGGCGTCTTTAGCATTAAATTTTAGTTCTTTGATTAGTAGTTCTTTTTCTTCTTGGGTGATAGCTCGGTGCGGCAATTTTGATCCATGCGTCTCACTGAGTAGTGTCCTTAATGCATGTCAATCTTTTGAGCTTTTGAGTGAGGTCTTAGTGTCTGCTGTACGATGATCTATGGCTGCCTCAGTTTGTCTTTTTCTTTATTGTGAATGATATAATGTTAATAACACAGCCTTGTTGGTAGATGCAATGCACCAACGTTTCGATAACCGTGGGTAGTCTTTCTCAAGGCAAGTTTCCCAATTTTGATTGTAAAACTTGCCTTGAGAAAGACTACCCACGGTTGTCGAAACGTTGGTGTACTGCATCTACCAACAAGGCTGTTATTAACATTATATCATTTACAGTAAAAACCAATAAATGACGCATCGGTTTTTCGATAAACTCCTTACGTCCTTGTTCACCTATTACGAATCTGCATTTTTCCTTTCTCCTCGACCACCTCGGCGTACTTCTGCAGTCGTTTGTGTGCATCCGAAATAATCATATGCAACATCCATCTCGTAATTTTCCGCGCCTCTGGATAGTTCATGAGTGATCGGCGGTTAACGCCAGTAGGTAGGACGTTAACTCGCAGATATTTGTGCAGAAAAATAGCTGTTCGCGAGTGGAAACATGTTGACATGCGAAAGTTTCCCACCGACGAGCGGTTGTGAGCGTTGGACGCCCGAAGTGTGATGGCAGAAACGTTTGCAATCAAACTGTCCAGCTTAGCGAACAAATCCCCATATATACATGCTATAAATTGTATCTGGATGAGCAATAACAATTTCTCGGAAGCACTCATTCAGATACTACTAAGAGTTTTTACCTATTCTCGTTGCGTTCTTCCTTCGTTCCTAAGGCTGGCTTTTTCCAGTTGATAAAGAACTATCAACAAATCAAAGTTGTGCTTTTTCTGTGGATTTTTCAACGAAGGACATTCCTGTCGATACAAATTAAATTTTGGTGAGACATACCAGTTGGGAGTGCGCAAGTATAAGGATGTTTGAACGAAAGAGTGCCGGGTACGCATATTTGACGAGCGGCAATAACTGTGAAACCAGTAGTGCTTTCGGAGAAATTTAGTTCTCGAATCCAGACACTACTTACAACATATAAGCATACACATAGTAAACCAAGAATCGCAAAGTTTACAGCGACTCACTGTGGTGTGATCTGATTCCGGCGCCTCCAACTGTATCCAAAGAAGCCCGACTGTTATAAAGACTAAAATGAAAATGCCCTCATAACTACAGAAACAGAGTCAAGGAAGGCAATGACGTAAAACACAGAGATGATGATTTTCCTAACGGCCAAAATACAGAATATCAACGTCTGAAAAGTGGAAATGTCATTTTGATGGCCCAGAAGCAAAACGTGGCGATCCACTCCGTGGAGAGTCAACGCGGATTGGCAGGTCCAGTCAGAGTTATGCATGACATGGGTAAGTCTCAGACTAGTCAGTTCAATGTGATAACAAGGTGAGTGGAACATCAGAGACATATTGGGTGAGCACTAGTATACAGGTATGTTTCGTTAAACGCATCGTGAAGTATAGTGTAGGGGGTAAATACATGGATAAAAGACTACTTTCATAGGAGAAAGAGACGGAACATTCATCTAAGAGTCGATTCATTGATCCTGCTTTCGAAGAACCGGAGAGGGAGAGGTTGTGGTTGGGTGAGAAAATAGTAAACAGGAGGATGTTCCAGTTTCGAAGTCCAACGTAAAAGAGACGACTGAAACACAAGTGTGACACCTAGCAGAATACAACCAAGAGTAAACTGACTGGGAGGAAAAAACGGGCATCAAAGTGCCCGGCTAGGATAAATTACAGGCAAGTCACACAACAGCTGCAGGGAAAACAGACCAATCAAAACGGTAGATGAGACAAAAATAACAAGATATACAATCAGGGAGTGCAGAAACAAAAACAAATTGACCACAAATCGGCTGGTTTTCGTTGCACTGAGCCCCCGAAGTGAAGTGCATGACTTTCCAGAAGAGGAAATCCGGAATAATTCATAAAATGCGGTAAAACAAAACGCTAAATAAGCGTACTGGCATGTCTTGCATCGGCAAAATGCAGATAGTAAGACGCAAATTTCAAGCACTCAGTTCAGCTGGTTTGAACAGGGAGGAAATAAGTGGGGAGATAATAGCATTTATTTTGATGAGCCTAACCGCCTATGAGGAACACAATGACTAGACATGCAAACGGAATGATAAAACCACCATCGAAAGTTAACGCAGGTAAGGTCTATGACTCTTCATGGTATGCATATACCCTAGCCTCTGCAGTCCACAATACCACCAACTGTGATCCTGAAACTCTGAGTGGTGCACAACTACCTGGGGATTCAGTGGATCCGATGTAGCAAAGAATAAGAGGCAGTAGCTTGCCGTCTTCCATCTAAGTAACTGGAAGAAATGAGCTTTGAGGTAATGGGAGCCAATACCACTTAACGGCCACTGAATTTTAAACAAAACATTTCGCAGATTCTAAGAAAAGTATGCAATGAAATTTCGAGACTGCGGATATTGCTATTGCACAGTTTGTTTAGACTGACGTCAATTAATCCCTTTCTCTGGGTTGATTGTTTTTTATGCACTTATTCCAAAACAGTCTAACATTTTGCGTGCGCGACTGAAAACATTAAAATGTCAGGCATCCGGCATATAGCTCCAACGAACTGATAACGCACTTCTAAGCATCCTTTAAATTCATCATTGCATAAAAGTGAACAGTAGGAAGAGGATACTGTGTGCTCAACAGAACCAATGGAGTAACCACGACCCCGAGCCACGCCAAGATTCGAATACCGAGCTGCGGAGGAACACAACAGAACACAACCAAAGGTAGGATGACTGCAAAAAAAGGGAGGCAATAAGTACCAGGTCAGGATTAATTGCACGCGCATCAAAGAGAGACAGACAATGAAAACAGCAGATGAGACAGAATTGTCTGAAGGAATATTGACCATAGATTTTCCGTGAAACATAAAAAATAAGGATGAATAAACCCGTTATTAGCATGTCTTAACCATGACGATAAAACACAAGATGTACAAATAGGTACATAATCGATACCGTGCGTGACAGAAAAAGAGTTAATACCAACGGTGACTATAAACTATCCGAAGTTCTAACTTTGATGCACCTCTTGAATAGTTGCTGCGCTCCTGTGCATCATCACGATATGGTTTCTGCTTTTAAAAGATAGTACAGTTCAGGGGCTGACTTTTACCACGTGAAACGACAACCGAAGACCGTGCGTTTTTCGAATTCTGACCGTTTCGAGGCAAAAAGTGGAGTACTGTGAGCTCCTCCAAATTTTGTCATGAACGAAGTAAACCGCCTCAGACATCTACAGAAACATCATGTTTCCTATCTTTTGTCCATAAAGAAGACTCATTCAGATACAAAACCTAAGAGTAAAAAACGTTGGAACGTCGACGCAAAATCTTATAGAAAAGATATCGACAGTGACTCGGCCCACTTGTGTGTAGACCGGCCTATGAAACCGAGGAACTGCAGTTACAGCGCACTGATCAACGCATACCTCCTTAGTGGTACAGATTTCGGTGCTTTTAAATTCAAAGGACGTCGCGGAAATCAGTCTTAATCTGATTCACCGAAAGTTGATTTGTTCAGCGCGGTTTTGTCGCAAGCGTTCATTTGGTATCTGACGGTATTATGGGTTTTATTGAGAGCTTTTTAAGTTAACTTACCACCTGCACCAGACTATTGAGGCTAACAGATCTGCTTCTCCTTCTGTTGTTGTCATTAATTACCATCACTGGATCTCTTTTATATATATATATATTTTAGTGGGAGATTTAATGTTGTCATGAAATAAGACACCATGTGATATGACCGCCCAACTCACCAAAAAGAAACCATGGAACCACAGTACAGCTGTTTGATCCGTGTTAGGAATCATGAGCAGTGCATATTCACCGCCTTGGTCGTACTTAGGCTACCTGCACAGAAGTCATCTATCAGTAGGGCTCGATCGGTCTGAGCTAACGGACAGTAACCGTGCAAATCAGTGACGGATAGGTGCAACATGCTCATGTGTTGTGAAGTTCAACAAACCGTTCACAGCCTGCCCGGTAGCGTAATGGCTAAGGCGTTCGACTCACAATCGTTCGTTCGTCCTTGTTCGGGTTCGCGTCCCAGTTCGGGCGCGGTCCACATGCACTGCTCATGATTCCTAACAAGGATCAAACACCTGCACAGTGCTTCCATGGTTTCTTTATGCTCACTTGACCGATCATATCACATGCTGAATTATTTCATCTAAACATTCAATCTCCTACTACTAAAATGTATCAAGTAATCAAGCAAGCTGTGTAGGTCATATCCAAAGCCAAAGGCTTGTGCGTACTCTAGGCCTACCTGCACAAGAAGTCCATCTATTCAGTAAGGGCCCTCGATCGTCTGAGCTCAACGCGACAAGTAACCGTGTTGGCAAGAATCAAGGTGCAACGGATAGGTTGCAACATGCCTTCAATCGTGCGCTCTGTGAAAGTGTCAACCAAATTTTCATTCAACAACACCGTGTCGCCCAGCCCGTCGCCCCCGGTAAGGCGTCAATGGCTAACGCGCGTTCGTAACCTCACAAACCAGTTCGCTTCGTCCTTCGTTCGGGTTTCTGCGTCCCCCCCAGTGTCGGGCCGCCGGTTCCAGCATGCCACCTGTATGCAGACTCGCTCATCAGATTCCTAACCACAGAGGGATCAAACTACCCACTGCGACTAGTGCTTTCCATGGTTTTCTTTATGCTCACGTTTCTGGACAGATCCATATCACTAATGCTGAATCATCTTTCTAACGATCCCTAAAGACAATTACTACCCAAGCGACTCTCCCGTATACAAAAATGTATCAAGTCAAAAATCAGCAGGCTGTGTAGGTTTCATCATTTCCCAAAGCGTTGTTTCGTGACTTTAGGCTTACCTGCACAGAAGTCATCCCTATCAGTAGCGCCTCGATTACAGGCGTCTGAATGCTAACGTGAAACAGTAAACCGTGCAAAATCAGTGACGGACTAGGTTGCAACACATGCTCATGCTGGTTGTGTAACGTTCATACAAAACCCGTTCCAACACGCCTGTCCCTCGGTTCAGCGTAATGGGCTAAAGGCGTTCGACTCCACAATCGTTGCTTCCGGCGGTACCCTTGTTCAGGCAAGTTTCGCGGTCCCTAGCGTTTCGGCGCCGCGGTCCACATGCACTGCTTCATGATATTCCCTATACAAGGATCAAACAGCCTGCACAGTGTCTTCCATGGTTTCCCTTTAAATGCTCACTTGACCGATCATATCAACAAATGCTGAATTATTTCATCTAAAACATTCAATCCTCCCTACTACAAAAATGTAATCAAGTAATCAAGCCAAGCTTGTTGTAGGTCCTATCCCAAAGCCCTTGGTCCGTACTTAGGCTAACCTTGCACACAGAAAGTCATCTATCAAGTAGGCGCTTCGATCCGGTTCCTGGAGCT
>LUCM01003528.1:3217-18945 GCA_008360955.1 Fasciolopsis buskii | reverse complement strand
TGGAAGCACTATACAGATGTTTCATCCATGTTAGGAATCATGAGCAGTGCACGTGGACCGCGCCCGAACTGGGACGCGAACCCGAACAAGAACGAACGATTCTGAATCGAACGCGTGGTGGGTATGCACTGCTGATGATTCCTAACAAGGATGAAACAGCTGTACAGTGCTTCCATGGTTTCTTTATGGTGAGTTGAGCGATGATATATATATATATATATTACGAAATATTAGTGTAGCACCGAGTACGCACGCCTGATGAGTGAAAATGACAGTGAAACAGCTCGTGTATTCCCAAGAACTTTTGCTTACTCACATACACACAAGTACATCGCTGTGTACACGTGATCGAAAAAATAATATGCATGAACTCTGCTTGGTAAAATTACCAAAAAGGTGATAAAATAATGAACATAAATCAACCAAATGAACAGTCAGCATGTAAACACAAAAATGAAATGACAATAGGGTGCAAAACAGCCCACCTAGAGAGGTCCAGCTGAAAACATGAATTGCACCGTGCGTAATGGGGGCCCAAACCAAGTCGGAGTGCATGATGAAGACCGCGGCACCTGCCCCGATGAGTGAAAGGCTCTGGAGTAAAAATATCATGAGGGAAACGAGAGGATCAGAGGAACATCAGTGTGTTCGAATTATCCTAGATCAATGGGAAAACAAATCCAGGTGAGCGAACAATAATGACCAAACAGAAAACGTTTTACACAGACCAGCATGCTATAGTGTGGGAAGAAGAATGTCAGAGATATATCAAGTTCTTTGATAAGGACAACTGAAAACAGCAAACATTCAATGACCAATTAAACCGTTATCTGGATGGTTCAACTTTACCAAGACAAAATAATGAAATGAGTCCAAGAGATTATTACTCCGCCGGATAGGGATATGCGCGATGATAATTAAAACAGCATTCCTGGACAGAGATCAAACGTGTCCGTGCGGTACATCAGCTTAGTTTCAGGCTCGCAAGTGGAATGAAGCCTCTCAGTTGGATGCTCCTGAAAACAGTACGATAGATGTGATAAATTCGAAGATTCTTATGAACACGATGCTTCCTTCCTTGAAAGGAGCAGTAGTGACCTGGAAATCGATGCTAGTATGGACTAAAAGACAGCAGACCCAAGCGTTGATCAAAGAAGGTTACACTGCGTGGAAAGACGTCCTCTGGGATTGTATTCGTCTTTGCAAAGGTCTCATTCATTGTCCATTTGAGTGGCCGCAGAAAATAAAACCTAGTGTAAATTAGGGTGATTATACCTATTCACCTTGATTGATATTCGGCCCAAGGCCGTTTTCAGGGTGATTATAGGGATACGTTACCCAAAGCGAAGCATCGAATGTCATTAACCGTTTGTTATCTTCATTAGTGCCTTCAAACGCCTAAGCATGGTCGGGGGTGGGCGTATCAGGGTTTGAGATGGCGACTCGCCCTGAACACTCCTGAAAATGCTCTCTACTGACGACGTCTTAAACAGCCTCTGCTCAGGAAGTCCTGTGCACTATCTTCTCGTGGTAGAGGTATTCCTACTAAAGTGCCAGGACGAAGGCGAACGCCTGGCGCCCTCCACCGGGTTGACTGGTCATCGAAAGTTGGTCTAAGTGAGTTGGCTAAACCCTGATTTCAAACCAACCACAGGCGGCTTATGAAGCACAGTGCTGTTCACTGGCGTCCGTCATGAAGGGGTGTGCTGGGCACTCAGGATGTCTAGCCCCATCCGAAGGGCGCACTAACTGAACAGTGAGTCCCCGGCCCCCAGTGGGTTACTTGACCCTCAGATCGTCCTGCTGTCTTGTGGACTAGACCTTTTGGTCAAAAGCCCAGGGTAGGGTCCCCATTACTTCGGTTAGGGCAACCGGGTAGTACCAAGAATACGGAGGGCTCATGGATCCCGACAGATGGCCGATGATGTGAAGATGAGAAATGAAAGAACTCGCATGTGTTGTGAAATCCACACATTGCTTCTTTTTCTTTGTCGCTGATTATTTTCATCTTTCGCTATGATTCCGATGGCACACTATGTGTATTCAGATCTGTGCAAACTAATGTCTTCTTTACTGATTATATGACAGTGTACACAGTTTACGGCATTGGAGACTATGGTAAATTGTGCAAGGCCGAATGGAAAGGTGAACAAAGGTGGTGCGATTCAAACCTGCGTCATTCAAGTCCAAAAGCCATGATGACCGCCTGATTACCGCCGAAGTGGCACATCACGACACCCAAGTCAAAATACCGCAAATAAAATCGGTTCGACTTTTGAATCCGACAAAGAGCTAGTAGTAGTTTGGTCCTATCACTAGAGAACACATTTTATTCAATATAAAAGGTGGGATAATGGACTGTCAGATAATACGGTCTAAGTTCAAATCGAAAGTGAGAACACGTATCAGCATACCAGCAATGAAGTGATGCATGACATTCTTCTGTTCGCATTTAATTCCAAACGTGATCGAATGAACATGGATAGCCAACCAAATGACATGTAGCACAAGAGTCCAAGAAGCAATCCACTAACACACCTGGAACGCGAATAGTGAATACAAAAAGTTTTACTTCAACAGAAATGAAAAATGAGACAAATCCTATCCGATGTTTTGAATTGTCTAAAAACCGTTGACGTGGTCAAAGTTAACAAGACACGAAGTACGGTTCTGGAGAATGCTGGGATGTGAATAAAAGATCTAATAATGCATTTTGCTGTTCAGATGGTAATCCGTTATGTGAATTTTGTGACTGATGAAGGCGAGGGGATGACGAAACGGACGAAAAATGACAAGGTGACCAATCACTTCTTGACAGCGATTTTATTCGTATTTAAACTCAAAATCCACCAGCGTCTACCTCTTAAATAAGGTCTACTAGTCATCTACTGTGATAAATATCCCCAAGGAGCAACATATTGCATAGCCCAAATGGAAATGGAGATTTGTCAAAATTAGCAATTAGACCGGTATTCTCAAACTACGATTTTTGTACCGGTCCCTCCAACTTCGTACAGGTAATGTAAAAAAGTGCATGGAAGAAGGTAATAAACATTGGGATATAATAAGTGTACGAATCAGCGGAGGTGGAGTAGGATACACCACGATTTTCAAGACTGTTATTTGTATTTACAAAAGCAATCCGCGTGTTTGCTCTTGACTACATGGTTCAAGTGGGCGTATTCATATTTCAGGCAACAGGTACGCAGTCGTTCAGACTTTAACGAACGGGTTAATCGAAATCGGAACAAGACGTTCGGCGCATCAGCGCTATCTGCACCCATTCCTTCCTTCCTTCCAGTCCAAGCAGTTCAAAGTTGGCAATCCGTTCGATCGCACGTAATGAATGAGGCGGCCTTAAACGAGAACAAAATTGACAACCAAGTCATCATAATCTGCTTCGGATATATATATATATATATATATATATATATATATATAATACACCGGATTGAAAACAAGCATAGTGCCAGCGCAACATGTGAATGGAACTTCACATAAGGGAGGCAAACAAGATTGAGAAAACAATAAACCATAATAAACCTTTTGTTTTCACCGTACATATTTTGTGATTTTTTGGTTTTCGGATTATTTTTAAGAATGCTGAGTTCTACAGACAGGCCATGCAGCATTCCAGTCACTGACTTTAGTTCTGATACAGATCCTAGATTAACCACAACAACGATCAACTGAAGTTTTCAGTACAAAAAATGAACTAGGCCAAATTACCCATTACCTAATGCTATTTCCGACACCCAGACCCAATACTCACACTAGAAATGGACTGAATGTCGAGCCGATCACAGGAAGCAGCGGGAAACCAGCCAGAACGAGGCAAGCTAACGACCAGAGCCGACGAAAATGCTACAACGGAAAGTTTAGTCGAATAAGATCACTAACATCAAATCACAAACAAAAGTATGTAAACAATTAGAAAGAAGCTAACTGATGAGTTAAGCTGTAGGCAACCAACGTCGGGCGAATTTATATCCGGTTGTGAAAATTCAGGTTAAAATCGTTCGCATTTGATGGAACAGCTGGATCTGACAAGAGAAAACCTACAGACTGGACACGTCCTAATAGCATTTGGAAGAAAATATTAGTTCAATTTCATGCGTATGGATTTTTTCAAACGGACAATTTAATGTTTTCCAAAAACATAGTACCTAAACTAAAACAAACTCAAAGTTTGATTTTTCAGGTTGCATTGATCAAACAGGCTGTCGCGGAAAAAACAAACTAAGATAATCAATCCGCAAAAGAAGCTCACGATCAATCAGGACATCAAGAGTGCATCCTTTTTTGAAAGAAAAATTATGAAAACCCAGGGTTAAATGTGAGGAAACAAAGCATTAAGTGGATAAAAAGGTACGTAGGAACTGAATATGAACGCATTGCCCACATCCACTGACCGGTGACTTAAACTGGATAACGGTAGAACATTAACCTTGTGTAACTCGAACCTGGTCTCCGTTAAAGAAAGATAATCAGCTGCTGATCAGGATTATGAACACAGTTTATGAGGTATGAAATTTTGCAATATCCCAACGTAAAACTCACTTTGCGATTTACACCGAAAGACTGATCAAATGCAGGCCACATGGCCACGATAGCGCAGGCCACAGACAAGAGCGGGCGATACAGAAAACCCCAGATCTGAAGTAAGCAGCGGTTATGGATGCGTCACCAGAGTAACGTTTTAGAGAATACTCAAACCGCTATTAAGAATATAGAGACAGATCTTAACAAGTTCTCAGGAAGAGTATGCCTTTCATACTCTCAGTGCAAAGTAGTGAAATGCAGTGGTCTAACCCCGTTGACCTCAACGAATATGAAACTATCGAGAAGAGATATTCGCGGCCCTCAATTAATGGTTCACCGTCCACAATAAACCTCAAACAGTCAGGAATAATAATTATCCAGTTGAAAATTAATTTTCGTCCACCACAAATGTCGTATATTAGTGAAGATCAATAACACTCTGGAAATAAAATTTTTGAACTAAAAGAACTATGCCAGCGGATAAGATCATTTGCATACAAGGTGCATATAGTAACTTAATTTTTATGTGCGAGAAGTTGAGCAAAAGATAGTCCCTACGATTCAGTTCAAAACAAAGTTACGATACAGCGTTGCTTATACTGAGACTGGCAATGTTTACCCAAACTCAGGAGGCTAAAAATGGTAGTTAAAAGAGAATAAATCAAGCAACAATGAAGTGTGACAGACTTCGTGAAGTGAAGACCTTGAGAAGTGTTCATAGAAAGGGGGATACATATTTTTAACCGATGAGAACTTACAATTAATTCCAGCAGAGTCAAAACTATAAAGCAAGTTAATGTGGTCGTGATGGATCCCGATTCAGAGAAGACGTCTCGTGCATGAAGATACAACAAACGTAAACGAATGCGCCGGTCCGTTGAACAAGCCAGATACAAAAATAGGACCAAGGGGACTAATTGGTATACCGAGTGCATAACAGGTTGCAAGTGAGCTGAAATGATAGTGGGGCACGGGGCGTGGATTGTTACCGAGGCGATCCACAAAATTATAACAGTGGCTGCATCCAGATGTACTCCAACGAATGCGATCAGTAACAATTGTGGGAACTTCCTGTTTTTTGATATCACCATAAATACTCCGATTTTGTGCTTAATCAAGCATATTAACTTTAAACCAGATGGAACCATTTATCACAACTGTTCACTAGACAACTGACCATGGGTTTGGTATCGAATGGGTAGGAAATAAAACGCCCTTCAGGAATTGCCGATGAAATCAACGCCATATAGTGTGCAAACGTGTCAACAGCAAACCCTCTCCAGGGGGGGGAACACAAGATAAATGCGTTAGCACAATCGTACACAAATTAATAAAGCCTAATTGGTTTTGGTTAGATTACGGCGAACTATATGATATGGATCGTCTAAACAAAGAGCTATGGGCTACAATCTAACGGATCATCAAGGTTTTACAAAACTTTATGACACGACTGACGCACAAGAATGTTAGAAAGAAAGTCTTACAGCTGCTGCGGCTCACAACGAGGTACACGTTAACCAAACACCACGACCATGGAACTTGGAGTGCCACAGAACGAAATAAAGTCCCATTAAGTCTTGAAAAGTGTCAACAAGTTAACTCACATAGCAGAATCACGAAACAGATCAGCGCTGCCCCGAGGAGGCCTAATAACCATGAGCACACTTTCGATACTCCATTGGCCACGTACTGTGATGGAATGGGCTCAACCAAAGAGGAAAGAATGACTAAACTCCAAAAGAAGAAGATGGCGCCAACGCAAAATCTGTCAGACAGAAAGAGAAAAAAAGTGACCTCAAGATAATAGGACAGCAAAGCCAAATTAGCAACTATAAAGTAAGCTCTACGATAGCAAGCAGGACAGAGATGGAAAACAAATTTTGTGCAGCTCAAGTGGAAGTGAGACGATGTTCAGGAGTATTGGCTACGACTGAACGAAATTTGAAACCGATATCACATCAGTGACTTAGCAGCAGGATTGCCTTGCACCGGGTCACTAAACAGAACCATTTACAATTGCTCATCGCTTCAGAAAACTGCTCTGAAGAATACACATGCTTACCAAAATGCCGTCGGTTTAATCACATCATGCCCGGAACTGCTGATGTAGACCTGAGTTGCACATCAGAAATATAGTCTTTGTGTTCAGCATGGGTTATCACAATGATACAATGACACAGATTTCCTGGTTTTTTATTGTAGTTGCTAAGGCTAGGGTGTATTGTGACCAACTTAAGTTGCATTGTTATACGTTCCACGAAAAGTTGCGGACTGGATTCAGATTTACATATCATCGCAGTGGCAAACAACTGTAGAAGGTTAGCTTCAGTAGTTGATGGACAAATTTTGCAGTACAGTATGTGAAAACCCTAGCGAAATGAAGCAGACAAAGTTTACTTAAAATGATTTTGTTGAGGCTGGAACAAAGAACGGTAACTGTCTGTATACAGCACGGTAAAACATTTCCCGGGAAGCTGACACTGTTCAACTGTGTGAAGACCAGGAGTCAGAAAAAGCACGACGCTCATTCTTAACAAGTACTCAAAAGCCATACGATTCTGTCTTCCACCATTTGTTCAATGACGCATCTAGGACAACGTGGTAAGCGAAAGGACGCCGAGAACGAAATTCTGTTCTTTCTCTTCCTGTATTCAGAATACCGCTTACGGAATTCTATCAAGATCAGCACCACCACCACCTCCGAGGGACGAGAACTATTCATTGTCACTGTTGGTTGGGCAAAACAACGTTCGCTTGTTTACGACTAATTAGGGTACATGAGCGATCAGATCTACCACTTTTGAAACTCTAATCACAATATTTCTGCTTATCACAAACGATGGATAATCTTGTCGCTGGTGCAAGCCAATCATCAGAAAGTAGAGAAAGGTAATGAAAATCTCTTCCCAACACCTGTTGTAGATACACGTGTGATTGATGTGCAGGAGAAACGGTTATTCATAAAGGAGACGGAGCTAGACGATATACTTTACTACACAACTATTGAACCGTAACCAAGGTGACCGACAAGAAAGATTTCCTTGAAAGTGAAAATATGCACAAAAATTTTGTCTTATGGTGACGTTCACCAACATCACCACCATCACCATTATAATCATCGTATAGCGTTAAACAGCAAGGCAAGCTGCACTGACCGCTGCCTTTCCCCAGAGTAACACGTTTCTATAAAAACAGTGAATATCCAAGGGGAACAGGGAGTGGACCTACGCACGCGGAAAAAGGAAAGACGTGGCTGTAGCCAACAAACACAACAGTCTAACTGTACAAAGGGACTTATTATTCCAATCATCCTGATTCGACAGAAAATGACAACACGATCGATACAGTTCACGGTTCACTGCCATATCCTTCAGTGCCTCCAGCCACCTAGTTGACCAGTCTTTCGGACTCCAACCACGAAGGCGTGTGACACTTAAGTTCACTATACATTTTCTCAACCCGCATTGCCACGTCATCTGTTGGCTTCCACTTATGCATTAAAATCACCTGCTACCACTATAATGTCAGACGCTTTGCTCTTCCGGTCAAGGGTGACGACGTCATCGTAAGACTCGTCTTTCTCAATGTCAGTGCTGCAATCTGTTGGAGCATATGCCGAGATAACAAATAAACTGTGCTTAACACTACTGTTGTTCCGGACGACGACTGATTCCTGCAGTCTCACGATTCACACGCGACCGTTGACTGGGATCCAGTCTGAAGGGGCTCCTTCAGCCTTCCCACTCAAGACTATTCCTACACCACGTTGACCCACAGTTTGAGCTGCTTCGTCTCCTGAAGTGCGAAGAAAATATCTTGACGAGACGTTCGGTGCAGTTAGCTGAATTACTCTACTCGAATCCTGAATTCGTGTTTCACTCACACAGCAGACATCAATCGAAAGTGAGTCCACTGTCAGAGCCAAACACGCCTGTTGGCCAGCCTGCATTAAAGTGCGCACATTGAAGGAACCCAGATTCAGAGGCTCACGAGGATTGAGAAGATATGAACTAGCAGACTGAAAACCACTTACTACACTACTTGACCATAAACCGTTGTGAGTTTCGGGCGTGTTATCAATGGAGATACTATGGGTAGGCAGAAGGGGTAATCAAATTGGGTTGGAGACAGAAAAGACAGGTTGAATAAAAGAGAAGGAATTCTGAGCAGTAGCATACTAACCACTACCCACCCGCTCGATGCAATGGGCAGCGCGGTCCTGATTATCCTGCGCGACGACCGATATAGTATGGAATTGTTTGTAGGCGTGCAACTCATGGGGTTTGATGGATGGGTGCTGCTAGGGTATCCAGCCACGAAGCAGAGGAACGACTAGGGTTATTAACCAAAGCCTTCGGTTTTGACAAGAACCTGACCGCAAGGCAGCGGGGTATGGCTGAGTAGAAGCCCATCTACTTGGAACAATTATTCTTCCACTCGTTTTTCCGACTGAGCTGCTAACTCAAATCAACCCCCGACTTGGAGGACCGGGAGACTACTTCGTCAGGCCTCTACCCATTGACCTTCCAGTGATGATTGGACCTTCGGCTTGAGATAAGCCATCCTGTATAGCTCGTTGGATCATGGAGGCACGCAGGCCGTCACACCTCGTCAAGATGTAGTCTCGTTGTGACCGATGGTGACGTTCGGCTCTCGTGCACAATATTTCAACAACAAAATCAACGATGGAATATTTGAGTGGTGGCGAGAGTGGTCACGAATCCCGAAACGTGCGTCGCTTACCACAGCGAATCTAAAGATCGAAAATCCATAGCCTCGAATATCACGGACTGGGAAGGGCACATACAGTCAACACAAGCATCAAAGCCCGCATCTGACCAGTCGATCAACGCACATCGAACATCGTAACAAACATTCTGATCTCTGCGGCTAAAAGCCACAGACTGATTCATAAACGCCAAACCGATTAATAGGGTAACCAGCGGAAATAGCGCATAGACTTGATGACTAAATTCATAATAGGACCTTCAATTATGACTTAGTAAGTAATTTTATCCAACGGTACAGTCAGACAATGATGTGGGAAGTTACATAAGTGGCCAAATGAGAAACTGGAAAGGGTAACCTAAAGCATACAACTCATTTGAATAAAACTTGCCCTAGAAAAGGTCGATCATATTTGTGGTAGTAATCAATCCCGGAAAGAGCCAAATCTGTGAGTTCCTCGAATTGTTTGATCTGTGGCAGGACAACGAAAGTAAAATAGAGACAGTAACAGAAGAAGACGAATTAGAGGGACATATCGGTAAATAGCTAGGATAACCCCGAATGAAACTAACAACGCGTAAAAATGTAAGTCTTTTCCCTGCAAGCTTACGGCATGGGTGTTAGGGAAAGGATTTACACTATAGCTAGCCAGTTGAATCGTAAATCGTGTTCCCGAAGACAGAATCACGTTTTACAAGCGCCAGGTGGTTTGAGTCCCATTTGCCATCAAACAAATGAGTGCCCAACATGCAAACGGAAAAACTTTACGGTATCATGAGTTAGATTCTAAGCTCAAACAAATGTCATCCACTTACTGCCTCGGGGAACCGGCCCTGCGTTAAAAGGGCCTGGGCCGAGGTGACACGCTTTTGGACATCGGAAGCCGTCAACAACCTAGAGAAGCGACACAAAGAGCACAGCAGATTTTTTGGCCAACAAATGCGAAGGGATCAGATCATGGCACAACAA
Organism: Fasciolopsis buskii; assembly: GCA_008360955.1. NCBI lineage: Eukaryota > Metazoa > Platyhelminthes > Trematoda > Plagiorchiida > Fasciolidae > Fasciolopsis > Fasciolopsis buskii. The sequence goes on along the minus strand of LUCM01003528.1, from coordinate 8,706 downwards.
ATCAAGCGAAGAACCGAGGAAAAATTCAACTATAGGGATAGTACAAACACTCTACCAAAGTTTTGCATATGAAATTCCGCTTTTATTAATCCACTGATTATGTGGTCAAGAGAAACGATGCGCACAGGAGACTTTGACGAAGAGCCATATCTCCCTGATACTTACCATGTGTTCATCATCATTCCGTACGTTCCATACAGAGCGACAGAGTGGAGCTTCTTCTTGGCTCAACTCAGGACCTAGACCAAAGCTGACTCCCAATTATGTAGTACAAAGTTCATAACAAGCCAAAAAATATAACATAAATGTGTCTTAGTCACCTGGGGAGATGGACAACGAATCTCGGTGAAGCAAGACCGCACCAGTTGCTTATGCGGTTCTTCCATCAATAAATATCGGAAAATCAGCAAGTGTATGCCATACTCTCGCCTGTGGACTAAACATTCTCGAAGAGGCCCGGTCAAATTTAGTGGGAACATCACAAATATGAACCATGAAAATTAAATATCATTCTTTATGATCCAACTTATCCTTCCAACTCTCAACCAGCCACAACCTTGTAGCTATATTAGCTGATTTATCACCAATGCAATACATCACCGCAGGTACATGAACTACATGGGTTGCGAAAATCGTCCTCCGAAGATCGAAATTAAAACTAACAGGAGCTGACAGACTAAACTGATCGATTGACCCACTGATGAAGTACCAACTGCCCAGAGAAACAACCACGGTGGGACACGGCAAGTCGCTGCCGCCCGGTGACCACGCCTGACCTACTGAGACCTCATGTGATCTCAATGGATTTGAAATTTTGTTTGGTCATAGCTCAAATTGGTGGTTTTCATGGGGTTCTACGCTAATATAGATTTCAGGGTCACGGTTACCGGTTTGCTACCTCCATCCTCTGTGTGGTGGCCTGTAGGGGCCATGAAGCCCTGCACTCACACGTGGGGCGTATGGTAAAAAATACAGAATGGACGCTCTGGAAGGAGCATGATCGTGCGCTTTTGAATATATCATTCAAACTCTTGTAATAATAGAAAGAAATGGCATGAGAACAGAAACCTCTTCGCAGGTCCACGCGAGCTATCACAAGACGAACACAACTTTCGAGGTACCCATAACCAACCACGGTTACTAACCAGTTGTCAAAAACAGCTTTACAAATACTGCCAGTCCTTCTAGTTATTTCACGTCAGATTAAAGCAGAAGACAACGCAGTTTGTTGTCTGACGCTAACCGCCGAGAAATTCCCAATGCTAACGGAAAATCACAAACCGGCAAGAACTCCGAGTCCAAAGTTGTGCCTAATGGATGAATATAAACAATAACGTCTCACGGGCCGAGAACAGATCTCTTCAATAACGTCTTTTGAAAAACGCCGTAGTGAGGAAATTACCCTTACGTGTTAAAGTACGGGCTGTAAAAATGGCCTAAATTGTCATTGTGCAATAACACCTTTTTGATAACAGATCAATGTTCAGTAAACACTGTTTGTAAGAAGCACTGTTGCTTAATCCGTGTATTCAAAGGATGAGCACCAAACAGGGGATTTGCTAAGTAATAGGAAGACCATAAATCATTTGGAGACGAGACTAATTTATTAGAATTCTTCAGAGAATGCCAACTAAAAATGACGTTTACGACATTAGATAAATGAATACAACTCAGGGGAGGAGCAAAAATTAAGCAAATGGCACTGGAAAAAGAAAGTATGGTTCGCTGAAAAATACTCCCAGCTTTTTTCTCATCAACTGATCTCAATGAACAAGAAGCGATTGGTTTCTCGATAGGCTTTAACTGCTTCATTCAACCTGAATTGGAGGACAGATTCAAGGGTTTGGAAGACCAATCCACAGACTAAGTGCTAAATTTATGGGGTAATCAACATCTTTACGAAACCGGGGAAAGGGCAAATTAAAGCGAACATACCGTAACAAAAGAAAGGTTATTCAAACCAGCCTGCCAACGGCTGAGTGGTGGCTATCACAGATTCTTATACACAATAATGCACACATTTACGCCTATTTATTCGAATTTCTGTATTCGTAAAGTCATTCAAGATTTCTACGTCTTTAAAGTGGTATTTGTGCCAAGCGTGAACATGATCTGAATTATAATGGGCATATTAAAGTGAGAAAACGACAAGAACATGAGTTAAGTAGCTCACTCGTATTCTTTCAAGAACCACGGATGTTTTCGTTTTTCATTTCGTTTATCCTGCAACAATGAGTACGTGTGTGACGCTGATTAGAACAATCTCGAAAAATTAGATGGGAAAGAGATAGCGTAGTCAGAGTTCGCTTTATGAGAGCAAGATATCTGAGACAAATGTGAAATTCCAACAGAAACGATAGAAAATCTGTTATAAATAGATCTTCGTGAAAGATGACAGAGGAGATCCAAAGATTTACAGTCAATTCCTCTCAGTTGATTCTCACACTCAGTATGACGACATTGGTGATAGATGAGAAAAGCTGTTTAGACGCTATTCATTCACATTTAGTGAGTCTAAGTAGGAGCATTTGGATATCTATGACTTAGGTTAACAATGTAAACCCAATGCACCACAGGAAGTGCAAAGCGCACATAACGATAGCACAATGCCCTCAGCGATAAGCACTTCGGAGTGGTTTGTGGTAATTCTGACTTTAAGGGTTAAAGTAAATTATCTGGTAACGAGAATCCGCTTTATCAGTTTTATTAATAAGTCCTGCGGGTAAAACACTACCTAAAGAGAACAGGGAAATTTCGACCTCATTTATATATATATATATATATATATATATATATATATATATATGGATGTTTAGACAAGAGAGCATCGGGTACGCATACCTGACGAGCGACAATAACCGCGAAACCGGTCGTGTGCTCCCGGGCTAATTTTGTTTACGCATCCAGATACTACTTCCTGCTTATATATATATATCTCTGGGGCAATTCTGGACCCTCGTTCTAAGGGTTGGCCAGCTCCCATACTGAACAAAGATTTATCACTTGAATCACAGGTGTATCTTCTGTGACTCTTCGACGAATGAGCTTCCATGCACACTCCCTGTTGCTACAGATTCGATTCTGGTGATAAATCTACATCAATCGGAGTGTACAAGTAGTTGGATTGTTTCAGACAGAGAGCATTCGGGTACGCATCCTGACGATGCGACAATAACCGCGAAACCGGCTCGTGGCTCTCCGGGCTATATTTTGTTTACGCATCCCAGATACTACGTTCCTGCATATATATTATGATAGTATATAATATATATATACTACTATATGTATATTGCAGTCGACATACACTGGACCACAACCGCATCGTTTTATACCTTTTGTTCAAACAGTATTTGATGGCGTGAGTTCAACTCGTGAGTGAAGATCGTTTTTTATGAACCTGAAATTTGTGACCGTAAAAGTTGGGACTTTCCTCCCAACACAGTTAAGAAAAGTAGCTTTTTTGTTTCCAAAAGTTAAACATCTGGTACTACTGAAAATCAGAGTAGAGATAATCGAAAGTGTTTTCCATAATAAAGGAGGGGTTTTGTTGACGAACAATTATGTTGTTTCTAATGTCCAGCGGCCTGCACGGAATACGCGTGAGTGGAACATAGATTCTCTTACCACAATGACCAAACATTGCCGAGGATGTCGTCCGGAATGCGCCAAAATACTCAGTGCATTTCATTACTCGTCTCATCTTGAAAGCGACCACCACTTGTTCCCAACGAAACGCGTTCTAGCGTCCATGCTACCTGTAACCTTAGACTGCTGCGAGTCATGGAGACCCCAATCACCTGCGACTCCAAATGCATTTATATAGTAGAAAAGTTTGTGCCAACCGTTTTTGCCAATGGAAAGCTGTTAGAATCCTTCATTTTCAGGTGGTCGCCAATCTTAGCCGCGTTAACTCAGTATAATTACGTATTGCTGTTCAAGCACATTTTCGTTTATTACCATAACAACAGCAACTATCGCTCATTGGCTAAATCTTGTTGGTTTGCTCTCTGTGATACTTAGACCTGACTATAACAACCCATTCCTACGCTTTATTTTATGCAACTACCTACCTGAATTACGAGAAAGTATAAACTAATCATCTAATCGTACGTTATCACCGACTGAAGAGCACCCGAACAATAACCAATATCAACTTTATCATATTTACAGTTCGGCTTGCTCCAACTACCTAAATTGAACAGATTGGTGTCCTAACAATGGGACATTTTTATCGGTGTGACCGTTTTATCTAAGTAGAAACTGATTTTGCACTGTGTTCTGCACAGAAAAAAGTCAATCAGAATAACAAATGGTCCACGCTCAATGAAGCAACATGCGAGGGAATATCATGCGTTTAGAAAGCAAATCCATAAAAGGTGCAAACTTGAACGCCTTGGTTGCATGTAACTTTCAGATGGATTGACAATAATGAATGCGGCTAAAGAGAAAGTCTTGCTTTTTAGTACAGTAAAGGATGTTAAACCCTAAGTGGAGCACGTGTAACAGTCGAATAGTCGGACGTGCTATTGACAATCGAACTCTTGCAAGTTAGCTATCATTGTATTCACTGCTCAAAAGTTTGTAAAAATGTGTTTTGGAAGCCAGAATAGGATATAACCCGCCCGTGGGCATCGAAAAACAACGTGGGAGGATATATCGGTTTTCTATAGAATTTCTTCATACACCAGTTAATTCGAGTATTTCGACCGTGCGTTTTTATGACGGATGCAACTTAACGTTTATGCAGTGGTTCCAATGGCGATGACCGTCAAATGGTATCTATAATTTAGATTAAAACTTATAAAACCAAAGGCGAAATACCTAAGATTCGGCGACATTGGATTTTTGGTCAATGTTAACATGGATGATGGATTATCGTAGGAACGTTCTGCGAAAATTTGATTCAATGACTAGGTTTCAATTGCTGTGGATTAGTCTGTGTTTGGCATATCACCTGTTTGTTCATAGATGCAAGTGATATATTCTCTAACTACTGATCTACAATACTGTCACTAGTTCGTGACATTTTGTTACCTATCTTGCGTCGGATTGTATTACGAGATCTAATTAACCGGTAAAAATTACGAGACACGAAACTGTCGAGGAGGTAACACATGAAGTCGTCAAGGCCACCTCACCGTTTGGTAAAGATGCTTGGCGTATTTTCAAGTCCAATGAACCACCATGAGACGCCACACCAAACACAGGGGCTGCTGGAAGCCTTAAAAAGAGCGATCTATTTAAGGAAGCCTCGTTTTGATGCCATTCGTGAATTGTTTTCGCTCACTCTTTCCCAAAATTATTTAGGTGAGGACTTCCACGACCGTTCGGATGGTTTTAACAGAACATTACATACATAGCAATTTGGTCGATTTAAATCCCATTTAGACCTGAGTGGCGTCCGCAAAATATGTACATACAAAGACCTGGACCTGACACACGAACAATCGCGAAGTACTGGTCAGTAACCAGCCTACAGAAAAATCTGC
>LUCM01003524.1:92075-127045 GCA_008360955.1 Fasciolopsis buskii | reverse complement strand
CTTGGTACGTTGGATTTCGAAGGTTCTCAGAAGTCTTCGGGACTAATCCATCTTTGCCTGAGTATACCTGGAGACAGACGAAGCACAACTAAACGGTTGTCACGGTCACTTGGCAGCGTCCGAAAGGAGGAAACTGACCACTTTTCCGTTAAGCGATCTGAACAATACCAACCCGTAGACCGCAAGTGCGTGTATATAAAACAAGTTAAAAACCGTTCTTCCCCGTGGCTCAGATTCATCGGAATGGCAATGATTTGTTTACTGAGCTAAGCGATGAAGTTGCGCAGACAGTTTTTCATTTAATGCTTCACATTTTCGTGCTGATTGAAAGAGTGCTTTTGTGCAGTTAGATCGTGTTCCGTGTCTTGTCTGCAGCAGCGTCTTGTCTCTTCTCGCCTGTGTAGGTCCACCTCCTGTTCCTCTTGGATATTCACTCTCTTAACTCTGGAGAAGAGGCAGCGATCAGTGAGGCTTGCCTTGCTGTTTAAAGCTGAACGATGATGATGATGATGGTGTTGACGTTAGAAAAGACGCAATTCTGGCTAACCGTGTTTTACCAAAAACGGAAGTTGTTTTTCCGTATCCGTTTATGTTTCTGTATATAATATTTTCTGAGATTGTGATGGCGGAGCTTGGCGTTTTGATAGCAAACGTTTCAACAGTAGTCAAGGTGACGTGTTCAGTATGTGCACCAGGACCAACGCAAATTTCCAAAACTAGAGAAATTGTAAGAACTGTTAAACGATCTGAGAAGTCTGTTGAATGGGGTTTTGATTTGTCCATGCGTGACAAAAAAAGTACGGTATGCTTAAAATTCCATGTATAGTTTGGAACAGCTTCACAAACTTCGCAGTTTGAAACTTGCACTTGTATTTGACATGAACTCCACTGGAATCGCCAAATGGTGCGAGCTCTATTTCCCATCCCTGGCCTGCACACCACCCTGCCAGACGGTATACGCCAACCGCACCCACCTGCACACGAACGTCTTAAACACACCTTACTTCGATAACTCTGCATAGCATCATTGTCATCTAAGCTGGAATTTAACGAATTTCACCTTTTATTCATTTTCTCTCTCTTTGCAGATTGGAACGACTCAATTCATCCGACTGCTACATTTTCTTATGTGATTCCGCTGTGATAGGACTAGTTCAGCAACGGTTAGTGAGCTGTCTGTACGAGAAATACATATTTTTACCTGTACCATTGGCGTTTGAAAAACTGTTGGTAAAACAATAGTTCCCAGGTAGAGCTTAGCCGAATACTAATATGGACTAGCTTTAGGTTAAATCTGTTTTTAGTACGTGAAAAGAGGAGTAAAAATTCCAATCATAGCTGGTTCGAAGACTGACACGTTGGACAGATCTTGTCAGAAATAAGTCTCGACAACGTACCTTCGTCGCACTGATCGGCATGCCGCTCTAGGCTGTCACGTGCGAGAGGGATAAAGCTAAAGCTTATCGAGAGACTTTGAAATTGTGGTTGGAAGTGGTATATGGCATGCGGCCAGAACGGCTCAAGTAAACCCCGATCTATAATCAAAGATAATGATACCGTGACAAATTAGAAAATATAAAGTTATCCGGCATTTTAGCATGGATTTTTAGATGAAGTATTTCGCAGTTATGCCTTTTGGCAGGATTTTTGTCCTCTCGTAAGCGTTCGGATGGCTGCCACTTGTCGATTACAATGGTGCTGTAAAACCTCGAGTACGTAAGGTCTCATTGCATAGCTTTTATTTGGACAGAATCATAGTACAAAACGGAAGGTAATATCGCGGTACGCAGCCATGGGAATTTCGTAATAGAGCAGAAGCAGTTGCTCCGTTTTTATCCGTGTTTGGGCATAATGTTGACGGTATTCCGGAATATACCACTCTCCGTGGGCGGCTTTTTACGACTTGTGTTAGTAATGAGTAATGGAAGAGACATGTTCATACTCACTGACACACTGCATGGGAGAGAGGGGATCCGGTAACCTTCACCATGAAACTTGGAGCGGCATAGAACTATGCGAGGTCTCACTTCGGTGTCGCCGATAATTCGTATACTCTCTGACCGCCATTGGATCTATGGTAGTTCGACTGCGTTGAGATCAGCGTTGTAATGTAATAGCGACTTCTAGTTTAGACGAGCCTTGTAGCCTCCATCGCCTTTGCCGTTGGAAACAGTGTGCTCCGGACAATTTTCGTTTCCGTTGAGAATGTCCTTCGGTTATATGAAAGCTGAATATCCATCCTTTGCGATGCATACAGCGTTTACTTGACTTGAGTTCAACGGGCGTCGTTTTACGGTCGGCTGCATGTGACAGTTATGAAGAGACAGTTAGTTTCCCCGGATATCTCAAAGGCCTTCGGTGGAGTTTGGCGTGCAGATCTGCTGTCAAACCCCCTTGGTTCGGATTCCATCTGGTTGTCGTATCGTGGACGTCATGTTTTCTCAGCAAGCGAGCCATCTCTGTCCGAGTCGTTGGGGTACGGTCAGCTGCTCCCTATGAATGCTGGCCTTCCTTAAGGTTTTATACTTACGCGGCCTTCTTTCTTTTACTCAATAACGAACTATCATTAACCTCCAACGGACTTTGTTGTTTTCTCCATGCTGTCATTTTTCACAGCTCCGTTTCGTATCTCACTACTCGCCAGGCCTCACCCAAAATCGTCACGATCGTACTCCTCTCAGGGTGTTACCTGCTTCCGCTGTAAGAATCTCTGCTTGGGACTTTACCAGTCATATCTGTTTCCATGGCTCCAAGACCTCTCTCCTTTCTGTTTCACTCAAGCACCTCTCTTGCCCTCCCCAACGGAATTTCAGCTCGTCTTTTCGCCCTGGAGGGTCACATTCATTGACGGGCTTATCCGTAAATTACTCTTCTTTTTGGTCCCCATTTGTTTCAACGCTTGCTTCCGATGCTGGTTTTCTACTCCGCGTCACCTGTTTTTTTTGCACCCGCCATTTTCTTTAAGCAAAACTTTAAAACGCCTGACACTTGAATACTGTAGTCACGTGTGGGGCGGGGACTCGTCTGTTGTTCTTTTTCTCTTCTCTTCGTTCGACCAACTAATCTCCACTCTGTAGCCACTTGTCCGTCGCCTCGCGGTTTCTTCCTGGTACTTTATCTTATGCAGCCGCCCAGTCATTCTTACCGAGTCTCCTTGGATTTTGAACTTCCCTTGTTCTGATCTAAAATCTTTGTTTTCAAAAGCACGGGCACTAAACCGAATCTTACTCGAGTGCTTCTCCCACTCACTTCCTTACGGTACCAGTAGTCAAGATGATAGTGACGTTAGTTATCATCACCTACTAAAGCAGCAAACAGAAGTCCCAGTTTTCTGTGGTTTTACAATTTCGAATGAATCTTACGGCTTTCTATACTTCCATGCGATATGATGTCATCAAAAAGAATTATCCAGAGTTGCACATATTACCGAGATTGGACTCTGTCAGTAGTGACATTGCTTTGCGATTGTTATATTCCGAGATAGTCAATACCCTCCCATCCGTTGTCAAAACTCTTTTCCCATGTGCCTCGTCGATACACTGACGTTTATCAAAAATAATATCACGAAAATTGTAAGCATGAAGAGGACTGAGCAACTTAAACATTATTACCAAGTACTTGTGGAACAACACTTTTCCTTTGAAATGTTAGGCCTTTGTCTAATTCATCAAGTGGCTATTTTGAACTTTTTCTCGTGTAATTCCCTTACGGGATAATATCATTTGGCTGAGAAGATCGGGACACCGCTATGTGAATAAGAAAGCGTGGTTTTCTCATATTTTCTTCAGGTATGATGGAAGTTTACATGGTCAGTGTTTTGTCAGCTTCGGTTAACCCGCAGCTACTGGCTCTTCATACCGGTTGCCAGTCCACGGAGTACGTTTAGTACTGAGAAAATGATAGACCGATTGACCGACTGGTCTCTCGGTCATTTTTGTTTTGATCCAATTGGACGGTGGAGAGGTTACACAATATCCTTCCTACCCATTAACTAGCGACTTGCGTTCGATTCTATCGTGAACTAAGCCAACACTAGGTAGGATACTTGTGAGCCAATGGGTCAGGCACACACCGGAGCGTGTAAGTAAACAGGATGGACAGATCCAGCTGAAAGGAGGAGAGATTCACGAAAGCGCTTGGAGCTGAAGCGGCAGTTTTCTGCCACTCACTTTCAGTGTCCTAGGTCGTTGTTACCCCTAATGGTGTACTAAATCTTCGGGATCATCACTTGCACCTGTCCCGCGTGCTTTTATGGGATGGGCGTGGCAAAAAAACTGAGTGCCAATCATCGATTGCAAAAAACCAGCCGCAATACTCGAGAGTGAGGTTTGATAGCTCCAATTTTGCTGTTTGGCCTTAGCTCGGTTCTTCTTCCCAATTCATCGGCCCTCATGAGAATCTTGAATATAGGCTCATCCACTTGGCAAATTGAGCTCCAAGATACCTGTAACTAAGAATTGATTGCACAAACCAAGGAATTTACCCTTAAGGATTCATATCGGCTCGAAAATAGAATGTTGATCGCAAGGCTAGATCAACGGGATTCATTCAAATTGAGATAAATCTGGGTGACATTCTCAAGAGAGTTGCATTCCTAAGCCCAAACAGGACGACGCTGAGAATTTGTAATCGATCAAACTTGCTTTTCTTAGTGGGTCAATGATTTCGTTTTTTTGTTTCGGGGCCAACTTTTCACTACTGGACGAAAGCTGTTATGCTATTCTTGAAGAGGAAAATCGGCGACAGTTTGATGACAAAATCTGTGCACTACTCTTGGCTACCACTGTAATCTCGGAAGAGATCAAAAGCACTCTCGATGCTTATGGTTTTTATCAAAAACTGTTCGCCTCTACTGGGATTCGAAAACCATCAACGACAGAGATCGAGGCTCGAATACCACAGGAAGCGGTTTATTATGATCAAAGTACTGAATGCGGTGGCAGAAAAATCAGCCAGAGAGATTAGATTGACTTTATGGACAAGCCAGCCTCACTTCTCCCCCTACTGTCTCAAAGACACGCTTATGATAATGAAGACATGAGCTCGATTCCTCTACATACTGTGCATCAAAAGAATGCGCGTACAGGAGTGCACATAGAAACCTTGAATGGCTACTGGTAACTCGTGATTATTTTCAATGTGGGACATATCTTGAAAAAAGTAAACCATAGAAACCAAAATGTTTGATAACTATAGGTATTTTGTATTGATAACTCCTAATTCTGGCGCTCCAGCATTCCAATCGAGCACAAAATTTTGTAAGAATAAAAACAAGACCATCTGAATGGGTGGAACGTGCACGTATTACCAAATAGTCATGACCGCGAGAAGTTGAGGGAAAATGCATTCCAAGTTGTTATCAAGGTTCATCTGAGAAGGCGATGGTGGGGAATACTTCGGTCGATACACTAGGTAGGTTTTGAATGATCAGACATGCATAACCGATAGGATAAGTTCAAAACAGCAAGAATAAAATCACAGATTGCGCAATAAGATCGAAAACGAGAAAACAAAACGGACACGACTGTCCGTCCGCTTATCTATTGGTTTTCCGTGGATTTTACAAGTCTTCTTCATCTGTTTCTTCCTGAGCTCCATTTTTCAAGGGAACGAATTCGAAGCATAGTTCGATTTGCTGATCCAAGCCCAAATACGAGTCGGATAATAGGAACAAGGTGACATTCTGCTCGGTCTTCGCTTCTGAATCCGGACAATCGAGTCGAAAAGCCAGACAAATCGGGCTGTCTTTTTTGCCACCATAGGAAACGGCTCGCGGGTGAACTCGCTTTAGAGCTAACAACTGTCCACCCGGATTATTCAAATCAGTCTTCCCGAGAACGACGATCCAGCCTTCCTGTGTTTTAGCCTTGACAAAATTGGAACAAGTGGCCAGCTAATAGTGCCGAAGAGAAAAGAGACAGTTAAAGTATGTCATTTATTATGAGAAATGTAAAAACGATTAGCCAGGTCACGATGAGATTCTGTTGGGTATTTGATCACTGGGTTTCTGCGAGATCGCTTAATTTTAGGCTAACCTCTACACAGTCCATAACCATCGTTTGGTTATCAATGACTGATGAGCTGGAAATTAGGCCTAGTGGGGCCGCACCATTGAGCAGGGGAACCTCTAAAAATCATCATCGTCATTATACCAGCTTTAAATATTCGGCTGAGTAATTTGAAAAACGAAGGAGTTGGAGATACAGATTGCCATTTTAAGATATACGCTTTACGCGTGACTCAGTTAGCGTCAAGTTCACTCAAGTAACACGAGCTACGTGATGTTTGATCCTAAATTCACCTAAAATTATTTGTAGTGGGACGAGTCACACACAGTCCACTGAAGCTTGAAGTGACTGAATCATCAAACATATTTGATAGTAATTGGCAAACACGCACGCACACACCGGCACAGGGGAACCTAAGTCATACCTGATTTGCACGTCCAGCAGCACGCTTGACCGGATTCAACTGCGTCAGCTGGATCCGCAGAACGTAATCCGTATTCGTGAACACAGCTAGTTTTGGACCGCACGAACAGCCATCATCATCAAGACTGATAAGACGTGTAGTTTGCTTGTCACTCGGTTTGGTTGAACAGGATACTGGATCCGGTCCGGTCAGGGATAGAGACATTTCCACTATCGGGAACCGACTGATAGCCTAAGGAAAACCAACGGAAAAGTACAATTATGGCCAGATAAGATGTGCTAATACCATTGACTGCCGATGACCTAGTGGATTGGGCGCTAAATTCCCAGAAATGGTCAGTGGCTCGAATCCTAAATCTCTCGGCCACTGGTTGTAGACAGCAGTTTGTGGTCTTCCGCTCATTACCTCTGCCCAATGACGATCTGGGGCTGTCCTATGCTATTCCATGCTCAGTATCACGGTTGCCAGTAGCGGGTCCTAGGGGTTATGAAGCATATTTCATTCATTAAATTTATGTCTCGGGTATGCAAAACATGACAGACTGACAACACCACTCGGCTAGTGACAAAATGGCTGCGACTTCGGCGCTGAAATTAGCGACCAGAAACTAATGGAAATAGACAAATGTGTTGATGCAGACACAGTCTATTCCCATTCCATCTCACAATGGTCCAAAGTAGAAAACAATTGCATGCTTGATCCTCTTTTCTGTAGGTGACTTCTCAAACGGGCCTTGACCGTAAGTTGAGCATTCTGAAAAGAGTTCCAGAGGCGGCAGCCATCTCTGCGAACTCAGTAGTTGTGAATACGCAAACTTAAAGAAAGCTTCATGGACTTATAGGAAAACCAAGGCATCTCTCCCACCTATAACGAGATGGTTGGGAAATGGGCCTACCGAGAACTGTCGTCTACTACCAAAACAACCAGTGGCCGTGCCAGCGATTCAACCCGGAGGTCATGAGAAACTGACATTCAGATCAATCAACCGGAAAGGATGACATTTTTCAAACTTATCCTAAGAGAAGCACGCAAAGCGCTCACGAACTCCTGAGTTTCTAGATCGAATTACTCTAGAATCTTGTGTCTCGAGTCTAACCATCTGGCGCGGGAACAGGATATCCATTTTGATTCAAAAACTAGTACCAAAAGGGGCATGAAACTGGAGTGCAGTACTTTCTGTCCTTTGAAAAATTCAACAATTTGTAGATGTATTAGTGATGCAGACAAAAACCCATTCTTGTTCGAAAGGAAATGAACAAAGAGTTGAAAAAGATCTATGCAATTATCGTCTAGAAGAAGCTTTATGATTCGTGAGAAAGATAAACGAGTTATCAAGATGCAATAAATGCGAGAAGCCACAGTTAGATTACAAATAATGATGAATAAAAAAACAGTTGACTGGTACGTTGTGAAAATTGCTCTAAACCCTACTAGGTTCCAGCCAAAAAAAAAACCGGGAGCTGATCGATTAACACGACGAGATGGTTGGGACAGCTGGGTAATATCAAGGCCACCGGTGAAACGTGGACTTCGAAGAACTACCGCTCACGAAAAGGGGGAGGGGTGGCATGTGTAGCCAACTCTACACATATATCCTTACCCTACCCTCTTTCTAATTCCGCTTTCTTTAGTCACCGATGACAACGGGAGGACAGACAATCGTACTACAAATCATCCAAAATTTTACATCACGGCCAAAAAAGCATACGCAGAAAGTTAAATATAGGATACTAAGTAAAACATACCTCTTTCAAACCGGAAAAGACGCGCGGTCGCAATTCGGATTGTAGCATGACATTCAATCGATCGGGATCGCGACTCACATAATCAATAAGTTCTGGTAACGAATCAATTTGCGATCCGTCGGCCCGACTGAGTTAAACGAAAGCGAAATAGGGATAAAAGCAAAGGTTAAACGGCAGTGCTATGAATTAGATGGACTTTCAAAACAAAACAAAGGAGGATGCATGTGTACCGTGACCGCAGCGATAAAGTTTTAGGCAGAGAAATCCAGTTAGTACTGAATGGTATTTAGTTCTCTTAGATTGTTTTAACGTAGGTGGTTGAAAAGAATAATAAGGAAAGTTAACATCCCACAGCACTGGTCTTCTTCATCTACTATTCAATTAATACTTCTCTATCTAGGTAAATCATCCAAACAGGAGACAAATGACTATTCATTGGAGGTTCAATTCAGTTTTTACAACCAGTAACCTTGAACGGGCGTGCTTTGGTTTTGACTGCTATCTCATAACACTATCCACTCGAAAGGGAAGAAAATGGGAGATGATGAAAGACCAACTAAAAATGAGTAATTTGAAAAAAGCTATACAGAAGAGGAAAGAGTTCGGACGCAAGGACGCCACTGACTGCGGTGTTGAACCATATCGTCTGCTGTCTCCAAACATCGGTTGAAGGATCAAGTAGACTCCTGCCCGGAAGTCTAACTGGATCTACACCAACCAGTTCATTGGTCAAGGTTGTCATTCCCCTTTGCCATGTGTCTGATCGACTGACCTCGACCCATCTTTCAACCAATACCTGCCTCGGAGAACAGCGTACCGTAAAGGTAGACGTTCCGAGGGACTGCACAAGACACATCCAAACTACCTAAGCTAATATAGCTTCACTGTCCCCTTCAAAGATTGAACTCTAGAGATCAGCGTCTTACGCCTAATATCTGAATTACTTGGGACATTCTTCCATGGCGATTGAGGTATCCGGATACGACGTGTTTTGCATATTTCAACTGTAAACAACATCTTCGGGATTGGCAAGAGCCTTTGCTTGCACTCAACCTTTGTCGTGATCAGTTGGAGGAAGTCAATTGCTCTAAGTACCTCAGGAGCTTGATTACCAATTTTGCACACGTTGAGGGATAGATCAAATCACGAGCTGCGAAAGCCAAATCAGCTTCCGCAAACCTTCAACGCTTGTGGGGTCGCCATGCTATCCAGCAATGCTTTTAGAAACCGCATGACCCGTCCTTTAGTCGTTGAGGGTGCTCGGCGACTCTCTGTATTAGAGCACCGACGTCTCAGAAGCATTGCTCGAGTGCGGTGGGAAAATCGAGTGAGTAACGACCAGGTGCGTCGTCGTGTGTTGGATGCAGATAAGCATCCCCTCTGGTGGCTTAGGTACGTATCACGTATACCTATCCATCGTTTGACTTTTCGTGCTGGGCATGGCTGGAAGCAACAGCACAGTGATCAGGCTATTACTTGGTGCGGAGATGTGAAGAAGTAAGCTTCCGCTTTCGAAAAGTTTGGCGCTTCTCCACTTCCTGGTTGCGACCCAGGAGATTAGGAATGTCGTTGGTTAGAAAATTGGAGAGATGTAGTTCAGAATAGCAGTCGGTGGTGCGAATGTTATATATGGCTTGTATGTACGGTTGATTTTCCCTAAAAAGAAACAAAAAACGGAGGAAAAAGTCACAGAATATGTAAGATAAAAATACGAAAACACTTAGTTTTTGCAGTGCACTGTTATCATCGCTTGTACCTATTTCCGATGCAAGTTTAGTTAAGTCTACGTTGCGTTGACATCACACTTGTTTTCATGCGGGGCATATACACACATTGCACGGCCATACTTGCCAACTACCAACACCATTGACAGACTTATGCTGCATTTTAAAAACAGAAAGCTTGATAGGCGTAAAGCCAACATGCCCTAATCAAAGCCGTTACTTGTTTGGGGCTGCTTATTTCGGCGGGTAGGAATACATCTTATTCACGGTTAGCCACGAATTTGGTGTTCGATCCTCCGTAGGCAAATTGATGATGCGCTAGGCAGTGTGAAATTCTATCCCCAGGTTCCCCGAAGTGGTATCGCTCGTCTCACAGAACAGCCCGTTGCTCAGAAGCCAAATATCAATCCTGTTTTTTGTGAAAAGCAAGTGTTGTCTTACACCTCTAATGTCGCTTCATGCTCACTGATATTCTTGATGCAATTCAATCAGGCTTGAAAGCTCCCCTCGTTCAGCAATGTCTGATTCAGTGGCGCAGTCAGTAGCGTTCTCGCACTCTAAATCTGTCCCCTTCCGTATATTGTCTCGACGACTTATTAGTCCTTACTATTTATCGTGCGTTTTTCAGTGCTAAAGGTAACAACGAAAGTCAGGGCACCTTGGTGCAAAGTTAATGGCTGTAAAAACTGAACTGAACCAACTCGAAAAAGTGGTTGGCGTAATCACCTATCCGGAAGATCGGCTTCGCAGGAAAATGATCTCGTAAGGCGGCAATACCTTGGATCTTTCCAAATTTGTCTTTTCATCACAAAGTAACTGAAGATAGGCGGTGAATCTCGCAAAGTTTTTAGCTGCTGCACAAGACCTGACTGAGAATGAAAACCTGTTTTGGCCAACAACGACGCGTGATTTACACAGACCCGATACGCGATTCGCTGACGTGAACCAAGCACACGGGAGAACAAACAGGTTCGTGGCCGCGGAGGTACCACAGAAAAAAAAAGAAAACTAGACATAGGCTAAGCCATCAGTCGCCAGTTTGGAAAACACTCGGAAATATATAGTCATGATGCGCAATTAGAATTCGCAACCTGAAAAAAGGGAGGGAGAGATACGTTATGGAATAAAAATTACCTGATGCACATCAACTGATTGGGTAATAGGCCCGGTAACTGCAGGAGACCGCTCCCAGCATCCTCGACCCAGAGTCCTTGGGTGATCATTTGCATTAATAGAACACAGTTGATACTGCTAGTGAGCCATCCGCATTGCGCACAGGTATCCAACATGGCCTGCGAAAGCAGAGTTGTGTGGGAAGGTGAAGAAAAAAGAGCAAAATGAACAGCCATAGGAGACAGTACTTCAAGTTGTCATGGTGAGAACGAAGTACGTTCACAGAATCAGA
This sequence comes from Fasciolopsis buskii, assembly GCA_008360955.1. NCBI lineage: Eukaryota > Metazoa > Platyhelminthes > Trematoda > Plagiorchiida > Fasciolidae > Fasciolopsis > Fasciolopsis buskii. Next base: position 115,739 of record LUCM01003524.1, on the reverse strand, counting down.
GGCCAGAGACGGTGGCACAAAATTCAAGTCAATCGTTGAACTATATTCGTATAGAATTCCAGGATGGAATCCTCCGTCACTTTTATAAATTATCTGACGCGATCATGCAGTTCGTGTCCATCTTTGGTAGGTCAATCAAGCTGTGACTAACTGAAAAATTGTAATAGGTCTATTACGCGCAAATTGCAATAGCGAACATTTAGTGTTGTGCAAGCATCAATCCAATAAATGGGGAATAACCTAGTTCCAAAGAATGAATGAGTGTTGGTTATTTCACAGAGGAAAAGACTGCAAATGTACTGCAGACGGGATGCCGCTGATTGGATTCCGCATGAACAGCATCGCGCCCAGCACTTTCTGCATCACAGCCGGATAGACCGACAGAACGCTTTGCCACAAATTTCGAACGAGTTGCCGGGAAGCTGCACCGGGGGAAATGACACGTTAGACTTCGCGTTGACAACTGGAACATGAGAAACCTAGCTGGTGCAAAAGGGTTCTCGCCTATGGAGAATTCGGCGCTTGATTCAACAGACTTTCCTGAAGGAAGATCTTTTTGTCTGGAACGATGTCTATGTAGTCGTCCAGAAAGACTGAAATTATTCGCAGCAGGAACATGTGGTAGGATTGGATATATTCATCTACAGTCTTTATTTTGATGTGATCTGCGTTAGCGTAGAAGTAAGTCCATTTTATTATAGCTTAGCCAACCCCCCGTATGGTCACGTCAATGTATGTTGTAAGTAAGCAGTTTTTGTGGTAACATCAGATCAAAAGTTGGAAAGTATAAAATACCGGAGGCAACATTTCTTCTGGGGCTACAAAGACGATGACGCACCAAAATAATTTGAAAACCCTTTGGAAACAATCTATTTAAACCGTTGCTCTTACTTGCAAAATTCGCGTCGCTTGATCCAAAACGGACCGAGTGTCGGTCACGTAGTCTGCAACCGGCAGTTCATCCAAACGCGAAAAGTGTGCCTGCAGGAGCAGGTGTGTCTTCGTATGCGGGCACTCCATCGGTCCGATTGGGGGAAGTGGAACGAATTTGGAAAGTTGTTCGTTCATCTCATCCTCGTTATGTCGAACCGGTAACAAAGCATATTCATGTGCATTCTGACAGTGAAGCAGTGAGCATACGAAATAAAAATAAACCAGTGTGCAGCAGAAGGTATATTCTAATAGGTGGAAAACTCAAAAATAAGTCTAGCACACCGGAAGATGAGAACGAAACAAGTCGCATCTCGCAAATGATCCCAGAATAGTGCCAAAACTATTTGCATTCATGATCCAAATATTCGGGATAGGATAAAATACCTTTCTTTCGCTGGATGAAGCAACCGTACGTGTGCTCACGATGTTTATAACGCACAGACAGTCAGTGCACGTTAAAGCATGTAAGCGCCAGTCTTTCCATGAAAGATTGAGCGAATTTTGGACCAACGTGAACTAGATCGTAGTAAGCCAGTTGGGCGTCATTTCTGAGTAGTTTTGACATCATTCCAACATAACTTCCAGATAAGCTGCGAAAGTGTATGAAGCATAAGTTCACTTGACCTACGGGACTCTCGTGTGATTCGATCCAAGTTGGACCCTCGGGGTCATGGGATATGTTGTACATAATTAACCGCGAAAAAGATACTGAGTGAATAATCCATTCAGTGGTGTGCCCCTATGCCGGTATATGCAGGTTCAATTACGCACACGACGCACATAAGCAAACAAGTCCGGAAAGGGTTGAGTAGGCACGTGGGTCCTGGTGTCCAAAACAAGCGTGTGTAGACGTTACATGAGTTATTGGGAGTGACTAATCAACGCGACTGCCTGTGCAGAAAGCAGCAAGACCAACAGCAAGTTAATGAAAAAGGCCGAATGCCTGATTCACGGAATAGTGAAATCGTAGGAGGGTACATCTTGCATGCTGAACTGATGTAAAAACATGGTAACGAAGAACTTAAAAGAAAGTGATTTACAAAGTAAACTAAAGTGTTTCTTCTTGCGAAATCAAGACCCGATGTTAATGACCAACTTTGTGATTTACATACGCTTGTCTCACCTTCCTCTTAAAATGATGTTCGAACAATTCTTGGACACGCTAGACCGGTTGAAACAGGAGATATACTGTTTCGATTAGTTTAGACGTTTGAAATATGAAAACAGCGCGGCCGGGAATGTTTGTAATGTACCGGCGTTTCGATTACAGTAGGTGACCTTTTTTTAAGGATTTGCGATTGATCGCAAAAGGCTGCCGAAACGCCCGTTTATTACAAACATTCGCGACTACACTGTGCATTCATATTATAAACATTCCAAATAATCTACCATACGGAGCACCGTGAACTCGATGCAATCCGAAGTACCTTCAGTTGTAATATATTAAGTGGTATTTAGATACTTGACAGTGGGCTCACTAGCGTGCTAAACAGAAACTACCTTTTGACCGTAAACTATATGTATATGATATTTCTCAGACATCCCATGGCCTTGCCGTTGGTGGGTTCTCAAATGTCGAGCACATAAGGATACGGACTTGGTACCGAGCGAATGATCGAGATCACTCGGTGTAAAAAAGATGAACCCAGCGCCGATGATCTACTCGAATGAAAACCAAACAAGAATGTCTATGAGTATCATGATCAGCTGCTCAACCGTATCCCATGTATACAACCAAGTAAGTAGCTACCAAAGAATCACGCTTTCAATTTCGTCCTGATTAAGTGATTCATAATCACAGTAAACAAATCATATACAGTGGTTTGGGAGGAAGCGACTTTGCATAATTATACGAGGATGCCTTTCTGCACAGTGTGCATCATATACAGAAATCGCAACCAGAAGCCATTAGCGCAATGAATGATTCCAAAACAGAGATTTCCCAAGTCTCCATTTGGACGATATGATATATGTGATGCATCGGCACGAGGTGATTTTCAGAAAACCGCTAATACTGCCTATTTCAAACTAAAATTGTTAGTTTTGCTACAGACTACTTTTTCGATTTTTACTGGGTCTATTCTTTCGTAAAGATATGAGCTGGCCACCTTCACTAACCTTCAAGCCACTGACTGACTCAGAAAGCAGAGTATCCGAAGGAGCCGATCTGCAACCATACATAAAAACGACCAACCACCGGAACATTTAGAAACTCAGTAAATACAAGTACAAGAATCGTGCCTGAAGTGAATGTCTCTGTTTAATCAAGACCCTGGACGGCATTTTGAACATCTACTGTAACATAAAAGCCGATGGTAGCCGGCTATCACCAGGATGGCTAATACGCATGATCCACTGTGACCTTTATGTGGGGCTGTGTACCACTCCAAGATCCAAAGTCGCGGTTGCTTGTTCCTGCCCTGTAGAGATAGATCCTAGTGGATATGTGCTCATACTTATGACATACTTGAGGCGGTTCATAAAAAAACAAAGTGAAGATCAGTGAGTATTTTCGTTGTTACCTTTAATGTCGTCTCGTAAATCCTAAACGCATATTAACTCCACTTAAGCAGACATTGAAGCTTCCTTATTAGCTAAAATAAAAAAGAGACCCCAAAGATAAGCGAAATGGTGAATGATGACCAAGTTCCTCAACAACGCTGTCTGTTTCAATATAGATAATAAACTATCCGATGGTAATAATTTGATATCAAAAGAGGTACATGTCAATTTTCATGAAAATGCAGATTATCACCTGTGTGTGAGAAATTACTTAAGATAACCTCAGGAAATTTATTTTAGATCCACAACTTCCTCAAAATAGCAATGGAGTTACTGACCCTGGAAGAATGCATAAATATCCAGTCACAATCCGTTTAAATCCAGTCGTATTTCCCGTTCCCCATAGCTATTTTGTATCCGCGTTTCGCCAACTATTTTTCTGGTTTGAACGCAGTTCTAGCATACGCCTTATGATGAAATAAAGCACATTCATTTGCCGTAAGCCTCCAAAACCCGAAGTGATGCAGCTTTGTTGCTAACCCCAGTTGGTCAGCCGAAATTCTCTGCAGAGCGATGTTCACCGAATAGGACAGCTGACGTAAACGCAAGCCATAAACGATTCGCGTATCTGGTTTACTTTGAGTCAAACCATCCGGGTCGACTAACCTGATGATTCAGCAACAGCTGATTTCAAAAGTGAACAAAGCAATAGGCCCGCTTACTCAGACCCATTAGGGTGTGTCCATCTGCCGGAAATCCAGACGACACGGGATGCGCAAGATCAGCGAAAAATCCTCCTGTCGAGTCGCCCACTGTCGTGACAAGTTTCGGATGCAAACAAAGCGTAAGGATCTGGAGGTAATATTTGCACCTTCAAAGTGTAAAGTAGTGCTACAGGACTGGTCGACAGTAGTCCCGAACTTGATACTGAATGGGGGGGGGGAACTAACGATTGTGTACCGTTCCACCTACCTTGGCAGCTGCATGTCTAACAATGGTAGCTCAGTAGTAGAAGTGAGCACGCGTATATCCGAGGCTCGAGCGGCTTAAGCTGGACCAAAGCACTTTTGGCGTCAGCCTGACATTTCACCAAAGTTCAAAGGTTGTGTGTACTGTGCCGCAGTGCGCTCAGTTCTGCTGTATGGTTGTGAGAAATGGAGTATGCGTGTGGGGGATGTTATTCGCTTCGATGTCTACGTAGTATAGCTAGGACTGGATGGAGTGACCGGGTAAGTAATGTGGAGGTGAGGAATCTAGCATTACGTGCCGATACTGAGAACACCTTATCTCAGTGTAGACTATGTTCGTTGGGTCACGTTGCGTATGTCGAACACTCGTCTGCCATATCGTGCAATGGCCCCAACAGGCAACGGCGATTCTCCCGATTATCGTTGATCCATAAAGAACAGTCCAGTTTACATAAAATTCCGCTGATTGGGATAACAGAGGATGCTCGACACCCGTCCTCAGAACGGCCATGACGGTAACATTACCGCAAGCATCTGAAACCGGACCGTCTGATAAGGGGGCCAAGAAGAGAAATCGAGTTCACACCTCAGCTGCGAAGAGTGATTACGGGTAGTGTGGTTGCGTTCCTGAGGGGTAACATATCTAATTTGAAAGCCCTATCCAGAGCAGCTTGCCGCCCTCCATACGTGTACGGTGAACGTAGTCACGTAAGTTGAGAACTGCTTGGAAAGTGTATCAGATTTATGTCCTGCTTTTTTACTAAAGTTGAATCTTGTATAGCGCACACACACGAAGAACGAAGGTTAGCAATGTTCCTCATAGAAAGATTGCTGGAGATGATTTGCGAGTGATATTTCGCCGTTCCCCACAGCGTAACAAGAGTCCCCTTTGAGAACCTAAACTGCAGCTTTCTAGCTGTGTCTGATGCACAGTAAAGTGTGACTTTTATGGTCACTGCATGTACAACTTACCGCAAGTATTGCCAGCAAATCGTGTACTGTGGCGTTCGAGCGAAGTCGTTCGATAAATAATAGGATGGTCTTGTGTGACAGATAATAGAACGATGCCAATCGACCCATCTCAGTGCATTCCAGGCCGTCTACCCGATCTGTGGCGAACTGGATACACTGCGAGGCTATTAGCTGATTGCAGGCACCTGAGACAACTTGTGAAAGGTAAGTACTGACTGAAGATGGATTGCAGTCCGTTAGTCCATAATAGCTGCCAAAAAAGAGACAAAATGAACGAATAATGAGGCAATTGTGCCGCAGCATATAAAAGGCAAAGACTGAGAGTAAGAAGTTAACGAATGTACACGGAAAAAGAGATGTGGGTCAGGCGTGGAAACCGCGGCATGCTTTAGCAAATCTGAAAAACATGTACAGATCTAACAAGGGGATATAAGTACGGAGTTGACTGAACAGCTAAGTAGCAGGTACGCATAAGCGACAAGCGGCAATAATCGCGAAGACGGTCGGATGACTTAGGGTAAACTTTTTCCTTTCAAACTGTGCACCAAAACATACAAATGACAACGAAATTTCATGTACACATCTACTCTAAACCTGACTGGCCAAATGTCACTTTCGCCATACAGTTTCAAACACACTTTACGCTGTCGTATAAGAACAACAGAGAAATAAAAAAATACACAGTCACTGCCTCTATATAACTGATGTGGGTCCACCCAGAAATAGTTGACTGGACTATCATGATAGAATAATCTGAACAAGAGGGGCATGCTGCAATGTACAAACAGCTTAACTGGAGGAAATGACATGCAGACTTTTAAGAGGTCATAATCACAAAAACTAACAAGTGACTTGATCAAAGGCACTCATTCGTTTACCGGCTACTGTTACCAAAATTGTGCTTTAAGGAAAATAGTAACCTGGAAAATCTGTGCCAACTAGGGTTTAATGACAATCATGAACGGTAAACTCAAAATCATCCAAGAGCTCCTTTGAACACTAATATTGCTTCCTTGGAATTCGGCAAGTAGTTAACAAGATATGTTCTTTTGGATGCCCCAGTACACCAGACAACATTCAGGTTGAAGAAATGTGTGAATAAGTTGGAGTAAAAAGGTCTTCCATTTTAATAACCGATGGCGATGAAAAGTAACCTAGAGAAAAAGATACCCAGGAAGTTCAGGCAAAAAGACGAACTTGTTTCTATTACCATTAAAACCTTCAGCGAAAATTCTTGACCTGAGTCTAACAACAGAAAAAACCTAAAAATAAATACGCAATGCTTAAGATGTTTACCGGAGTAAATTAAGAAGTGAAAACGCAAAGAGCAATGCTTATTCTATCCAATAACTAAAATGTACAAAGACTTCAATTTGGTAGTAGATTTCTTTGGTGACCAGTGCAGGGCGTACCAGAGCTCATAAAAGGTTGGCTTAAAGGAAAACCATTTAGATTTGCCCCAGCCACAACGGAATAGTAGAAGTATCCTCACCGCCCGATGATTTGGGCAATCGAACCAATCTTATTGCTCATAAGTAAACTGAGGAGGCACAGTCAGTAAAACTCAAATTCTCACCAACATGTGCTAAGAAACAATTGATATAGCTTGGTGTCTACTGAGCTTGGACTGGGCACAACAGCAAACAAACTTATTCCCGCAACAGTGCTACTACTACAGTTCATGATCTCCATAAATTCCGTTAAGTAGAAAAAGAAAAATGACACATCCACCCTACCTTGGATTGAGCATCAGTCGTCGGAAGAAGAATGTCCAGGTCAGGTAGTCTAAAGCCTCCTGCATCGAGGTGATCGTGCCAGCCACAATTTCCGCATTCAAATGATCCGGAAGAACTTGCAGCAAACAACTTTCCACCGGGAATGGTTCGTACAAAAATCGTTTGTAGAATGCCTTTTTCGTATCCTGAACCATGATAACTGCTTTCCCCTGATTATCAAATTGTGGTCGACCAGCACGACCCATCATCTGTAAGACATCTGCAAATGCACAAACGGAAACGTCCTTAGAGTACTATAGAATAAACCCACCCGAAACTGGGACCAAAAGTATCCATTTGTTACAAACAAAGATAAGGGACGGATGTCCTTTACATATCGGCGAAGTGGACAGAGGCACAAAGCAGTGCGTCCTGGATGCAGATGACTGACACGCTGTGGTTCAATTATTTTGATTCTTTTAGCAAGTGAGTTCAAAAAGAACAACCCCAGATAGTATGGTAATATAAAAGTTCGTCGTCTGAAAAAACCAGCGTACAGAACCGAATGTGGAAAACACGAGTTCGTGCGCGCGCACTTGACATCAAACGAGTTGCGATCAACAATCGGTTAGACAAGTTCCGTAAGCGATTGATTGAAGATACGAGAGAGGAACGGTCAGTAGGAACCTTGTTCATGAAACTTGCAGTGGCTTGCAATAATTTTACATAAAACGTGGCCACAATCCGAAAGAAAATAGAATACAACTGATTACCGAGGGAAAAGATGAGGACTGCCAATAACAAGTGGAACCGATTCCAGTCGGTGCACGGATCTCGTAAATGAAAAATGAACTTGACAAAAAATAAGCACTTCTCGTTTTAGGACATCTTCTAACCCGAAATCGGGTAAAACATTTACATTTATATACTAAACTACCGATTCCTTAAGAGAAACGAGTAATCTGGACTGTTCGCTTTTCTGAACGTAACCCAGGTGTGTGGGGCTTTCATATTCGATGCGGCACGCTGATTTAAAACAGGCTGTTCTGAGGTGCCACTTCCAGTTATAAATACAGCAGGTAGGCACAGGAATAGCTGGCTATGACAGTACGGATTTTTATCAATATCCAGCATTTTTCCCGTGGCTAGCTTTGTTCTAACCTACTAGATTCATCTCATCGTCTGCATATTACTCTTACGCTGTACACGGTTTTCATTCACTAAATCCTAATGCAACTTGATCTGTTCCAGTAAAATTGCATTCAGAATGTTAGTGCTTCCTTAGAATCCAAAGCATGTCTTTGCCATACTAAAATTCCACTACCGTTTCCATACAAAAGCGGCAATCCCCCTCCAGAAATAACTTCTTGATTCTATCTACCGGAGTGTACGACAATGGATAAATGTGCCGCTAATCTCAAAGCTGCAAGAATACATTATAGAGCATTACTGGAGCCACTTTTGAGTCAAAATCAAATACGATTCGAGAAATTCACATTCTTTGTTCCGCGTTTGAACAGCTGATATCGCATACAGTCAGATGAATGCTGACTGACATCACCGTTCGGAGGTAGTCCGGGATATTACGATGTTCAACACTTCGAATGAAATAGACAGGAATCTCGTCACCACTAGCTACAATCATGTAAAATAGCAGCCGCTGTTTCTCAACCAGCCCAAACGGCAGCTGCTGCGATTTCGTAAATTTGTTTGACACCCAAAGTCTCACGGTTATGGGTGCTGGTTACACTCGATAATTCAGTGGGCTTTTAAGCGCCAGCATCTAATGCGACCATTACATCTACAAAGTGTCTGATGGAAAGTATTCTTGCGTTGCAAATCAATTATATTCGGAAAAATAGGGCATTAAACTTGAAGGGAGAAAAACTAAAATATATGAAACTGACAAACGAAGAGTAGAACAAACCAGTAATGGGATAGTCCACATAGCGTTTTGTTTCTCCGTCATAGTACTCCGTTCCTTTCACAATCACCAAATGAGCAGGGAAATTCACACCCCAAGCCAAAGTTGACGTTGCTATTAGGACCTAAATACGGGACGGAAGGATGGTGATCAGAGAGGATCACAGAAGGAGTAAACTAGACAACAAATGATGATTTATTAACAAGCATTTTGTTACAGTGAGAAAAACGTGTGAATATGGATGAACAGCGGTGGCAATCGAAAAGATCAGCCCTAAACTGTGCATCATCCCATTCGAATTTATGAACCAAAAACAGTCAGACAAGATGTAGCAGAGGAGAGGACAGAAAATATGCCTTTACCATGAAGGTGGACAAAAGTAGGAAAACTTTCACATCTGATACAAAAGAAACAAGCCAACACCAGTTGAACTTCGTCCGTAATCCGATGTTGTAAAGGGGCCAAACACGCGCGTGCTCTGCCGAGTGCAAACAGGTCAGTTAGGTGTTTCGACCCTTTCAGGAAATTTCAGCGATATTCGTAAATCTATGGACGCAAATACACCATACATATATATATTCAATCATTCATTCACGTTTGACAACGAGTCCTAGTTTGGATCGAAACGTCAAGATAAACGTATTAACTCAGTGTACGCCTCCTCAACTCTAAATATATATATATATATATATATATATGGGGGTGGAATAAAAGTTTCTCAGCCTCATGGAAAAGTTCCATAATCCCGGATACCATGGAAAAGCGTATTAAGTGGATTTGGCAGACAAGATTTGAAGACTTCGGGCGGAGCGCAATCATAACCGGGTGATTTAACGTTTTCCACTCTTCCGATGGCAGAGATGATTTCGGATCCGCAAGGTAAGGATCAAATTCATACGGCCCTTTGTCGCCTGATGAAGCTACACAGACGGACCGGATGGGACGGCGATCAGGCAGTTAACTGAAGTGCTCGACCCATCTCTGGAGCCTCTGTTCGGTTTCCGAAATAAAGTGGCCACACCGTCGCGTAGTGCGAAAGGAGGTTGTGCCTTTCTCGAAGATCAGCATATGAATCAAAAATGCTTCCCGAAATTTCCGACAGCGGCTGCGACTTCCATGTGGTCTCCGATTCTAGATGAGTTTAGTTTTTATCAGGACCAAATGATGTAAGGAGTGTATCGAAAAATCGAATATAGTTTTTGGTCACCTCAGCTAAGCGTGCATCTGCGCGGCCGGAGCGGTGGTAACTGGCTGATAAGCGAAATCTCGCGTCCCTAGCCTGAGCGGATATCCGATCAATTTCGTTTCGCCCAGCTGTTCAGCAGAAGTGCTGGCGGTGGACACTTTCATTGGTGACCACAACTCATCTATGCTACCGTTTCTACTAGTCTCGGATAGGTATTGACAGGGCTTGAACGTTGTACCAAACGACGGATATCCTCAACCCCACATTTCCCATTGGATGCTCCGAGATCTCCAGGACACAGTGAGATGTGCAAATCCCAGGGAAATCAGCCATGAGCCGGAAGAACGACCGCGACCAGTGGCGGATAGGAGAGTGTAAGTGAATGGATATAGGCGCAGATATCGGCAGTAAGCACAACCTTTACCGATGGACTAGCAATATGCATCTGCAGGGCCCAAGCGTAAGCAAGGAGGTCAAAGAATACGACGGCTCATTGATTCACTCTGAGCACCGTTGGGTGCAGTATTAGGCTAACCAAAACCCACGGCCATCGTGGGCTTTCCACTTATGCTTGCGAGTGAACCAATGCAGCTAGATACCAGCCCTTGACCCAACATGGGGATGAACAGGAAGATGCTTTCTGAAAAAGTATGAAGCTCATGGTCCAGAAAGGCTGCATCTAGTTTTCTTCAGGAAGAGTATGGAAACATCAGTATCCGAATTACAAAAAGTTCCGGTATCAACCTGAGCAAAGGGCAAGATTATCAAAACTGGTGCGAATCCTTGATTTTACCGATTTACGTAAAAGGTGACAAATCCTCAAGTGAAAAACAGAGGATTAGCTCCTTAAGCATTACTCCAGGACTGGTCGTAGGCGCAATCCGCTGATTATCCAATGCTCGCGAAAGGTGCATGCGTGAGAGAATCAAGACGGTTTCCGTCCTCGTCGGGATTGTATTGACCAAATATTCACTTTGCGAAAAATCTTAGGACATAGGCACAAGTTCCTTAGACCTACGGTTCCTGCAAGTGCAGTTCGATTGCCAATCGAGCAATTCTGTGGCATTGCCTTTCACTGAACAACGTACCAGAGAAATTCGCTCCAACAGATGAACCTGAGTTCGTGGTCACGGCAATCTTTCACACGAGTTTACCATGAGAAGTGAAGCTCGTCAGGGTTGCAATCCCTCACGTACTTTTTTCAACTTCATTGAGATGGTCATGCAGATAGCTTAAAATTTCTGTGAAAACAGCGGCGCTGACTTTTGTTTGAAGAAGAAACAGTGCAACTTAAGATATGCGAAAGACATTGTGCTGCCGACCGTCTGAACGGCATTGTATGTATGTTTGGGACTCGTTTCGCACTTTTGAAGTGCGAAATGCTGATCCAAGAATAGATCGGCCCAAAGACGAACCTGGTTCTTGCAGAATAACAACTGGGTAAGGTGGACTTGGGTCTTTGTACCTCACTTGGTGGTCGTACATCGGGTGAAGTGTTTTCACAAACACACACAGAGGGCTTGATTGGCATTTACTAATTTTAGGTATCCATGGCGTCGGTGTGACATCCGGTTTCTGATCAAACGTCGAGTGGACACAGCAGCAGTGAGGTCGGTATTGCTCTTCGACTCCGAAACATGGGAGTTGAAAGCAGAAGATATCGGAAGACTTTCGATGTTTGAACACCGATTCCCTGACAGTATTCGTAGAACGTGATGGGGTAATTTTGTGAGTATTTGAGAGCCAGGTGTAAGGCACTGGGCCTTAGGATTCGGTCTTTGGAAAAGTTAATAGATTTGAATGGATTCAGGTGGTTGGGACATGTTTTGCGCATATCCACAGAAAGACTGCCTCACTGTATGCTGACTTCCGGCGTTGAGGACGGCTGGAAGATGGTTCGAAATGACCAGCCATATGGGAGAAAGTATGAAAACATTAAAAATGGACTGTCTTGTATTGATCTCAGCATCGGTTTTACTGTCCGGTGAAAATGATATCTGAGCGCGAAATTTAATAAAATCCTTCCATCACGAACTTATTTCTTTTATGAATCAGACCGCTTCTTGAAACAGTGCACAACACATTGCTCTTCAGCGAAAAGAAAGCATGAACTGGCATCCACTGAGGGCAAACAATTCACAACTGAGAGTCACGATGACTTTAATTCATAAATTTTGGGCAGTGTTTAGTGAGGAGAAAATCTGTATCATTTCGGAATAGTATTCGGCACCCAATGCGAACATGACGATATATATGCATATATATGAATTCACATTTGACAATGAGACCTAGTTTGGATCGAAACGACACAATAAATGTTATGATACAGTGAACACCTTCTAACCTCTAAAATATACAACGTGAGCTGCAGATATTTTCACTGCCTAATATATATATATATATATATATATATATATATATAATGCATTGGCTTTTTCGTTGCTTAACTCTCCGAAGCAAGCGGTGAATGATTAAACGTTAAAATGAAGCGCTTTGTCAACAAGACAGAGTGTCGAACTCTAGAACGTTTGAAATTTTCGAGATGTGCAGTTCAAGTTATCCTAACGGAGTAGGGGAGACATCTGTTGAAACAATCAGATATCAATATTCGCAGAAAATCTGCTCAGTCAAATGAAATGCATAGAAAGCAGAGTTCATATTTGTGAAATAATCACCAATACACGCAAACAAATTTCCGACAAATACCAAAAGCAAAGTGACAAAAGCATACTTGGGATGTGCTGAACTGGATTAAGCATCTATCATGCCCTAGGAGTCACAGGATCGAACCGAAGGACTTTCAGTCACTTTCCAGGTGGACGGTGATTCGTTGTCGCCCGGCTCGTTAACACAACACTCACGGTCGTTCGCTCCAAATCTCTCTACCCCGTGTAAAGAGCCGTAGCTGGTATGGCCCATAACCCTACAACTGTACTCATTCGATGGGCATGTAAGAAAAAAGATGCCGAAGAAGTTGAAAAATACGCACGTGGTTGCAAAACAGAGCAAACTATACAGTATACGTACCTGAATCTTCTGATTAACAAACAACTCTTCCACTAACGAACGATCCCGTTGCTGCAATCCGGCATGATGCAAACCAATGCCGAATGAGAGGGTAAGACGTAAATTTACATCTTGCACGGTGGAGATGAGTGAATCCATCTGAGAAAAAAGTCAGTAGTTGTTGATGATAAAAGAAACGTCAGCAGCGGTGATTCATTTTGTCGAAGGAACAAAGCGCGAGTAACAGAACCTCAAAAAAGCATCGTACGCATGTGATCGGAAACGCGATACAGGAATGTGATTCTCCGCCAGCCACTACATGAAACGGTCGTTTTGCTTCGAACAATTTGCACCAGACATGCGGCTAATTAGCGGGACGTGAGTAGACCGGCCATGTGTTTGAAAATACCTCGAGTGAACGACTCACGGAGTGAATAGAAAAATCGATGAACACGTACTGTTTTCATCGTGAATGTAATGACTTCAACTTGGTCGCAAAATTGCCTTGAGAAAGACTACCTATAGCAGACAAAACTGCTGCTCATTACATTTAGCAACAACGATGCATACGTAATATTATAACACCTCGTTGATGGGTCGAAAGTCTTCGACTGTCACGCTGGATAAACGCATGCTCCGGTGACGAAAATGCTCGCGGAAACCACGTATAACGGACAGTCAGAAAAAATGAAACGACCGTAGTGTTCCATTCGGTTCGCTGGAATACTAAGGGTTAAACGTGTACGGTGCGAATTATGGGACCGAGACCAGTATATGTGAACATTATCGACAACTGAAGACGAAACGGAGTTCGGATATCCATAAGTTGCTTGGGAAGCTGTGGAGAAATTCGGTTACTCATTCTTGTAAAATAAAAAATGTCTATAAATCTAAGACGATCAGGGGTATGTCGTTCCATTGAATGTTGTGAAAAAACAATCACCATAATCTAATTCAAATCTATTAATCGAAAACAAATGGCATATATTGGTTTGCTCTGGCCTGAATGCTAACGCGAATCATTACTGGCGGCTGATTACATTTGTTCTCTAATCACTTACTGCCTGAGTACTGCTTATGGTGATTCAAGATCTAATATCCTTAAATCAATCTGACAAAATACCGTCATTCCAATGAGTCGGATTAAAATGGATACAGGAAACTGTTGCAAAGTGGTCGGCAAACATATCTGACTATAACAACCAGTAAATGGCTTCACTGACTTGGGACGAAGTCCCATGATTGAAACTTCTAATGACGAGTAGAGCAAAATCAAAGTAGAAAAAAATTCACGATTAGGTAGAACGGTAGTAAATTTTAAGAAAAGATATTTACCTTTTCCGTTTCCATGTGTAACCACCGTTTCGAATCACCAGTAGCAGCAATAAAACTAACCAAATCCAATGCAGTCAGGCGAGTCTGCCTACGGCTAGAGACGAAAATGAGCACCGGTTTCGTTGGTGAATGACTGTTGATTGCTGAAACCGAGATTACCGTGAGATGGCTAGGAGGTGCAAATGTCTATCAATAAGCAAGAAAATCAGGGTCTATTACATAAGATCCATCAAATGAATCAGAGATCAAGTTATTAGACGGCCGAAACTCCTTATCTTTTAAACAAACGTTGACAGAATCATTAAGCACGCAGCCAAGTGATCAGTCGTAGACAGCGCAAATGAACGCCGGCAGGTGTCCACCTATGCCGTAAAGAGAAAAAAGTTAAGACATTGGAATTTAGCGATGAAGCAGCGGACAAATGCATAATGTCAAGTGACTGTAAGCTAGTGGTCCTGGCACTCGAATGCGTGGCACGTTTTCGCTTGATCAGGAACCAGATAAACAGCATCTGGATTTCCATTTTGATCTGTGGTGTATGACGTCAACATCCCATTTTTCCACGATTTATTTTCCTCGCTTCATCTGACACAACTGTGTTGCAAAAAAGAGCAGGGCTTACAAGATGAAAGAAAGACTCGATTGGTATCAAAGGTCAGTTCGCATCACAATGATTCCAGGTTTCTTATTCAGAGTTAATCGTAAAAGAGGGAGGACAGTCAATTTATCATTTCACCATCCACCCATGACCGGAGAGCTATTATTAACCATCAACTTGTCCGGATGAAATACGTTGCTGCCGTTTTCCTGAGGAAAGCCTAGACGTTTGACATTTTGTGTTACGACCCACTGTATCTTTCTACTTCACTTTATTGAATCGGACACTTTATATTCGCCAAGACAGTAAAAAAAACTGCCCAAAGACATCATGGTTACCAAAAGCCACCGAAAGAAAACGAAGATTTTATTATTTGCAAATACCAGAAGTTCATCTCATTATTAGCCCAGCACTGGAGTGATCAAAACGTGTATATGACACCTTACAATGTTCTCCGGAAAGATGGTACACCATAGGATAAACCCCGAGGTCTCCTTAGATTTTCTTCCTGTGGCAGTGACTGGATGCGATTCAAAGCTTGCAAGATAATATAGGAAATTTTTTGGATTCAAAAGTTTCAGATGATCCAATGAGGTGAACCTCTTGATGAGGACGCAAAAGAAATACGTTGGGGATATGCACGTCAAATCGTGGTAAAGAAAGCCGGTATTTGACAATTAGCACGTTCAACATTACCTATACCATTACGAATGGCGGTAGTCGAGTGAAAATCGTATCAGATGCTGCCAAAAGACTGATCATCACAGACCAGTGCAATCGACGCGGAAATACGGAACACCTGGTCAATATTAGGGATGTCCTACAGACTATAGCGAGGAACATTTTGAGGATAATGTGATCGTTTTTATGGTGTCTTCATCCTAAATTGCTTGTTCCATTGCATTCTGTATAGACAACTACAGTGACCTCCCTTCAGCTGACCCGATTACCACTTTTGCTATAAAGTTATGAAACCATAACTGTCAAAGTAGGCTGAGAATAGGAACGGCTTTTCTCCTTTACTGGGATCGCTTGACTCGATATTAACTAGCACCCCTAATGATGCAGACAGGCATCCGCTCTTATTGTAGGTTGCAAACAATACGGTAATACGCACTCCCTATCAAATCCATGAAATATCGTGTGGGCAGATATCCGGAAAGCAGGGTACGCGATTTCATTTTCGTACTTATCTGTTTCCGAAAAAAGTTGCAGAATATGGTTCGGTGGCCCAATTTCATAGCATGGGCAACGAGTATTTTTCAAGCCTAGAATCATTTTGGGTGCATCTGATTACAAACCACTCTTACTGGTTGCGCTACAAGTGCGTGCCATTATCATTTCATTTTATTTAGATAATCTACCATCAGTATGGCCTCTGTTCGCCGTTAAAAACGTTCCGACTAGTTGTTTTTGTTAAAAGCTTCTCGCCGGATTTCACTCTCAAGTGGACTCATGCAATAATCTGCATCAAAGATATATTCTATCCAACAGAACAAATCGTGCTGATTGGCAGTTAATTTTTAGATGCACCCCTCCGATCAAGATGTTCGCACGGACATCGTTTAGCACCAACATACGTCCCCTATTAGCAAAAGTCTTGAACCTACTCCTGCTATTCTAATCACCTATTCACGCACACAAATGTGACCCATAAATAAGAAGCTTGGGTGAAACCGGATGTCGCTGACCAAATCATATTTATCAACAGTTATCAGCAAAAAGATGGCCGAACGCAGTGTTGCAAAGCACATCGAGTGTTTCTGGTCTGCGACTCTGAGGCTATTCGTGAGTAACCTCTAGAATGGGTCGATCGCTTAGTAGCCCACTATCATCCAAGGGTTTCTCGTCACAGTAATAAAATCACAACAAATCCATATATGGCTCCTTTAAGGTTACAATATTTTGATTTCTTTTTAGTATTTCTTGTTTCACTTCTCGGGGATAACTCACATGCTAGTGTGGGTTATTTTAACCATACATTGAAAATAACACTCACCGCATTCGGTCTAACAAATCTTTGCATTTCTTCCACCAGAGTAAACTCCACTTCAGACAGTCACCACCAGCTATCCGGATTTATTCTCCGAAATATCGCGCACCGATCTCAGTGAAAGACAACGATTTGCTTCTGTTAAGGCCAAAATGTCATCGCGGTCTTTTCAACGGTTCTGAATATCGGTCTGAATTCAATTTATTCAACCAAGTAAATCAAATCTACGTTTGCATCTGTAACTTTTCACAGGACACCCTCGTTCTTCTCAATCGAACCGCAGATAAATGACATCTTCAGGTTTTAAACTGACAGTGTATTGTGTTTGAGCGCCTACGTCCTTCAGTTCATCCTCCTGTAAGGAGATCCGAAGAAAAATGTGAACCATTAACCTTTTCTCCCCAGGTACCATTCATCCATCACTAAATGCCTCATTTGTGACGCATTTATTCTTTTGTTTTATTACATCAATTTGTTTCTATGGCTGTCTTATATCTGGGCTCTCGTCATTGCCACGAGCCTCGATTTAGTGTTGGTTGATTTTGACGTTCCTTGTCGTTGGCGTGATTCGCTGTCAGGTCCGAAAGGAACACTGTTGAATTTTGATAATTGTGCAGTGATCAATTTGATGTAAGTAGTACTGCAGCAATTTGGATGCGCAGGTGTTTTGGATTGTGTCAATTCGGTCGGTACGCAAACCTCAAACGTTCGCCCGAAGGGATTACACACCCTAACGATGGCTTTCAATTTCCATTTAAATCTAACAGGCCCGATTCTGCCGCTGTCATCACTTTTGATCATCATATTTGTAATTCCTCAGATGCATCGATGAAATCTATATGTACTTCCATTTTTAAGACTTAATCTGTATTCGATTTCATTTCACAGTCTTTCTTACCTAAAAAACTGAAAATAACCCTAATTTGCATGGATATGTGGTTACCAACAGAGCCCAGTGCATGTGACCTGGCACTAAAACGTCCAACCCTTTACTGAACAACTCAGCACTGTTTTAAGGCATTGTTCTTTCACCATATCTGTTATCCACGCACATCAGTGACTCAGTGACAAGTTCCTCCAGTCACCTGTTGAAGTATGCTGACGATATGATCTTTCATCAAGCCAAATCCAGCAATGATAATTTTCGGTGTTATCAGCTACCTGTGTTTAATTTACCACGTTTTCCGTACAGGCTGGTTTAATTTTTAACATATGTAATTGTTTCGAGCGTCTGTTCTCTCGCTTCCAATCAGTTTGCTCACCCGAACCGTCGTTGGTCAACTAAAAAAACAATTACCAGCATGTATTTGGTGAAACACCTAGGGGTTGTGACTGATAAAAGTCTGCGTAAAGTATGCTTGAGATCTATCGTTTCAAATTAGAGGAAGTCGACAATGTAGGGTGAATCAGAACGCCAGCTGTCTATTTTAAAATAATGCGTTATTCCAATTGTTATTCACTGTTATCCAGATGCTTTTTCGGGTTTAGTTAAGAACTGTAAAATTCTCCGTCGCGAGGTGTCAATTATAATCCATGTGCCTTTTATATCTCTAAACAAGTGGTCTACACTTATCCACAGGTGAAGATTTTGATCCCGAGATACTTTTAGATCTCGATTACTCTCCTCACGACAGTTTTTCACAGTGCAGCCCACATATTTCCGTACTGTCTGCTTTTTGTTCCATGCCATTCAGAATCAACATCCGTGGGAGCTTCACTGTATCTTTTCTAACACACCTTTCAGCAAGCCGGGACCGTAGACTTCCTGGGAAACCTATCATAAGCGCTCAAGTGGTTCATTTAACGAGTTTTTGCTTTCCTATTTGTCTTCCATTTTTTTCAATGTGATGATTGTTTTTTAGCCGAGATGAAGACATTCATTTGCACAAAAATAATAAGCGAAAACAATGTTACAATATATTATAACGCATATTGCATCTGACCTCAAAAGTTACCAGCTCCATTGGGAACACTCGGCAAAGATGTTGAAGTTGTCAATGATGCTAACCCACACGACGTGGCAAGAGATTAGGCACAGTAACAAGTTCCATGGTAATATATTCTTGTTTATCACGGAGAATTATACTGAAAAAGAAGCAAAAAACGTAACCGGGACATAGGCCTACGTTCCGGTGACCGATGACGTGCTAGCAGTTCAACTTTCCATCCATGTGAAACATTGATAGATGCGTTTCACGGGTCTCAGATAGGACAGTGTTTTTTGAGTTGGACTCATATACGACTTTCTTCTGTTACGGATCAAGCGGAATACATGGGAACCACTATTTGTGGGAGCTCTATGGAATGTTATGAACCGAAGGCGTAAGCAAAGTTCGAAACTGTTTTACTCCTTGGTCGTCCTCTACGGTGAACCCCAAGACAAAAAAATCTCACCAATCCTGTTCGCTCTGTGCATTCAAGCCGAGAAAGAGCAGAAACACCAGAACAAAGAAACTGTATTCATTCACTGTTCTCGGCTCATTACCAAATCTAACCTAACGATGCCTTATGCAGTTCTATCCCACTTTCAGTTTCAGGTTTGGTTAATGGTTCTACCCTCCCAGCATGTGGTGGACCGTAGGTGACTCATCGGTCATGATTCTTCCACTGCAGCAACGCGTCAAACAAGTTATAAAAAAATATGCCATGTTGCCATATCCTTTCATTGATCACCAAAGTGTAGTGTGTAGCCTGTGGACTATCACATTAGGGTATTCGTGTACAAGCTAGTAACACTGCTGCAGCCTTTGGCCTTCGGTTTACACTGTTTTCGCTGCTTTTATGTATTTCACATGGGTCACATATCCTCTTTGAAGAGCAGGCGACATACTGTTATTTAGTGACCCTTAATCGACATCAATTATCAACAAATCTGCGGCATTCCTCCCGTGAGCAACCTTGGCGAGCAGTTAGTATCGCATAAATCAATCCACTCATCTAAGTTAATGTGAAGGCGTGCAATTAATTGCACGTTAACACAGATAAGGATAACGGCTTACCGGAGAAAATCGGCCTGTTCATAGTGGCCATGCGAGGACAGTAGTGGCGACCGGAATAGCCTTGAACATGCACCTCGAGTGGTACGGGACGTACGGAAGGTCGGAAGTTGAACAGCCCGCGACCTACTTGCCCCACACGCTTGTCCGCACTAGCAGATGCGATCTCAGCTATCGAGGTCATGTTGGTGGGGACCCGAAGCCAGGAGGCCAGATCCGGCGCATTCGACAGCGCCGTGGAAAGACCAACGATTCGCACGGACTGACCAAGTTGATTGGCAATAAAATTTGCTCGTGAAACAAGTATCTATGAGGCGGATAGGAAAACCAAGAGAAAAAAATTGAGCACGGCAAACTTCTACATAAATAAGACAAAGTAGAGAACAAATTCCAGAGAAATAGCCAACAAAGAAGGGTGAAGAAAGAAGTACAAGTGGCATTCGTTACATGCCATTTCTTTCAGGCTATCTGTTGTCGACCTCCATCAGGTCTAATTGATCTCTGGACCTTATGATACTCGACTTTCCAGACTAAAGAGAGTTAATTTCGGGGTCTCAGCAAAAACATTTGACTAAGTGGTCTAACCTTCAAGGCGGAAAAGAGATCTGATGGTTTCGTGAACTAATGGGAGGCGATGACTTGTCGCGTGGCTGAAATGCCGTCTTGAAAGACCCACGCAGATTGGCCAATATGGTGACAGTCGTCTACTATGCGATTTGAAAAACTCACAAAAACGGACCTGGGGGCTAGCAACCTATCGCTAATGACACTGGTTTCCTCTAGAACAAATATTAATTTGCACCAGATTTTGATTGATCCAC
This sequence comes from Fasciolopsis buskii, assembly GCA_008360955.1. Taxonomy (NCBI): domain Eukaryota; kingdom Metazoa; phylum Platyhelminthes; class Trematoda; order Plagiorchiida; family Fasciolidae; genus Fasciolopsis; species Fasciolopsis buskii. The sequence goes on along the minus strand of LUCM01003524.1, from coordinate 94,790 downwards.
CGAAGTATTTGGTTTCCTCTCTCAATCCAACTCAAACGCCAGACTGAAATCGTCCTATATTGAGAATAGACAATCATAAAAACGGAAGAAATCTATTAAAAAATGTGCTGCAAGAGAATCCAAACGAAGATGCAGGGATCACGTTATTTGAAAAATCTTGGTGCAAGGAATTTACCAAGAGCCTAGAATATATGAATTAAACGTCTAAGTGGAGATTGTTCAGAAACAGAAATGGGTCTTCTGGGGAGTGAACACTTCCAAGTGTTGTACAAGCAGTGTCCAGAAATGCATCGACTGTGAAGCAGAACAGTTGGTCGGCTCTGTGGTTACGATGCTATGGTTATGGGGCATGTGAGCTTCTTGTGACGAAAAGACGAGTACATCCAAAAACACAGAGCTCTTTCTTTCCGAAAAGACTGATTAGATCAAATGGAAGTGGGTCGGCCTAAACCAGCTATGCTAAAGCCAATAAAATCAAATGCAAAAACCTCATCGGGCCCAGAAATTACGGCAGGTTCTGTGTACGGTTATAAACTAACGTTAAATATCATTCATTTAGCAGTTATTTCACAATTAGTTGTCCATTAATTACATTTTTTAGCATCATTGTTCATCGGGCTGGGCTCTGGCTGTAGTCGGATGAAAAAAGAACCAAGGTGAGAAAACGAAAGAAACTGCAAGCTGAAATTGTATGAAAGGAAATTACAGTGGAATTACCTCCAACACCGGACCACGTTCCTCACCCAGCAGGTGAATCTCATCGATGATAATCAGTGCAACATGGCGCACATAGACACGTTGTTGCCAGGATCGTGAAATACCATCCCATTTTTCCGGGGTTGTCACGATCAGATCCGCATGCATCAGTTGCCAAATGTCCGGGGTCACATCTCCAGTGAGTTCTACTACACTGTTGAAATGTGAGAAATTCGACGACGAATGACGAAAGGAAAATGCAGAATAATGGATCAAATCACCGAAAACGTGCATGGTGTATAATGCAGCTTGAGCTGAGGATAAGGGCCAAATGGAAATGATCTAACAGAAAGGAATTCATAATTACCGCATTAGATTTACGAGAAATGCGACAGAAGTATTCAAATCTTGGCCACTTAGTTCATTCCAAAGATCACCCCTCTACTACACTCACTCACTAAGCCATTTTCAATTAAGCTGATATGACGATACAGTCGTATTTATCAGCAATCTACGTTCGACGTCACAGTGCCACTATAAGGATTTTAACAGTGTTTTATAGCGAAAACTCGCAAAGCAGACACCAACTGTGCCCTGGACAATGATGCTTATTGTTTGCGGTAACTGATTTGATGGGCCTCAGTGGACCACACATATTTTTTCATGGTATGTCTTGCGCATGCGTGTGGTGGAAGCGACAGAACCAAATATGGTTTCGAGAGTTCAGGTGTGGTGACAAGCCGAGGGACAATGAATAACCATTTGACATTAAAGTGATCGACAGACATGGAATTGGAATTTCTGGTCTTCTTGGGGCGACAGATTCTTATTCGGCTTGAGGACAGAAGAACAAAAACAACCAACTTCGTGTTCGTTCCAGTATATAAAATCTGGGAAAAAGCCGCGTAGTATGTAGCTTTCATCCATAACTAATGGTTAAAAAAGATTTTATTATTTGTATGCGAACTGAAGCCAGGAATATAACCAGTGAATTCGGCATTGGCTTTTGAATGATCTTTTCCCATCGGATATTCATTGAAATGGTGGTTGTGTTGTCAGCAAACTACAAAAATATCAAATGCAACGCGAAACGATTTTCTTCCTCTGAATCGACAGAAAGTTAAACAAAACAGTAGATCAGTATAGCTGTCAGGCTCAATTCGATTTATGTTATAAAAAGAAGTGCTACTACAGTGCTCCGTGCATCTCACAGAGAGCAACCGTTTATTTGCAATGACCGTTTGCACAGAAAGTGCTCCATCATAATCGTTCAGCGGTAACTAGCAAGACAAGTCTCACTGGCCGCTGCCTTTTCCCCAAGATTACATTTTTCCATAACAAGAGTGAACATCCAAGGGGAACAGGGAGTGGACATACAAAGGCGGGAAAAGATCAGAATGTCTACATAGACGACACACTGAACAGAGTATAACTGTTCCAACATACTCTATCAATCATTCTCATTCGACAGAAAATGAAAGCACGATCGCCACTGTTCACAGTCCACTGATATATCCTGTCTTCAGCCAGCTAGCTGACGGATCTTTCGGGCAATAACCACGAAGACGCGAGACACCTAGTTTATCTAAATTCGGCACTAATGTCATCCAGTCCTGTAACAGTACTTTGATCTTTGAAGGTGAAAAACATATTGCGCACCGAGCTACAGACCTCGAAAGAATCTTTAGTGCGCATTGTGCGTCATCCGCGGATTCGAGCAGGCACATAACGTCGTCTGCTTAATCTGAGTCACACAGCTTCCCTCCATTTTTTCAGCTTGACACCTACATCCCGGAGACCTCTTATAGCATCTTCCATCACCTCGTCAATGACGAAAATGAACAGGAATGGAGAGATGGGATACTTTTGTCGAACACCACTAGTCGTTTCGAATGAACATGAGAGTTCACCGTATACTCACGCGATCCTAGTTATGCGAGAACAATTCCCGCAACAGGATCACGAACTTCATTGGCATACCCTTCGGGTGGAGAGCATTGAGTAATGCTGGTCGATACA
>LUCM01003524.1:21669-76997 GCA_008360955.1 Fasciolopsis buskii | reverse complement strand
GACTGAGCTGCTAACTCAGATCAACCCCCGACCTGGAGGACCAGGAGAGTACTTCGTCAGGCCTCTACCCATTGACCTTCCAGGCATGATTTGATCTTCGGCTTGAGATAAGCCATCCTGTATAGCTCGTTGGATCATGGAGGCACGCAAGCCGTCACACCACGTCAAGGTGTAGTCTCGTTGTGCCATTCTAGGCCCTTTAAGTTAGCTAGTTCTTCCTTAGAATAAACCACAGGCCTAACGTGGCTAACCTAAGACATACATACGTTCCCACAATGATATGTACAGCAAAAGTTTAGTACTCACTTCTTGTCATTGAGAGACCTAGATCATGCCAGTGCTGAAAGCTTCTGCAGTCTGGCCGGAATATTTGAAACGTTTCGGGCGAAACTGTATGATTTATCACAGTGTTTTATCGCAAGTTAAAATTTCACCTGCGTTTTATGACACCTTGTGACTCAACTCTCTAAACCATTAAACGAACTACGGACGTATTCTGTGAAGGCATCACAAGTTTTAAGGATGCAAGGAGCTTCGCAATATGTGATGTGGCGAAAAAGGCAGCGATTAGTGGGGCTTGTCTTGTCGTTAAACGTTCAACGAAGATGATGAACTCAGGGACAACGGAGTTTTCATTCAAAGAAGCCAATATCATCCAACATAAGAAGAAAATGGGTATCATAGTGCCGGTATCCTTTATGAAAACATTTTAGCAGATTTTGCGATTGGCTTAATCGACGACCTTCGGTCACACTGTCACCTACTGTCACCGCCGGAGGAATGCTTCATTCCGCTAAGAGACAGATAAGGCTGAGCGGAAATTCGCTTAGTCCACACATTTTATTTAATCTCAACTGCTCGAAATTCTCAAGAACTGCTCAATGAGGCTTAAGTCAGTACAATTTAATTAGAGGGAAAAGACTGGAATGTGGATTAATTAATATATTTGGTTACTAGTACACTCTAGAAGACCCTACGCGGGAAAGCTGCCAGTTTATGACGACTGAGTCCCGACAACGCTCAAATTATCTGAATGTGACGAAATCGATTCCATATAAATCGCTGTTTTGTGATTTCGAAATCTCGTTCTGTTATGTTCCACCGAACATGAAACACAGTTGGTTCGATTCCACGTTCAAAATCTCTGTCATCAAACACTGGTTGAAGTTAAAGCAGCATGTCGACAATATTGATTGGGCGTCTCGCGAACTGCGACAAACGACTTCTCAGCGGAACAGATGATGGTTTTTCAACATTTACTAACGCGCTTTCGATGTAATCGACGATTTTCCGCCTGCGAGAGATATCCACTTGTGAACAGAAGTCCATTCCCAGTAATGGAGAACGACTCGTCGACTGATTTCTTCATAGAAACCCGTTGTGTAGGAAAGTTCGAGCACGCCGAGATCTTTTGCAGACTCGCAAATTCAAGTCCCCCTAAACAGATTGACAATATGGTGGTTTCATTGAGAAGAGTACGAGGCGTCTTTTGTTAGTATTGTGAAAACCGTGAACCGTTTCCGACAGGAGACACACTGAAACCATGACGCAGTGGGCAATCAAGTTTATTTAACCTCATTAGGCTAACGCTGCGATTTCTCAATAGTTCCCACAATCTTTTTCCTTGAGTACATGGTACTGTGACGTAACAACCGAAACCAGAGTTCCGCCTTAACTACTCTGCATGAGTGAATAGATAAGATAGGTCAGTCATCTGTGAAGGACCAGTGAGACAACGATTACAAGATCACTCTGTAATGATTTTATATAGAGAACTAAACAAGGTTTGACCATATATATATATATATATATATATATATATATATATATATATATATATATATATATATATATATATATATATATAGTGAGTATTATCTGGATGCGTGAACAAAATTTGCCCGGGAGCACACGACCGGTTTCGCGATTACTGACGCTCGTCAGGTATGCGTACCCGGTACCCTCCGAATCGGTATGTCTCACCAGAATCGAATTTGAGGCGTCAAGAGTGTGCATGGAACCTCTTCGTTGAAGAGTCCACAGAAGAAGCAATGGTTCATTGGCTAGAAAAAAGACTGCCGAAAGTCGTTATTAAAAATAAAGCTGAAAAAACGCAAGTAATACGGACTATCTGCTTCAACGGCTATCCGGATTGGCCATAAGAACCAAATGCGGCCATGAAACAGTCGAATTGTTGCGGCAAGCAATAGGTACTAGACTTGCTAGTCGACATATTCAATCTTCTCTTGAGAATTCCATAAACCTGGAAACCGATACAGATCTGCCACTGCCGCAATGGTCAGATCTTTCTTAATGGCAGGCGATTAGAATGAGAAAATTAGATCCAACTACACGTCAGTAAGACTCGTCAATTCGGAAAACGTGTTGGGTAGACGAAGCAGCCAGTCACCTCCCGGTACTGAGCGGCTGTATACGATGGAATTGTTGATTTTGCTCTAAAAAATGGTGTTTCCATGATTCTCTCTTTTAAAACAGTCCGCCTATAACAGCAGCAGTTATTAAATGATCGACTGGCATCGTCCTGCAAAAAGCGTCGCTTCCTGACAAGTATGACAAGTTCTGTGTATCGTAGTTCAGCCCTTAGATGACATACCGACGCCCTGCCCTCCCACTGCCAGTGTTACCGCTAAACGGGTGTTGTGTGTCTATGCATAGCATCAAGCACGTAAGAAGTTGTTGTATGCTGGGACAGTGGTTCACTAACAAAATGCCTTAGAAAGAGCATCTAATGAATCGCTCACCCAGTACGTGTGACGTGCAGCAAAGAACAGCCACTAAATTGCACAGAATGATTCTGCTTTGACAGCAGCCCATAAATTTGTGTATTTGTTTGCTGTTTAGTCGCTGAGTGGGTTATTTTTTACGCTCGAGTGCTTTACAGTTACTTCGGTATTTCCTCAGCTTGAAAGTCTAGCAGCCTAAAGGCTCTGCAAAACTATTGTACTGCGGAATTTGATTCATAAAACCTGGCACGCGGCTCTGTGGTGAAACCTTCGCAAACTACGACGAGAAACTGGAACTGCGGAAATGTGAAATCTGACTGCGGATTGTTACGGCATTTCCCATTATCCGCAATAAGCACATTGAGGAAGCAAATAATGATGAACATGCTCATTTACATTAATATACTAAAAATATTTAAAAGGTTAGGTTTGTTATACAAAAAGGGACGGAAAAGATAAACCTGATACTCATTCATGTGTTCTTTAGGAAAAGCACATAGTTCGCCAAAAAAGGGACTCGAAATAAATTACGAGCCTAGGATTTAGCACCGTCATTTGCAAATAATTCGGTCGAGCATGATACTGAGGAACATTCCTGATCGTCTACAAACTAAACAGCTACGAAACCCTCGGCTACGATGGTCATTCAGATGCATGACAGATAAACAATGTAGATCCACCATCTTGACCGATGAATCGCCATTTCCGTCAATCAACCATGATCTTTGAAGGGTACGCACGGAAATAATTCTGGGACTAACAAAATTGATATAGTACGAGGAACAATGCAGCATAATCAGGGTACGTCTGGAGAACCATCGAGTGGGAAGGTCAGAGTGAGCTACTTTTTCATGACTCTGCCGCTAATGGTCAAGTTTACCTAAAGGTTCTGAATCGACATGTCTTGTCTGCGCTGAACACGAGCAATTTTTCAGGCTGATGACTCACGAGAACACCTATCTTCGACCTGCATGAACTTCATGCTGCTACCGTGACCAAATCCACTTATGCAGACCAACCCATTCCTAATTATTTCAATCGTATATAAATGAGCAGCCGTTTGAGGAAAACTGCAAAATTATATTCAGAGAAAACTAATTCATCTTTGATAAGTAACTTCACCCATGTAAAATGTCTCACATTTCGAAATGGCGCTTCCCCTTGCGAATAGTGAATATTGGCCCCGGGGTCAGGCGATTGCCTGAACATATCTACGAATACCACTCCAAAAAATTTAAGTGGCTCAGTAGCATAGTGACCTAACTTCTGGCATGCCAGATTTCCCTAGCGATTTGAGTACAAAAAACGTGTATTTAAGCATAGTGGAAGAGTACATCGTAGGAAGAAGAGTAGACAAAATCCTATCGCGCTCACATAGCTCATTTACTTCCGTTTCGCGAATCCGATCGACCGATAGCGATAAGGAGTCCACACGTTCGACCAGCGATGCATTTGAAGAATCACAGAATTGCCACAGTGGGGTCTGTCCGTCCCATTGACGTTGCTCGATCATCTGCGAAGGAGAGTAGAATTACAAACATGGGTTATGGAGGGAAAAAAAGCCCGTAGGATGACTAAATGAAATAAAATTGTGTTAGACTGGATGATGCAAGATGCGATCCTAGCCAAAAGTGGTTCCCTATGTGCCAGAGACAAGCTACATCCAACTGACATCTACAATCGGAGAAGATTTCAGTGAAACATACAAATGAAGACATTCTAGAATCAATTGAGATAAGAGAAACACTGATGGAGACGGTAGCCCATAAGAAAAAAAATGAGAAAATGGCTCATATAAATTTCATCACGAGAATGCATCATGACGTGATGTGGTGGCTTGTCCGCCACAAAGACTTAGTGCACTATACTTCAACTTTGGAAATTGAGAACCAAACCAGGTGAGATAGGCAGAGTAGACAGAAGCCAGAAGAAATTGGGCACAGAACCTGTTGCCTAAACAACAGCTGGTTCTACATGACCAATTAATTAGCTTTTCGAGTAAACAACTCACCAACGCTGGAGAGAAACAGCTTAGCGTTGAAAAAATTGTAAAAAAAGAGCACCTGAAGTTTCTCCCGACAGTGACAGAATTCATCGCACATGGTTTGGTAGAGGTCGCCAGCCTAGGCTAGGCAGCCTAAAGGAGGTTTTCTCGGCCGTTCTGTTTGTGACATTTGATGCAAGACGTGAAGAATCTGAACAGAAATCAGGGGTTCATTCATGCAACAGTGGAAAAAACGAAAAAAAACGACAAAAGATCCCACACGATTGATCTCTCGTCGGTGCTTCAATCACGCTTCCATGCTGCCTTAACACCCGCTGCATGGTGAGTCTGGTTTTTAGCCGGGCGCTCCGTTGGGATTACCACAGAAAAGCCCCCTTCTACAGTAGGGGCGATGTGTCGATCACCAAAATACTTCCAGAAACATACTGTGGATAAATTTGCTAACTCCCGTTCTTCCTGTGTACTTAGTTACCGCTCGATATATTTATCTAACAATTGCATCGAATCCGTATGTCCTTTACTCGGAAGTTTGTGGAAAGGGTACTGCTAAGGAGCAGAATCGTTAAGCAGGAGAAAGATTGAAATTCTCAAGTAAAGCTTTGGATTCAAACAAGGCCCTGTCCGCAAGGCATCTGGGAGTAGCTGAGCAGAAGCCCATCTGTTTGGGCCAGCTGTTCGTCCATAAGACATTTTCCGACCGAGTTGCCAGCTCGAACCAATCCCCAACCTGGAGGGCCAAGAAATTACTTCGTCAGGCCTTTATTCATTGACCTCCCAAATACGAATGAATCCTCGGCTTGTGATAAAGCCATCTTGTACGGCTTTTTGGATAATGGGGGCACGCAAGCCGTCACACTAGCTCAAGGCGCAGTTTCACTGTCACAGGAAATATAGTGAATGCTATCTACCCCTATGCCAATAGGGACAAAGCACTGACAAAGCTAAAACTCTTGACGTTTTCGAGGGAAATATATACTATAATCCCAAAAAGCGCATACAACACCGTAATCCCAATGTCAGCCGTGGCAGCCCTATTACAACCTCCGCCATTTGATTAACTGTCGATTCCATTTCGAGTGCTCCTGTGAATGCTCGCACGAAAGTCCAACGTGTGGAGTTAGACTGGTTCGTAGGTAACAACCATAAATGTGCACTGCAGTTAGGTAGTTCCATAGGTGTCAAAAGCGTCCGACTAAAACAAGTTCGCTCCAGCGCTCCAAAAGCTAAAAGATGAATTAAGAATCCGCCCGAGTACTTCCAAGTGTAGATCCAATGGTAGTTGCGGCGTTGCTGATGATTTTAATGCCCACGGTTGTCAACTGAGGAAGACAAAGAGGTATTTTGAAGACTCATTCTCCATACGTTTGATCCGTGCATGTTGTTGGTTGCGCCTATGGTCAAGCTAACAAGAAGGCTGCATATCCTGCATGACTAATTCCAGAGGACAATCGATGATATGAATTCCAACTAAACAACCAAATGCCCAAGATCCAAGAAAACATTCGGAAGAGGGAAAATATGTCCTGCAGGCAGTGGGAGGAGCCACGCAGGACATCAAACTCCAAGAGTCCCGTAGCGATAGATATTTTTGTCTTCAACTGCTCTGTCAGATGCTCACAGATTCCCCGGATGTCACATACAACAAGTATGCAGCTTTAAGACGTCAGCTGACCCGAAACATGAGATTTCACCGTGATAATTGGCGGATCTGAAAACGGAGAAAGATGCGATTATCGGCAAAAGTAACAACCTCTGTGGACTTATCACCAGCACTGACTAAAGTGAGCCAGTATAGATAAAGCGATCAAGTAATCTGACAGCTCGATGATTCACACTCAAGAACGCTCTTTGGAACGATGGATGCAGCAATTCAAAGAATCCCAGTTTGCCCACATCGGTGATGAGCATTCCAATTGTGCCGGCATATGAAACAATGAAGGTAGAAGTCCTGTATTTGAAACAGAGATTGTCAGAGATGCATTTTCTGAGAAGACAAGGTTGCTGGGTTAAGCAAACTGTCACATCCTCTTTTCTAGACAGTGGAAAAAAAGATCGGAATAAAAAACTTCTGAGGTCCGTCTGGGAAAAAGAGCAGCTTCCGAGGTAACAATGTGAACTGGTGGGTTGTAATGATCCACAAGAAATGTGCAAGGCCAACTTGCAAACAACATGGAGGACTTACTGTGGCATCACATTCAAAACCCTTAATTGGGGGGAAAAATCAAGAAAGCCACCCACTCGATCGCGGATTTTATTCAGCACATATACTCAGGGCAGAAGTTCGAACACAGGAACACTATTCGTGAATCCACGATCTCTGTCTTTCTCAACCAGAAAGCAGTACTCGATTCAGTTGATCGTGAAGTTCTGCCGCGTTTCCCGTTACTGAGGAGGATATCGCAGGAACATCTCAGCACGAGAATTACTGAAGCCGAATTTGCTCTAACTGTGGCCACTCATCAGAATTCAACAGGAGAGGCTGGGTTTGCCCTATCTCCTTTTATATATTAAGTTTTGTAACAAAGATGATTGTGGAAGTCGAAACATTCTCGTGCGAAAGTAGTGGAATCGATTTTCGCCTAAAAATGAATTTTCTAATTTGAAATACAATATCAGGGACATTAGTTCTTCTGCGAAGCTTAGATACATGGCCGTTGGATATGGAAAACGTAAGTAGAAACCGATGTTTTATTGTCCCTAAGAATATAACAGAAGAATTATCTTGGCCACTTAAAGGTTAAGGGTTTGGTACTGGATCTTAGGGTTCGACCTTTAGAAGTATCGAATTTAAATAGAATCAGTTGGTTTAGATATGCATGCATGCCTATGGGTTCCTTGTCTTACAGTTTACCTCATTCGGCTAGAGACATTAGGTCACGTGTTTGGTTGACCTAAGTGTCCTCGCTAGGGCTAGTGAGAACGGGCAGCTGTTGATCAGCAATAGACGAGATTGACGATTGGCGATTCCAAATATAAACAAGTGGCTTTTGGGGAAAAACGGTTGAAAACATTTGCACTTCACGACAATGTTTAAAGGGCAATCAGTAGCGCTATTACACTTGAAATACACTTTTTTGTATACAGCACTTCTGACTTATCACTTAACGATTTGTCCCCACTAGTACTCGGTGCTGCGAAGTTGCATACAACTAGAGGCAGAGCATATTATTGTGTAGTTAATGTTTGTAAAAGCTGAAGTGAACCTGGATAACTAAATTCTGAGTACTGAAAAACTTTAGTTATCCTTGTCTCCAAATGCATCAGCATGGTCGGGAGTGGGTGCCGCAGGCTCCGAGTTGGCTACTCGTCATGAACGCCTATCGAAATGCTCCCAAATGGCCTGAAAAAGTTCTAAACACCATCTTTTCGTGGCGGAGGTGTTACCACTAACGTTCGAGGACGAAGGCGAACGCCTGGCGCCCTCCATCGCGTCCACCAGCCTTTGATATTCACTCTAGGGGAGTTGGCTAAGCCCAGGTTTCAAACCAATCACGGACGCCGTAAGAAGCATACAACGTCATGTTTACAGGCATCCGTGGATGTACTGGGCACACAGGATACCTAGTTCCATCCGAAGGATGCACGAACTGGGCACTAGGTCACCTGTCCCCGATGGGTTAAGTAGTCACCAAATCGTACTGTTGCCTTATGGATTAAACTATTTGGTCAAAGACTCGAGGCAAGTTTGCCTAAGTCAAACGGGCAGTAAGAACCTTACAGGGGAAATACTGATTCCGATGGATAAACGATTATATGGAGATGGTGAATGGAAGAACTGCCAGGTGTGGTCAATTGTGTCCACTGTTTTCGTCATCCACCATGATTTCGATAGCCTACGATCTGCATTCAGATTTGTGCAAAAAACTATAATATACAAAATATTCGCTATCCCTCCCGGAAGTTGCGTTTTCTGTGCCGCTTCTACAGTTTATCGAAGTAAAAAGATAAAAAATTCACTCCGAAAACTAATCTTCGAAGCCTCAATTACATCTCCGTTTCTATTCCCAAATCCTTCAATTGAAAAATTGGTGACTGATGACAAACGGCAAACAGACATGCTGTATAAAGGAAAGTACCTTGAGAAACACTTAAGTAAGAACTGGCTTGCTCCCTTAAAGTTGAAGAAGAGAGATGAGAATTAGTGGTGAACGTGAAAATGGAAACTGTACTTCAAAATTTTGCATTCCATGGAAAAAGAAGATTGAAAGATAGGAGTTCGATAACTAGAATCGTGATTTGGATGCCCGGGAACCAGTTAACATTGCTGGTGATGAAAGAAAACAGGATGAGAAAGAAATCCGACAATTTCGAAAAAGAAAAGTCAAAAAAGTATTGACAGAGAAAGAAAACAGACCGATGAAGAGGCTGTCCGGCGATGGACAAGCGACTGCAGATTCAATGTCAACTAACTGAGCGGGCAGTCTTAAACTGAACACGACCGCGGAAAGTCAAAGAAGAGGACGAAACACGACTCCACAAACGACTGCTGCGCTATTAGAACCTCGGGTGGTTCACCGTTTCTAGTTTGGTTACTGACCTCACTCTAGACAACCTTGGGAAGCATGTGTCAAACAGCTCCACCCGAGAGTGAAGTGATTCTTTCTGCTTATGCTGGTGCACTCTAAAAATGCGTTCCCAACATGAAGAGCAATTACCGTGAACATGATGATGATGATGATGATGATGAAAGAACTATGGTGTATTACATTGTAGTATATTGATTTCGGCCTGTAATTAAAGCATTGGATCCTCCTTGTCTAATCTATCAGAACAAAATGAAGATGTATGTCTCGAGGTGTAAGCATTTCGTTAACTTTTTTCGTCTGTGAACGTAAAGCATGATAATTTACAGACAGCGAAATGTATGAAATGCAGTGGACCTATCCAGTCGGAAAGCCTTTTTATGAACAGTAATCAATGAAGCGGGCCAACAGACAGAAAGAGGTCGCATGCGTGAACGCCAAAGTAGGTCAACACTTAGGGTCACTCGTTCCTGTGCCCAAAGCACAATCCACTATATTCCATAAAATTCACTATCTACAAATAATGCTTTACGTTCACGGTTCAAAAAGGCAAGCAAGATATCTGCATTTAGTTAATTAGAAAAATGACAAAATGACTATTCCAGAAAAAAGACCACGGCCATAGTGAAAGGTTATCAACTGAAGAATTCGTGAATGGAAATTCTTTTTTTACAGCGCTCCTAGATATAATGAGGAGCTAAAGACCAAACACCACAAGCACACTCATTACAACGAAAATGTCCCCGGGCGTGATACGGCGGTTTACGGGCCTTCAGGACCCAATCAGTTTTGCAGCATGGCCATCCCCAATCGAGGACCTAGTCGTGTCTGGAGGGTCAGTGACTCGACGCCAGAAGAAATCCAAACATGTAAAAACCAAATATTGGGTAACATCTGGCTCTGCATAACAAAATGATTAGGCCACAGGGAAGCTGTCCCATTGAGGAGAAATGAGGAGAAACAGTTTATGGCTTGAAAACCAAAAGCTGCATACAGGATTGGAGCATGTGCGGGTTTTTTCGAAGGTTGCAGCCGAACGACATACTGCAACACCTGGCCCACAGCCGAACGGTCGACCTAGGCGATTGTCAATTTAGACTAAATCAAACTAAGTCGATCAATGAGTTTTACGTGTGCATGTATTCACTCGTGATATGCGCTTGTGTACCACGGGGTAACTCAACTGATTTAGGGTGTACGCGGAGATATCAATCTCAGAGATAAAAACAAGCTCGAAGACGATAAACTAAAACGCATTCGAGTCCTTTTAAGATCCAGATTCTGGTCTAGGAATGGGAAAGGAAAAAAATGTTCCAGTACATCAAAAGAAGGGGTCTACGAACTTCCCAAAGTGAAAAACAAATAAATGAGAATCGACAACTTGATTGTCACCGAATAAGTCAAAACAACAGACAGCTTACTCGAGCCAGTTGCAAAGCAGAAGAAGCACATTCGGCCCAACCTTGACGAAGCGATATCTCAAATAAATACCGCACCACACGACCGGCATTTTGATGAATATAGTTCATGTCAGAGGCTAGTGAATGGCAACTGGGTTGATGTCTGCTAATGTAGCCTTGAAGTAAAGCATTAACTTTCGCCGAAACGTCCGTATCCACGGTACCCGACTTCTCAATGTTTAAGCGACAAACGGATTTTTTCAATTCGTTCAATTCAGTTCCTTCCTCATCTCGAACCTGTGAAAATGAGAAAAAATAGCACGAGATGATAAGACAAGAATGAGCAAAAAATAGTTCTACAGAAAGAGAGAAACGACAAGCGGGCATGGCACTATTTTTTAACAAGAATGATTTGAGAAACCGTCATGCCAAATCGAGAAATAATGAAATGAACGAGAAGAGCTATACGCTAACATTGAGAACTAGAAGCTGTGATAGGTTCCGCCTGGGAATTCGACAGACCTTGTTGATAAACTAATCCAATATCAGCTACTCTACGTCGTCGATAGTTCATTCGATTCACTGTTCTATGAATGGTGTGCGGCCCGGAAAGGTTCCACACCCAACAATGAGGCTTTCGGAAACCACTTAGAACAGCTGATCGATAGGTTGGTTCATATGCCACTTGATCAATTCAGATTCGGAGCCCAATACGGGATGGGGATTCCTTAGAGCACGGTCATTTAAAAACTCGGATCGTAAGTCTCTATTCAATTACAATACCTCGAACAGCAAAAAAAGGGTATGACCAAATTTAGGAAGGGGTCATATCCATCACGTCCGAGGGTACCAAAAGACTTTTGCTGAATTTCGCAGCGAGGACGCTTGCAAGGCGAAAACGCACCACGTCCTCGATGCTGCTGTTTTCGCGTCAGTTTGTTCCGTGAATATGACTTTATCCTATTCATAGGGAAACGCACATCGGCGACCTTTGCCCTAACTGAGCTGACCCGGAAGCATATGCCGAAGACCCCTTTGTGTTTGATGTACAGACGGACGAAAAAGTTGTAGAATTTTAACAGTATTACAGTGGTAGATTGCTCTATCAGGGTTAAGAGATTGTTTATGAAACTAATTTCAAACTGAGGCAGTCCTCGGCTCGAGACCACCGTGTTTACATGATAAACTGAAAGGTACCAGCTTCGAGAGAGAACCAAAGACAGGCGACCGAGTAGGCTGGGGGTTACAGACCAGGGTTGGCTTCAAAGCGAATCACGCCAAGCAGCTAAGGCATCAGTCAAAATCAACAAGTACGGTCAACTCAGCAGTCAGACCACGAATGACAGCTGAACACTAGGTGACATTTCGTTGCACATAAATACAATCCATTTCGTTGTAAGCAAACCATGTGAATCGTCAACGCGACAGCTACATACCAATTGTCGGTGTGCTACACATCACAGCTACTAGATTGAAGGATTCAAAAGCATGGTTGTCGCAAGTAACAAAGAAGGAAACATGTTCGCACCGCCGATTTTCTTGTAGCTTTGACCACTGCCGAACGGCGAACTTTGGTTAGTAAAATCGTGTGCGACAGAAATGCGGACCTGATGCACGGCAGACAGCAAAGACTCGATCGTTGGGGTGAACACCTCAAGAATAAATTTAGCTGGCCGCGCGCTAATCTAGTTAGTCCGACGACCACAGATGCGAACCCTTAGGAGATATCTCTTGACCCGTCATCAAAAGTGGAAATGGAGTCGAATATTCGACTGCCGAACATTGGAAAAATGGCGGGTCCCGACGAACTCACCCAAGCACCGGCAAAAACACTTACCTCTTTGCCCCGTGATACTTAGAATGAGGAGCGTATCACGTTATCTTGGGGTGAGCCCTTGATTGGACCAACTTTGAGGAAGGGCATACGCAGTGACTAGCAATCTGCATGTGATCAGATTTGTTTCGATAGTTGCTAGGCTCTTAGCAGTGCCGATTATACGTCGTTTGAAAGTGGTTCGCTAAAGTGGCATGTGCTAACATCAGGCCGAATTTCGACAAGATCGAGAATTCATCGACTGGGTTTTTACTGTTCGGCATTCGCTCGAAACGCGTCACACACACCGCCGCCCTACGATTGCAGTCTTTGTGGACTCCCACGACATGTTGGAATCAGTGGACCAGACAGTTCCATCCAGTGTTCTCCACTGGATAGCTTTACCCCCGACGTTCGTGAACTCGTTGCGAGCACTGTACTTGAATCTGAGAGTATACGATAAACTATCAAATTCATTCGTAGCGACTGGCGGTGTTTGACAAAGGTGTCCCATCTGTCCATGCTTGTTCAGTTTCGTCATGGACGTGCTAATGAAGTTGGTTTTCCTGATGTAGATGTCAAACTGGTAAATGGCAAAAACCTAGGCGACCCAGATCACGCGGATGCTGTCGTGTGCCTTTTCAAATCTATGGACCGTGTGCAGCGTGCACTCGACAGACTCTCAAGGGTTGCATTTCCATTCGAGACGTACTTTTCATCTTCAAAGTGTAAAGTGCTGGACAATAACGGAACCGAACATGGTGCTGCATGGAGAGNTGGACTAGAGCGGTACCGAACTTCAGTATCAACGGCGGACACCTAACGAGTGCCGATCACTTCCGTCGTCTCACCAGCTGGTGGTCTAAAGTTTGGCGCAAGACAATGGAAAACAACATATGTATATCCATAGCTCAAGCGGCATACGCTGGACTAAAGCATCTGTGTTGCCGACCTCATATTTCACTGAAGTTGAAAAGTCGTGTGCACTGCGCTGCAATGCGCTCAGCTCTGTTGTATCGTTACAAGACATGGATTTCGGAGGCAGTTGCTAGTCACAAAGAGGTTTTTCATCGTTGTCTTGACGTAAGGATTGGATGGAGTGACCAAATGGACAAATGTCCATGTTAGCAATTTAGTATTCGGTGACGATTCTGAGAACGTTTTGCCACAGCGTATTCTTCGGTTGGGTCACGTGCTGCGTGGCAAACACTCGTCTACCAAAGCGAGCTCTACTTTCCGTTCCCGCAACTGAGTGGAAGTCACCACACGGAGGTCGACGAATGACGTGGTAGCGCCGAATGCGAAGGTGTACAGCAAACGTACGTGACGTAACTGTCTCACGTTTTCGAGGGTGAAGATAGAACGAGCTGTCAACCAGCTGGCTGGAGACCATGTAGTCATTTTCTGTATAATAAGAATGATTGAAAACGCAGATCTGTACAGTTAGACTATATTCCATGTGTTAGCCACTACGGTATTCCTTTTCTTCCCACATGTGTACGATAACGCCTTATTCTCGTTGTATCTTTCTTCGTTTGTTCAACTCCCAACGATGATGACGATGATTATGGTTGTATCAACATTGCTGAAATAGGAAGTATCGTGTAGAGAATAAAAGATCGGCCTCTGATGCGAGCACGGGATCCCACCAATCTGTCGGAATATTAAACATACCACAAAGATTGTGCAATGACGGTTCTACTAGGTAGCTACTGGACTACAGTGGTCAATACATTTGTCAACAGAAATCGCAGGAAGAGGCGCTCGGATTGATTAACCATCACGTTTAAATTTCCAAGTAGCTGTTCACATGGATGCTTAAAGGTGAAATTTGGATATCCGGTATCAAATATAAATTCGGCGGTTAACCAAGCATGGACCACATTTTTTTTTGTTTTCAACCAACATTCCCAAGTTCGTTATCAGCTCACTGCACTTTGGTCGGTGTGGCCTATGAATGGACGACTCGACAAGATGGCGGAAAAAAAGATTAGCAGAGAACAAAGAGGAGTCATGTGCTTCAGCATCGAATGTTCCGAGTCTATCTAATTGTCGCGATTATTGCCTAATTTTTCTTATTGAACAAAACGAAGAGATCCATGATCTGGACGTTTGACATTGAATTGTCGGTGTATTTAGCTCCCGTCATGCTACATTTGTTCCAAGTCGACTAACTCGAAGTGCAGAAAAACCATTGATAAGAAAAGTGGCTCCATCGTATTTCAATTTATAACTATGGAAATTGCTGAGTCTGACTGGCTATCTGAACCTGTAATAGATAATAAAACTAAACAGGAATCTTTGGTCATGGTCATGAGACAAATTTGCACTAACTTTCATCGACCCAAATTCTGACGCATCACTAAGCACAGAGAACAGTTGGTCCACCATCATAGTCGGTTCTAGTGTGTCCTTGACCATTGAGGCAGTACTGTAGCGTATATAGTACAAACTCGCAGTTCGGCCCCGATCCGTCGAGGCCATCTTCCCAGTGGTCGGTTCGAAACGGATCATCTCTGCCTCGTCTAAAGCTGTGGCTGAAGCTTTGAGTGCACGGCTCAGATAATCAGACAGATCAGGATCACGCTGTGAAAAAGACGGAAACAGGAAGATTATGAGTTGATTGCGATTCGGACAAACCTGCAAAAACGTATGAGGAAAGAAAGAAGAAACAGAATGAGAAACTTGTTCAGCGGGGCTCGGAAATACCGAATTTTTTTGCTTTCTGACCCTGTAAAATCGATGAACCGTGAGCACAATAATTCATGTTCATCGAAAGAATAATAACCGCTCTGCGAATTTCAAGTCCGTCTGATGGTTACACAGCAGTGGACGTGAATCTAAAGCCTCTAAAATACACTGCCTACATGAGACAAAAGGTAAAACAGAACCATACACAAGGTTTAAACCGATAGGATATGGCGAACAACAGGGCCACAGTGAACTGCCGTCGAGCATCGAGGTGACCGGTAGAGACCACAGGGTCTACATGTTGGAACTTCGAGATGACAATCAAATAATCCGTCTCATCAACACAGACTGAAACCCTGGGACATCAAATTTTACACATTTAGGTGGCTGCAAGAGAGACAAAATAATAAACATAACATTTACTGGACGAAAAATGAGGCCAATTACGGCAACATCACACGTGTGGCTAATAATCCGAATCCACTTTTCCGATCTCACTTCTATCCAGCAGCTGAAAGACAGAACAAAATTCTATCGACAGTTACTTCCATTTTATTGCGAGTAGGCTATTTTAGTTCCGACAAGGAGAATGAAACACTACCGTTATCACAATAATATCGATACACATTCGCTCACTATTCTTAGCCCTAAAGTTGCTTCCGTTCACTTTGTACAGCTACTAACTTTGTATCAACGTGCTCTGGTTTTGGCTGCTAACTTACAGTCACATCAGCTCAAACAGAAAAAAGAACGAGCAAAATTGAAAGGTTCACTGCAAAGTAGTAAGTTGAGGAACCATAAAGAAGAAAAGTTCCGAATACAAGAACGTTACTGGACCATATCAGCTAATGTCCTCAACCACCGCTCTCGAGGATCTCTTGGTCCTTAACTCAGTAGCATAACTGCATCAACACGAGTCAATTCACTGAGTAAAATTTTCATAACTTTCCCCATAACATAGAACGATCTTCCAACCAGTATCTGTCCCGGAGGACAGCATACAACGAGGCAATCGTTCTATAGGCAGCGCAAAACATCTCACAACCACCTTAACGTATTTAAACCTAGTGACTTTTCGAAAGATTGAACCACAAGACGTGATTCCCAATTACCCACGAGATTATTTCGCCACATTCCACAAATACTATCGGGGGAACGCAGTTCAATCACTGAAAGTTTTCGCATATCTTTTGTTCTTAACGCCCATATTTCGGAGCCGTAGAGCAATATCGGCCTCACTGCTGCTGTGTGTACTCGATGTTTGATCAGTAAGCGGATGTCACACCGAGGACACAAATGCCTCAAGTTGGTGAATGCCAATCTAGTCCTAAGTTTCAGAAAAAGCTTCATCCGAAATACCATCCACCTGGTGAGATACAAAGACCCGAATAGTTAGTCAGGTCTACCAACCTCGCCCAGCTGTTCTTCTCGTAAGTCCAAGGTTCGCCTTTGAGCCAAAACCCAGCATCGGAGAAGTATTTTGCACCTTGAATTGGTAAACGCTTCTCAAACCTTCCACCACAATTGCTCAGACGATCGAGAGAAACTTGTAACTCGCCTGGGTCTTCATTCGATAACACAAGAGAGAATGCATGTCCAAAATCACACAACTTCCTGTCTATGCAAATGTCAATGCCACTGTTCTTACCGAAGGATAACCATCTCCATGATAAGAATCAAAAGAAAAAGTGAAATGAATCAAAACCCCTGTCGCGGTGAACTCGCATGAAACATCGCCGCAAGCACGGACAAGGCTTCGCCTATTCGCATGCAGAGATTGAATAATTGAAATGAATTTCTCCCGAACAGGTTTTAATGAGAGACAGAGCTACAGAATTAAGCAAGGGCGGATTTGCGAGTATCCAATAGGGGAAATAAAGTTAAAGATGTCCATCTTGGCGATTGTCATCTAGCGCAGAGCTTCTTAAAATCCATTCCCAGTGTCCTGTCCTATCCTGGGCATTTTGCTGGAGCAAAAATCACGCTGAAAGCTCCGATCGAAAATGCAGTTGGGGATTATCATCCAGAATTCGCAGTGCAAGACGTGATTTTCTTGTTGATGAGACCAGAAACTAGGCGCAAACAAAAGTGAGCACGGGCCATGGGGGGAGATGCAAACAGTGGGTACGTACACAGATACGATGAACTTCCCTCAAACGACTGTGACTTGAATCTAGCCTAACAGCGTACGCTCCGCTCGAATGCTCACAGCAATCCCAACGCCAGCCTGACCGCAAGTGCTCGAAACCGGATCATCGGACACGCGGAGAATGAAGCCAAGAAATGAGACTGTAGCTGGGCCACGGACACTGGTCACTGAAGTGGGATCGTGTATGCGCGTTTGGGAGACACAACACGCACCTACTTTAAAAGTCTCAAGAGTTCTCGCAAAGGTACTCTGTTGCCCCATTTGATTGAGTGGGGGATATTGAAGGTAACCACATGAACTGAACGGTTAGATTTAGAGAACGCATACAAATTATTTTCCCCTTACACTAATATTATCATTAGATAAACCAACCGGGCCCCAAATTTCTTTGGCATCTTGCGTCATCCCATATCGGAAAAACGGAGCTTTTGACTCAGAAGTCTCAGCTTCCGATAAGTTATCCTATACAGCAACTTGGACCATGAAAACATCAAGGTGCCATCCTTCTTAGCTCCGGAAAAAAGATGCCAGTTTCGAAGTTGCAAACTACTCTCTTTAGAAACCCAGCCATTTCTTTTGCGCGTAAGCATACTGAGCGTTTGTTGAGTATAGCGGGTTTGAGATGGAAACGTTACGCTTAGACACGTAAGAATAATAAGAACCACAATAATCCAACTCACCTCGGTGAAATCTCCCTGAATTCCGTAGTACAACGGATTCTTCGTAAGGCGGATAAACAGGTAAGTGTCTTTCAACCATGTAACTGCATCGTCTAGACTGGTAACTGTGCCCAATGCGATCTGGAGATGGATGGATGGATGACCAGAGAAAGTGCATTTCGTTTAAACAGTAGTAAACAAAGTGCGAAAAGAATACGTGTTTTTAGAACAATTAACCTTCCGCTAAACTGCTCTGATTTCAACTGTTACATCGTAGCACCAACTATTCAAAACGTAAGAAGAAAAACGATAAACACAGAAGGATCCACTGCAGGATACTAAGTTGATAACTACGTAAAACGGCAGTGGTTGCGACATTGAGCCAAATCATATACTGTCTTCTACCAGCATTTAGGGGATCTCGGGGACCAGAAACTGGTAGGCTAGCTGCACCTACATAGGTCAGTCCACTGGAATGCTAATAGAGCTTCCGCATACTGATTTATGAAAACTCAATTGCATCGAAGACTCGATTTGCGAATCACAACATAAGAGCAGATTCCGAATCAATACAACACAATTTCTACTTACCCTTCACAATTATAGTCAATTTCTACAGCTTTTAACCGGTAGGTAATAGTCCACCCAATTTCCTGTTCACCTCTTTCACCTGATTGCTTCAGCATTTCCATCGGCATGTACCTGAGTAAACCCGCGTCAATGCTTTGCACATAATGATATCAGCGGAGACACATAGACAGTGTATCGTCTAGCCGATTGACAAACGAACTTCTTGAAGACGTCGACGACAAAGGTTGGCAAAGTCAAACAGTGCATCCAATGTCGTACACAGGGTTTCGCAGGTGCCAGAATAACCACGTGGTTTTCCAAGCCCTTTACACAGCTCCTTCAGTACTACAGTAATTGTGCGACAATTCATCAATGGTCACGATGTTACCCGTCGATCCAGACCCCAACCTGAGTCCCTATTGGGGCTCAGGGCAGGACTATATGCTAACGGGCGCGGCCCTGGGTAACGGATGAGGAAGCCGCCGCAAAAGCAGAGGTGTATTCTCGAATTAAAATGCTTAATTTGTATCAGACGACCGGGCACTCCTTGAAGGAGATGACCATCCTAACGGTTTCAATGTGAAAAAACTTAATTTGTTTTATTACACCGCCATAAGGACTTGTACATTTAGAGATAATTGAAAATTGACGGTACCTCAAATATCGCACGCTGAAGAATTTTCAAGTTTCTGTAAAAATTACACAAAATATAGTTTTCTGTTAGGCAGATTTTTTTTATTCCTCAGGGGCATTCGACGACAGTGTGTAAATAGTACAATCCACTCGGCGCGTAAGTTTTTCATGACGTTTCATGCATGAGCACGCCTGTAGACCCTGGGGTCCACAAGAAGGAGGGGCCTCGGCGGCCATGACTAAAACTTGGAGTGACGCAGAATCACATAAGGTCTTATTAGGTCGAGTATGGCAACGAGCTGGGAGACAGTGAGTCGCCGTCTACCACCAGTATTCAGTGAATCTGGCATACCAGCCCCAACCTTTGGATGACAGACGCTTAATCCACTTGACCGACCTCTGCTGATGTGTCATCGATTAACTCGCGGTTGTGTTTCGTATTGTCCCGTCGCGCGGTAGCTGATCGGCTAGCAGCCAGAGCTTTGCCCTCCGTTTCCGTGTGACCGTTCAGTCAAAAGTGGCTTCCAGACAGTTCCACTGTGTTATGCCAAAACATATATTGAAGACTCAAGCCCGTACCATCGTGCAAGCAAAATGAGTTTGTCTGTTAGTGTCCCGGGAGGTTGCAGAATAATATTGTGGATCCAGGGGTCACAAAATCCCACTTATTGTGTGAGCACCGGCGTTTGGTTCAACTTGTGTTGCCACTCTGTAACCTTCAATTGTGTGTTATTGTTGCGCGACGCTTATTGCCGATGTCATATGCTTCAGACAATTCGCTCAAGGAAAAAACAACAGTGTTATAATAGCCTACAACGCACGCAAATATGAACATGTTTGTCCCAGTGGTAGAATCTGTCTGCCTCACCAAAAATGGGCTTACCATAACGTTGCCACAGAGCAGATATGCTATTCCAAAGAACGTACTGCACTCTTCTCGCGCTGACAAAAGCGATCTTTAACCGTAGACAACTGTTCGCTTCTCAAATGATTAACGTTACTCCCCTTCCCAGCAAATATATTCACCTTCACCAAGAACCATAGTCGACCATAACAATGGCATTGCCGTCGGAAGAAATCTCGTTCTTCATTTCTCGCCTTATTTTCTAAGTAGCATCCAAACGTTACCTAATCCGCTTCCATCGGCTGATGCACTTCTTTGTCCTCGATGCCCCTATAAACTGGCTACTGTCAGTGTCCGAACACAGGACAGTATACAACAACTCGTACCCTTCGATGTGTCCTGTACAAGACAGACTCGCATTCGAGATTCCAGCTCAGTTGTTCGATTGAAATCCCTTTTCAGTCCATCCGTGAAGTTTCATCAACCAAGGACCCCGAGGCTGCTGCTTATAGCACTGCTGGTGTTAGTATGGCTTTCAGTGAGAGACCCGGGCTTGCACTGTCTGATTGGATCCCAGTACTCGGCAGACTACGCACACGGAGATTTGGAGGTTCGTGTAAAGTTAACAGTGATGGCCTTGATAGCCAATTTGTTTGTCCTTTCAGCGAAAGTGCCCCGCAGATTGCAGCCCAGGTGCAATCTGGGACACTTTCAATTAAAAACCGCAAGAATCCACAGGCGCAAAATTATGGGGTTACTTCGCAACTATTCCAGCAAACGACTGACGGCCCGTTTCAGCAAATCCACTGACCGCTGCCTTTTCCCCAAGGTTACACATGTCTATAAAAAGGGTGAATATCCAAAGGGAACAGGGAGTGGACATACACAGGTGGGAAAAGATAAGTTGCCGCTGCAGCCAACAAACGGAACACAGTCAAACTGTACAACGCAATCTTTCAATCATTCTAATTCGACAGAAAACGACAACACAATCGCCACTGTTCACGGTTTATTGCCAAATCCTTAAGTGTCTCCAGCTAGCAAGTTGACGAGTCTTTTGGACCCCAACCACGAAGACGCAAGACAACGACATTACCAAAGTTCGCTATACATTTTCTCATCCCACGTTGCCATGTCATCTGTTGACCTCCACATGGCTTCCCTTCTTACACTTTACGGGAAGAACGAAAAATACAGCACGATATGGTAGACGAGTGTTCACCAAACCAAGCCGGCCTAATTACGTTAGCACGCGGACAGCTAAACTCATTCTTGTAGTGCTCTTTCCAACGATCCGGTCTTCGCTGTCCACCATGGATTAGCTCTCCAGTCCTATCGCACACGAATTCACTAACCAAAGTTCACCGCCCTACGGCGTCACGTATAGGCTTAAACAGTCTTTGACTCTCACCTGAAGCGGCCGCTACTTCCATTTCTTCGGCTACCTTAACCCACCAGTTTCCAAGTCATCCTTAAGGATTATCGTCAACTGACGCTGCAACTGTCGATGCATCTTATTCACCTCTTTGCAAATAGGGAGCTGGCAATTTCGCTCCATTAGACCTAGCGACTCTTGCAAAACCCATTGTCTTTGATGAACGCTACACCTAGGACCACAGGCGAGATCTGTTGCCAAATGCATCGCCTGCTTCATTTGATCCCACTGCTCGTCTACGTTATAGCTAATCGGAGTTCTTAGTTCATCGGATAGTTTCCGTTCATAGCTGTTGGGAACAGCCGAAACAGACAAACGTTCGATAGCCAATCGGATTTGTGCCTGCGTCGATGGCCACTCAGCTGCAGTAAAAATCGCATTAAAACTAACGCATGGTCCGATTCGACGTACGTGGTCCAGTATGATCAACAATTCTGGACGGAACCACACCAACGGTAGCTAACTGCGATATGGTCAATCTGACTCAGACTACCCGTCGAGTTAGAGCACCATGTCACTGTGCGACGCGAACTGTGTCGGAAATTCGTACTAGTTAGGAATAACTTACTGTTCGCATAAAACTGGAGAAGTCTTTCCCCGTTATCTGTTCGCGGGGCAGGCAAGGCGCACCCCCCCCCCTAAACAGGCTTCCGATGCACGCAGCTTGTGCATTAAAAACACCTACCATGAATACAATGTCAATGCTGCGGTCTGCTGGGTGTATGCCGAGATGACAAATAAGCTGCGCTTTATACCGCTATCCTTCCGGGTGCCGACTGATTCCTGTAGTCTCTCGGCGCACAAGCGACGGTTAACTGGGATCCAGCCTTCTCATTCAACCCTATTCGTCATCATTGTTAAGGATTAAACGGCAAGGCGAGCCTCACATATGTCTATGAAAAAGAGTGAATATCCAAAAGGAACAAGGACTGGACCTACACGAGTGAAAAAGACAAGATACTGCTTTAGCCAAAACAAGGAACACAGTCTAACTGTACAAACGCACTCTTTCAATTATTCTGATTCGATCGGAAATGACAGCACGATCGCCACTGTTCACCCCGTTCCTACACCGCGTTGACCCAAAACTTTAGCTGCTCCGTCTCCTGAATTTGCAGTTAGTTCAACTAATCTACTCGAATCTTGAATTCGTGTTTCACTCACGCAGCAGACAAGTGCCAAAGTCAAACACGCCTCTTGGCCAGCCTGCATTAAAGTGCACATATCGAACGAACCGAGATTCAGAGGCTGACAAGGCTTGAAAAAATGTGAGCTAGCATGCTGAAAACCACTTACTACGCTACTTAGCAATGACCTATTGCGACGAAGTCTATGCGCATTTGATTTACCGATCCTCCGCCATGTGCCCGAAAACAGTTCGTTTAAGCAATACAGCTCCCCTGGCCCACTTCTATCTATACAAGAAAGAGCAATTAATTTAATAACAGCCATCATTCAGAACCAAAGTTAGGTCACAATCACATATGTGCATCTTTTTTACCAACTCTGATTTACTCACTTAATTCAACCAACCTCTTTCCTTATCCCAATTGATATTAGTCACAATCAATGTACTGTCACGGTATGATTATGAATCACTGAAAACGAACTTGTTCGCCGCTTAATGTCGCTCTCCATTTGTTCTCTGGGACTATTTGAACATTTGCTCATTGCACGTCTGGGGCAACAGTGCAATGAAAATGACACCTCATGGCCACTATGGCTCACGTGCAGCAGAAGCGTACCGAAATTAGGCGTGGTAATGAACCAAACAACGGCGATTTACCTTCTACCGTTAAAATGACCGGAGGATCCGAGTTCTTGCTCCCTTATGGCAGACTCAATCCATTTGATCACCTAATATAGTTTCATAACGCTACGAGCTTCGCCTTGATTGTTTCCGATTAGCGCGCTCGCTTAGAATGGGAGACATGGAGGCTTCTGATGAATACCCCTTCCATCAGATTCATACTTAATGAAGGCATCAGAAAACAGTGATCAAATGGATATTTGACAGCAGGCGGACAAAGAGAGCCAAATGTTAAGGCCGAATGCAATGCCTTTTATGATCGTCAATCACGACAGCCCACTACACGGGTAAAGGAGGAACGGGAACCCGCGATCCCGAAAAGCGGAGTGGTACAAAATCACATGAGATTCCAGTAGGCTAGGTATGGTAAGAAGCCGGTCGACAGACAGTTAACATCGCTCGCCAAAAAGACCGGCGGATATGGGATGCGAACCTCGGAACTTCTTGGGGTAACAGAAGCTTAGTCCGTTTGACCATCACCGGTTAGTGGAACTGCATAGCATTCACTGGTGCTAATCGGTAGTATCCTAAGCAACATGGATTCTAACAAAAAGCCCAGTTGTGATGAAACAGTAGTCTCGAGGTATAACCAGACCGTGAAAGCGGTCGGTGGGATGAGATGACTTGATCAAGTGTTCGAAAGCTGAAATGAGCTCATTTGTGCCAACCGGAGACCGACTCAAGCTAACAGACAAGGATCCGGAAAGGAGAACTACTAAATTATGCAACCGGGAAGGCGGTAAGGGATGTTGACTTTTGGGGCAGGGCTTTACTATGTTGGCCGCGAGATTTATGATTTTGAGCGCCACGGAATGGACAGTTCTAGACAAGCATAAACGTACTTCTTCTGGGTTAAGCAAATATTTAGATAAAGTGCATGGTAAGAATAACGGATGACGGCAGACAGTGCGAAATCAGCTCTAGCATCACAGTGCGTTAAACCTCTCGGTGAGTACAAAAAATATTTGCGAGATAAAACTATCACAGCAGAAAATAATGCCACCCGAATGCGGCAGATAACATGAAAGTAATTTTCGTCAGTCAATATGAAATAATTAAGGGTCCAGTTGCACAACAAAATGCGGTTGCTTCACTAACCTCAGCATTTAAGTGGTCGTGCAAATTTTTCAACAGCGTACTCTCAATGGGATGTTGATTGGTGATACGTCTGAGATAATAGTCTAGCATATCCTTGGTCGTAATAATTGTAGCCACTCCCAAACGATCGAATTGGGGACGCCCAGCACGGCCAAAGATCTACGACAGCAACGAGAATGAAAAGGAAAAAAGCATAGAGAAGTCGAAGTGTGAAAAGTGGTAATGTGAAAAACCCATAAAGAATGGGTCGATACTCAATCTAAAGCAGACAGTGCAGAACTTCTAACTGGCCAATGACGAGACGTTAGAAAATGATCAAAAAAAAACATAAAGGGTTCGGAATTCGCACATCGAACGTTACCATCGAGTAAGTGCAATGGAAACGAGAACCTCCCGTAACCCAGACCTTAATGCTCCGGCACTTATTTAGTACAACTCTCGAGATACAAATTGCAGTGATATATACATATATATAGGACGATGAATACAAAACTTGACGGTCAGCATGAGTCATTATGGCAGTTTCATCATTGTTTGTGTTCAACGATGTGAATAACAGGCTCGTGAGAAGCTTCAAACTATGTGAATTGCGAAATATTTCCCATCTAAATATCTTCTCGTAAAGGAAATAGTCAAGCATTCTTTACATAGTACAGAATGAAGTCAGATCTTAATAGGTTCAGGCTAACATGCAAGAACGGCACATCAGATAAGCCACTGCAACGATCAACAACCACGCCCAGATGAACCGTTCGACAGAGGGTTCGAGTGAGGCGCAGCATAACAGGGAGTGTGAAAAGAAGGAACGAAGACAATAAAAGCACAACTGTGTTTGTCAAACACGACAAGTTCCTGTGAAACGCGATCGCTAAAATAGAAGACAAATTAGGAACCAAAGCGGTATACTTGCCTGAAGTACATCGAGCACGTCCAAATTGGTAAAATCTGATTGCTCCGCTTTGTACACCCGAGTACCGCGAATTACGACAGCATGGGCAGGCAAATTCACACCCCAAGCCAGTGTGGCTGTACACACCAGAGTACGGATATGTCCGCTGGCAAAAAGTCGTTCGACCAGGCTTCGGTCATGACGCAACATACCAGCATGGTGACATGCGAATCCGTCAGGAATGAGATCACGCAGAGCTAAATCACTGCACCGCTCCACCTGAAAATGCGTCACAGAGAGAGATTTACCCAGGGTTAGTTTTGCGTCATAAGGAGAGAAATAAGCTTTTTTCTAATTTCACCGACGAAGAGGAGGCTATGATCGTGACTGACAAACCATTCGTGTTTCACATATCGCATTGGCAAAGTAAATATAAAGGGCGACTATCAGTCATTGTGACAAATCACGCTTAAATGCCGCATTGCAAGACGTGAAACACCTTCGGAAAACGAATGTTGCAGAAAAACGAGAGCGTATGATGACCCTGACGTTCGATTAGGTTGCTACCTTAGACACAATTCAAGGATCAGTCGAATTCGCAATGTTATCTCTAATCACCCAGAAAATCTGAGCATACTCAGAAAGAACGTGGCAAACTTCCGTTGTGCTCACTACTCAGATTCAGATCGCGAAGGCACTATAGCCTCTTACTAGAGAAGGAAATGTTCAATTCGGATTAAGTTTCAGTGAAAAACGTGGCTAGATGACGACAAAAAGAATCCTTAAAAGGCAAGTGTTCTTCAAACCAAGCCATCACTAGGTGCAGTGGGATTTGTTGATTTCTTACCTCGTCCATCACGTCACCGAGCCCTACTTTGAGGACTAACTGGTCCATTAAGATAACTTGCAACGATGGAATTGAGATGTGACTAACGCTTGAATGCCGTACGGGAAGAGATACTTGCTACTTTGGCCCCAAAAGAATCGGCAAACTGAGAAATAAAGATTGTCAGGCCAACAATTAAGATCCTAACCGCAGCAATATGGTAACAACAAAACGGTCTGTAACCTAACGGCAAACAGCGGTGCCATGCTTCGGACATTCTAGTCTCGAGGCAAAACAATGCAAATCGCTTGACCCCACAAGTTGAAAAAGTCATATTGGTACGAAAAAAGTTAAACTCTTCTGGTGTAGATAGGTCTACCGCGAATGGTTACCGACCAGCGCAAAACGGCACTTCTGAAATGAGAAACGTTGGTGGGAATTCAACAATATTTTCCGTAGAACCAGGCTTCACAGCTCAAGAGCTATGTGACGCTTGGCTACTGTGTAACTCAAAACGACACCTGAAATGGAGGGCTTTTAAACTACGTTCAGCTTTTAATATACATAAAAAATCAGTGCGCAGCGTTTGGCTCTCAAGCAACCTTGATTCTGGTTTCGTAAGCATTTCAAGCACCTTTCTACTCTTCGGCTCACAAAGTCTGCGTTTTAGTTTAAGACTAGTGCGTTTCCCTTTGATCAAGCGCCGCGGTCAGAAAATCATAAGGCCATGACATTCTAAGTATTTAGAGAGGAGTCTGCAATGGCAAGTAAACACAATACGTTGCCGTTTTGTCACCGATTGAACGCGGTCCTCTCCTCATTGACTGCTGATCGATTCTCATTGCACACGTGAAGCTATACTGATCAGCTTTGATCAATCAGCCTCACTGAGCTACAAGAAGCAGTTGGATCCCAGTGAAATGAACGCAATCAAGTGCGTGTAAAACTTTCACCTGCTTATCCGGACATTTTCTCATTCAAACAGCTAGAAACTGGCTTACTCGTATACTAACCAGCAAGTTGAAGTATCTATTGAAGCCATTGTTCGTACGCTAATTGATGGACTGTCCACCTAATTATTCATCCCACGTACGTATGAAAAGCGGAGATGCTGAGCCAAACATAAAATTGTTCTAAGCCGCTATCGATTTTTGCCGTGGGAAATGCATCATCCGTTTGTGATGTGCTAGTCTCCTCTTCGTTCAGGCATCATCAATGACAACGCTATTCATTTGGGTATTTCTATGGTCAGAGCAGACGAAATTACTGATCCTCAATGCTCCTCAATATGAATTGCTTGTAGCTAGAATCCCGAGCTAGTAACGTGACCGTACCTCCGCATACACAGAGATATACGCAGATGCACACTCCCGCACACATAATACTCTCCAGTTGCGGTTTGATGAAGAGTGTACATCAGTGTCATGAAATCGGAGTTTATCTATTTGTAGTAAGTGGACTACGACGCATACCCGGTTTTGGCGTAAAGATCAGAAAAAAAAGAGAAATGATTTACGGGATAAGAACCAAACCTTTTTCAATGTTTTAAATGTCTCTTCATCTCCTGCTGATTGAAAATAATTTGTGTGGCCCAGAATACGAGATTGGTCGCGAATCCATCGTGCGGTACGAACCGTGTCGCCTCGAGCATGAACGAACACCATAACCTGTGAAAAACAAGAACATGTAAAGTAGTGCCATGAAATAGAAGACAGTAGTCGTCAGTCGAAGTATTCGCAAGTACACTTTCTGCTACCAATACCGCTCCGCAGCTGTATTCACGTTTACGATTCTACAGCACTGAAGCAAGAAGACCGGCAGACAACACGATAAACTGTGAGCAAATTCATCTTAGCTGATGGGTAAAATGCCACGCGAATGACACAAATTCGAAAGAACACCGCGGACAGCGACACTCAATCAGTTCATATGATATTTTCAAAGTTCGTTATAGGAGACATAGAAGAAAACTGACCGAGAACTCAAACATGCCACACAGTAGTCACGGAATAGAATAACTTTCTTTAACCACGATGGAAAAAACCAACGGAATATTATATAAATATATATAGCGAATGCTGCTTTATTTCAGACGTTTCCACGTTTCCAATCATACCGATCTGCCTTTTAAAGGCATCAATCTTTTTAATTGATACTTCCAAACCCAGCATACCCAAATTCGCCCAGTGATTTAATCGTGCATGATATTGTGTTGTACGCCTAAAGGTCTCAACATTTTGTTATTAGCGCTGCTAACACATTCCCATCTCCCATCACCGTTTTGTGCAAGTGAAGAACAAATTTTCGTTAGGTATAGAAACAGGCAAAGGGCCCTTCGTCCGCTGCAAAGGTGAATGCTTACTCTCAAATGCCACCGGTGGCCGAACATTTCTATTTCCTGCTAAACCCGTCTCACTCATTTGCTGCTCTTCCATTTTTTCCCATTTGTAATTTCTACGGTCACCCTGTCTGTGAACCACACGAGCAGGTCGAGCATTTTGCTTCCTCGTTTGCGTCCAACTACGCTTTACCAAGTTATCCTACACCGGCTTTTTCCACTGTTGATCCTTTTCTACCTCGTATCAGCACTAAGAAGATCCACCGAGCACCGCGTTCTCTGAACATTTGGACAGTGTTTTACTCATCGTTATTAAAATGTGTGCTCCCTAATTGACTCTTATTTTCCATCGCCTCTTCTGTATCTTTTCAAAAATTCCTATCTTTCTCATGCCTTGGACAGGTCGTAACTTTCCTTATTTCTGAATGCGGTGATCCTTTTGTCTCAACAATTGTCGTCCAGTTTCCTTCAAACCTACCATTTCGAAAATATTCAGACCCGCCATCTCGGACCAACTACGTTTGTTTCCGGAACACGAAGGATTCCTGAGAGACTCCCAACAAGGATTCTGATTTTGTCGTTAAACCGGTGGTTTACTAGCCCTCGTTTCGCATTCTTCAATGAGCTAACCATCTCCGTCCGAGTTGATGGAGTTTCTATCCCAACAGGCTTTTCTCAGGATTCAGTATTTGCGTCCGCCTTCTTTCTTTCATTCACTGACGATCTTCCGTCCACTACCTCCAACCCAATCCATTCTTTTTCTGATAATTGCCCTCTCCATTGTTCTCTTTTTTACCGCACTCTTTGCCATGCAAACATCAACATCGACAGTGACCATTGTGTCGTCAGTGCACATTTGAACTCCCATTTTGAACGCACCTCCTTCTGAGGTTCAAATAGTCATGTTACATTTAGTGCTTCTGAAACCTCTCTTCTTTTAACCCGTTTAGGACGGCACTCTCTTTCTCTACATGTCGCTTACTTCGTTTGATTTGAGTTCCGCAGACTCTTGTTCAATCTGCGAAGCATACAAGAAAATGTGTGTAGGTCGTAGCTCAGGTTGTTGGTTTGCTTGCGGTTCTGATCGCTGACCATGGCGCTTAGATGGAAGACATTTCGTCGGCGGTCGAGGTGACGTCGTCATGCACATGCACTGTGATCAGAACCCCATGAAAACATACAACACAAAAGTTAAACAATTCATAAGAGCCTAATAACGTATCAGCACTGCAAGATTTCCAATTTCCAAATGGTTTTTGGATCAGCGAATAGGCCATGATGCAAAAATCCAACATCTGATTACCAAAACAACTAATCATCAACATCCATTATGAAAGAATCAAGTGGTATAACTGAGGCCAATGAGAACTTTGTCACAACTTGCAGTGAATGCTTGAGTGTTGCTAACCGTAAACTACTGCTTTAGATCTGTTGAAAAGAAGCGAGCGAAGACACACGGACTAAGACCCATGAAATTTTGTGACCCTGACCATGCGTATCCCAAGGATAGAAGTAATAAGTATCTTACTGCGAATTACTCAACAGTAAAGTAACCCTTTTCAATCGTCCAAACGGTGGACGAACGCATCGTCCATTAGCAGGGAAATATTAACAACAGAAAATAGATAGTTGTATCTCAACCGCAACCGAGATGGCTGGAAAACTGCGCGACTACTATGGCCGTTGCGAACTAATCATAAGCCAGTCAGACAGAAACGAAATATCAATTAACGCTACAAGTTGCGCGACAAAACAGAGAACAATAACAACTGGAAAAGTCCAAGTCAAACAGACGTGAACAAATGCCTCGTCCATTGCTTGGCGATTTACCACAGTCGAATTAATGGAACCTCGGGTGAGCAACTAAATAAAATGTCGACCCTTCCGATTGGTACGAAGACTTTAAAACCTAATTAGCTTCAACACTGCCTGAGGGCACAACGCTCTCACAAGTAGGTACTGAATTATGATTGCAAGTTTGCTGAACAAACGGTCTCGAATAGTAACTACTTCAGCCACCAGATATCACCACACGACCGCTGATTCAGTGGAAGCTCCAGCCACTCAGACCGCGCTCCGCCTAAAATCCCCCCCGTGATTATACCGCTGACAATTCTTACAATCATCCAGTATGGGTTTCCCGACCTATGTGCGATCATACAAACGGCATTTATTCGCAAATAGGGCGAGTAACGAGCAACATTTATGCTCGAAATCTCTGAGGGTTTTTCGCGTAACCTATCATAGATAGATTGGTAGAACATAAACAATAGCAATTCGTATGCGAATTGTAGTCTGGTCTACGTTAACGAATTCCAAAATTTGGATTAATTCCACAAATCCAATTCGCTGACTGTGTGCAGGCAATCTATTGTGAAATTAAATCAAACCAATTCAGTGAAGCAAAACCACGGATAAGCGAGTGAATTGTGTAGCCCAAGTTTCCCATGTGTTGCTCATCAGTAACAGATATCATCCAAATTAGACGTTCAACCAACTCGATGGACTCGATCGTTGTGGTACCGGGTCGATGAATGTCAGGATTAAAATGCAATCTTGAAGACCGACGAAATAACTTACTTGTTCTCCATTTTTTACCTGATCCAATACTCTCTCGTAACAAGCCTCGTTCATGTTTTGTTCCTGTGCTCGGCGACTCGCTCCGCGTACACCCATAAACGACATTTGTAACGGGACCGGACGAAACCGATCATCAAAATAAAACAAGCCACGGTGCAAATTGACGTGCAGAAATTGGGCGACATCGATATAGTTGGGCAATGTGGCCGAGAGTCCGACAAGGCGAATCATAGTCTGTGACGTTTCCACCTGGGAGAATGTGCATCAATAACGAGACACGGGAGAAACAAAGAAACCCACGCTAGACGGTTTTCGGTAATACGGGATGCAGTATAGTTTCTAAAATGATGACGGTTATAACTACCATACCATGGCATTAATGATGTTCGACAAATTGCTGAGACCATGTCCGGTCGGCTTAGCAGCTGAAACGTTCAGCTCATAACCGTTTGTCCCAAACAAGGGTCTAATACGATCGAAGGTGGATTTTTCACTGCTGGTGATTCGTAGCAAGTAATGAAGCAGTCGCTCCTGAACGCCGAATTGAGCGATGACGTTGCGCGGTAAATAACTCGAGAAAATACACAAGAAAAACTATGATCAAGCTGCTCTTTTATAACAAATTAAACCGATTAACACTGTGGAAGAAAATGGCAGTAGGGATGTGTAAATTCATCCCAATTTAGTGAATCACTGGTGATGATGATTGGTTTTAGGGTAGTTCCCGTGTAGCGCACATGAGTGTCTGGTTGAAGAGTTATCAGATTCTATCAAACAGATACGAAGTGGTGGTCAAGATATGTCTGATTTTCTGTGAGCAACACTCGGTGACTGATTAGTCCACAGATTGATCCCCCTATTAAATCACGTTATCACGCCGATTTTTCTTTCAGCTGAGCAACCGAATCAATCAATGTGATACCTCTGCAAATGTGTAGAGCTACTGACTACGGTAGTAGATACGACGGCTCAAAATAGAGTGCCTATACAGTGTTCGGACCATGATATGGCGTAGGGGTTTGAGAAAGTTGGCTTTGGGACTGGTACCCAAGGTTAACGCATACCATCTTAGTGGTTATGACTTAAAAGGTGGTTCAAACTGCTGAGAAATACGGCTCAAAATTGAGGTGAACGGTGTGAACAGTGCACGGTCGGTTTTGCATAACCCGTAGTAGCAACAGCCCAATGTATTCCGCTATCTCAAAGGTCACCTAAATGCAGGAAAATTATCAGCCATGATCCCAAAACGCAAGGCGAACAACCAGGCAACAGAGGATCACAGGTGTCATTTAAACGGCTGGGTGGTGTAGAAATAGGGCATAAAGCTGATGAACATAAAGCATTATTCAACTTCAATGAAAATCACCCTATTTCTCAATAAGGTGCTGAGAATCATCATCATCATCATCATCAACATTATCATCCTTCAGCGTCAACAAGCAAGGCAAGCCTCACTGACTGTCGCCTTTTCCCCACAGTTACATGTCTGCAAAAAGAGTGAACATCCAAAGGGAACAGGGAGTGGATATACGCAATGGGAAAAGATAAGTTATTGCTGTAGACAACACACAGAACGCAGCCTAACTGTACAAATGGACTCTTTCAATCACTCTCAATCGACAGAAAATGACAACACGATCGCCACTGTTCACCTTCAGTGCCTCCAGCCAGCTAGTTGGCGATTCATTCGGACCCCAACCACGAAGATGTCGTTCACCTGAGTTCGCTGTACATTTACACATCCCACGTGGCCCTGTCATCTAATGACCTCCAAATGGCTTCTTCCATTCCTTGGGAGCAACGCAATATATGACACGGTATGGTAGACGATTGTTCGCCATAAGCAAAACGCGACCCAACCAGCGTAGTTTACTGAGCTTAATACACTGAAATAAAGTATTCTGAGAACCGGCACCCAGTACTAGACTCATCACCTCCACATTACTCACCGGGTCAATCCATTCAATCCTAGCGATTCTACATAGACATAGGTGATCGGAAACCTCTAACTGACGAACATCTACGCGCATACTCCATGTCTCGCAACCATTGAAGAGAACTGAGGGAACAGCCAGGTAAAAAGGGATCACAAGTATCTATCAATAAACGGCTCGGTGATGTTGAGATACGGATCTCACTGCCTGATAGTGATAAACATACTACCTTCGTCACCTTCAGTGAAAATGATCCCGTTTCTCAATCTGGTGATATGGAAAAATATAATAAAAATATATCAGATATTAGTCCCAAGATCTCTGCTAGTAACCGTTAGATGAGAACAGTGAAGAACGGGTTATGAGCAAACTGACCTGACGAAGAGTTCGTGCGACCAACACTTCGATAACCGCACCGCGATCTTCATGAAGTAAGTGAATTTCATCAATGATCAATAATTTGACTAATTTGACGAGAGTAGCATCTCCGGACCCCTTCCGTGATATTACATCCCATTTTTCCGGGGTGCTGACCAACATCTGTCAGAGACGGAAATAAGGAGAGAAATAAGTGAAGCCATGGTTGAAACAGGTGCACCAGGTTACTCACTTTAGTAAATGAATGAAACATATCATATCAATATTCGAGATAAATAAGCTCACTTGGGTTTCCAAAATTTCCTGTTTTGTCAACTGCATATCGCCGGTGCATTCACGCACCTTCAATCCCAAAGGAGACAACCGCCTGGAGAAAGTATCCGCCATTTCTGCGGCAAGTGCTTTCATTGGAGCAAGGTAAATAATCTGTTGTGAATGGAAACAGTGGGAGAGGGAGAAAACGATTTTTCCAGTGCGAAGTCTCAAAATAATGAAAACATGAATAAATCAAATGAATGATCTTAGCGGTCCAACTGGAAGATTTATGGTTAAAAAATTCAGATATTCTCATTCATGCGGTTATCCGATGCAGTCACCAGAACGGCGATCACGTCAGGCGATGCAGTCTTTGTTCTTCACAAATTCACTCAACTGTTCCCGTTGGCTTCTCCAACGATACTGATGAAAATCACCCGGCATGTATAAGCAGGGAAATGACGAGAATAATTAGGAGTGTGGTATTCGCAGTTCACTAAATCTAACCAGACAATAAGGTTTGCAACAGACAAACTAGAACAGCATCTTAAATATAGTCGAAGTTGAATCTGTGTGCCTGTACACTTAGCCTACTTCTGTGGGCACAATTCGTGCAAACCATTACACCTCCGTGATTAAATTCACGATCTCTGTTTGAACATCGGATACTGACCGATTACACGAAAATCCGCACATTTAGAGACAACCATGGATCATCTGTACCGTAAAACACCGTCATTACGAACCATATTTATTGTTATTAACCGGCAAAGGTACGAAAAACTGCAAGTGAGCTTGTTTGCCACGTTGTGATTTACTCAGGATGTTCTGCGAAATTTTTCAAACAGTGAAGAATCTAACCACAGTGAGAAGAACTGGGCCGGTACTCACTTTGAACGATTTTAGATCAAGGACTGAATCCTGGTTCACATGTGATCGAAGTAGTTGTGTGATCGCCAGTAGAGCCACATTGGTTTTCCCGGCACCAGTCGGTGCCGAGACAAGCAGATTCTCGGACGTGTTGTAGGCCGTCGGAAAGACGACTGATTGTATTAGATTCAACTGCTCCATTCCATCAAATACCTGTTGACCAATCTGTGGTCGGAAATCCGCCGAATAAATTTAGAGTAGTAGCAATGAGGAAAAAGCAGATGACAAATGTGAACTAGTAAAAAAGAGTATTTTTATTCACCCCGTGAAAAAAATTCGGAACGAATTGCGTGTGTGTCCATTGTTTAAAAACCCCGGAATACTTGGAAATGATCCCACAAACCTTTAGGAACTGGCACTTTGAACCGTGCTGTTTCTATACTTTACGTGAACATCGCTAAGGTTATGGAATTACGCCAACCCCCCATGGTTACGCATTTTCTCCGCATTAATCGAGCTGCGCAAGGATTACTTGGACACACCATACATAATTAAGTCTAATCCCATCTGGAGACCTAATAATATAGACCACGATAATCAAAATGAAATGAAGCCAGTGAAACTTTTCGACTGCATACATATTTCTTAACATAGAAAACGGAAGATGATATCTACCCAACTTCCGACTTATGCAATCAATTCTATCTCTCGGCCGCTATCTCCCGTTCCCCTTAACTCCAGTGAGGGAAACCGAGTCGAGCAGGCAAAATTTCTTTTAATAATCAAAATCAAATAGTTTATATTAATCCCCATACTTAACACTCATTGATCGGTTCTTCCTTTGACTGGCTAACTTAGTCCACCGTTATATATTAACATTTTCATGCGGCGTTTTCCTTCGGACTATCGACTGACTTAGTTAGTGTGATATCACCTTAAAAGCGTTGACCTTTGATCAGGGTAATGGATAAGCCACCATTACAATGTTTATAACCACCATTCAAAATAGGAGAATACTTCCTTTGCTCAACTTTGTGGTCATGGGGAAAGGCTGGAGACGGCGTTCATCAACCTAAGTCCCAGTCCTATTGATACATAACCCATTCGAGGCCCTTTGAGTTGGTGCGAACCCTCT
This sequence comes from Fasciolopsis buskii, assembly GCA_008360955.1. Lineage (NCBI taxonomy): Eukaryota > Metazoa > Platyhelminthes > Trematoda > Plagiorchiida > Fasciolidae > Fasciolopsis > Fasciolopsis buskii. The sequence continues at coordinate 41,418 of LUCM01003524.1, read as the reverse complement.
CGGAAATATCATACACTTGTTGTATAGCTGAGGAAAGATCAAAAATCGTTATTATTTTGATTTCGTTAACAACGATTGTAATTATCAACTGTTCTTCTGTTTACTGGTAACAATGGAAGCTGCAGGACCACTAAGAGAACAGAAAAGCCCCCAAGAAACGTACTCGATCCAAAGAGGAAATTTTCACGAGTGGCATCTCACTGATTTCTGTGGGAGGACGGTCCGGTATGGGAAATCGCACGTGGTCCCAATTAACGCATTGTTCAAACTGAGTACCCGATGGCAAACGTAGCTATTGACGAAACAGAGAAACAGATATCGTCCTTATCTCCACATAAATACAATAGATAAGTAAATAAAATACATGAAAAGTGTCATCGTGAATCGGATTAACTGTTCGAAAAGGCGTTCGAGCCTGTGCAGTCGCATGCAGTTTTTTATTGCAAACTGAATCATGCCCAAGTTCTACTAGATCTCTAGAACAGAACGGTTACTCCATGTACGGAATCGAACTGAAGGCGAGCTAGGAGAGTTATTTTTAGCTACTCATGAAACCGCTCTACTGACAAATTAAGTGCGTAAATAAAACAATTCCCGGTCAGTAGTATTCGTGTTTGAGTTGACAGGACCTATTGACAACTGATCCATGGTCACAATTCATCCTCTCTTGCAGCAAAACACCGACTTCCTACGACAATCCCATTCGCAGAGTAAACAGCGATTAGACTAATGCTGGTGCGATTTTTAGCCAACTTGGACCATTTGGATGCAGAGCTGACTTCAAGATAAAAATCAGCGGGCTTGAAATGCAACACACAAACATAGAAACGGTAGAAATCAGACATTTGATTGCCTTCAAAGGTATCTGGTCCAATAGATAAGTTGTTTTGAAGTTCTAATTGAACTAATTCGCCATGTCTTGCACCAGGAAGAGAGACGCAAAGCGCGTGATGGGAACGAAGACAACCTCAATATCCTATGCCTTGGCTTAATCAAATGCAACACAAGGTGGCTAATGAACTGATAAATAACCTGTGATACGAAATGTGATTGCACGGGTTGTAACATAATATGGAAAAGATATTAACAAGTACGCATTACTAAACGCCAAAAGTTCGCTGAAAAACCAGCCCGCTGGTGTATGAATATCTCAAATCAATTTGTTTATAATGGGTGACCAGTTAGCATGTGTTACCCATAATTGATAAAAAGTCATCAGAGGCGATCAACAGCATCCTACACCTCTGGAGAATGATACAAAACTTTGGATGTGGGGCGAGCCGGGAAGAAGTCGTCGGATGAACACCTAAACTGACCGAGGAGGCAAAGTTTCCACAGTTACATGGGCAAAAAATATAAGGCCCAATTGGGATAACATTGTCTTTTTGAACGAAAAAGTTAATGGTCGCCCATCAAATGGCCCGATAAATTTGGAAGCACAGAAACATACATCAGATTGCCCCACCGTGCACCCACGAGCTTGGGCCGATATATCGAAGACGTAGGGCAAGGAGGATACGAATTCTTCCTCACGTGTACCCGCCGACTGACCACGCTCCATTGCCTTTCTCAAACGCAAAGCTGTTTCCCGAGCGTTCGCTTTCAATTGAGTCGCACGAGCTTGAGCCAACAGAGCAGGATTGTTAATAATCTGGGCAGTTATTGGTTCCGGTTTCGTCGGTTCGGTTGGCTGATGCGCGGAAAAGATTGGACAAATTCAGTAAGTCATGTCAACAACTATTAAAAAACACTGAAGTGAAGCAGAAGAAACCATACACAAATATATTATCTAAAGGAAGTGAACCAATTTCAGTACCATGAACCTGTGATGATCAAGTAAAGTGACCACTTACAATTTCAAAGATTTATTCGGTTGCCTTGGTGAAAAGCGTTAAAAGATGTTCGAGCGATTAAGACTTTTGTTTCATAGCAATTTTAGATCTAGGGTTGCGCCGTTTGACAACGGTTCGCGAGAGTGACCTCCATGAACAGCAAGCTAGATTTCGACCAGGTTGAGGTTGTATAGGTTGGAATTTCAACATCCCCAGCTGCCTGAAACGCGCCACACACACGCACACATCGTCATGCAACAAATGTGTTGCTTCTCGATTTGAAGGACGAATTCGAGTCAATCGGCAGAACGGGGCTATTTATTTCTCTTCATCAAAGGGTTCGCCAGAGTAGGCGGAACTAATGCATGCATTGTACACTCATACCTGCTGCACAAGGCTCGGTATGTGCAACCTAAACGGGAATGCATCAGGAGTTCAGCATGATGCAGACGCCGAACTGGCAAATAGCGAAAAGATGTGACCCAGATCATGCTGACGATCCTGCATGCTTGTCCGAATCTGTGGGACGTGTGTAACACGCACTAAACAGATTCGCGAGAGCTATAGCTCCATTCAGGGTGTGCTTCGCACCTTCAAAGTGTAAAGTGCTTTCAGAAAATTGGACTAGAGCGGTACCGAACTTCAGTATCAACGGCGGACACCTAACGAGTGCCGATCACTTCCGTCGTCTCACCAGCTGGTGGTCTAAAGTTTGGCGCAAGACAATGGAAAACAACATATGTATATCCATAGCTCAAGCGGCATACGCTGGACTAAAGCATCTGTGTTGCCGACCTCATATTTCACTGAAGTTGAAAGGTCGTGTGCACTGTGCCGCAACGCGCTCAGCTCTGCTGCACGGTTACCAGACATGGATTTCAGAGGCAATTACTAGTCACAAGAAGAGCTGTTTTCATCGGTTCAACTGTCACGCGACCATCGAGGCATGGATGGAGTTACCGATGGAAAATACGTGGTTAGCAATTTCGTATTCCGTGACGGCTTGCGAGAACACCATCATCATCATAATCATCATCGTCATCAACATCCTTTAGCGTTAAACGGCAAAGCAAGCCTTAGCCCCCAGAAATACATGTCTATAAAAAGAGTGAACATCCAAAGGGAACAGGGAGTGGATATACGCAATGGGAAAAGATAAGTTATTGCTGTAGACAACACACGGAACGCAGCCTAACTGTACAAATGGACTCCTTCAATCACTCTCAATCGACAGAAAATGACAACACGATCGCCACTGTTCACCTTCAGTGCCTCCAGCCAGCTAGTTGGCGATTCATTCGGACCCCAACCACGAAGACGTCGTTCACCTAAGTTCGCTGTACATTTACACATCCCGCGTGGCCCTGTCATCTAATGACCTCCAAATGGCTTCTTCCATTCCTTGGGAGCAACGAAATATATGACACGGTATGGTAGACGAGTGTTCGCCATAAGCAAAACGCGAAACAACCAGCGTAGTTTACTAAGCTTCAAACGCTGAAGAAAGGTGTTCTCAAAAGTGGCACCTAGTACTAGATTCCTGACCTCCACTAACCCAGTCAAGCCATCTAAACCTAGCGATTCAACATACACATCGGTGATCGAAAACCTCTAACCGTCGAACATCTCCCACACACATACCCCATGTAACGCAACAGAACCGAGCGCACTGCGGCACAATACACACTATCCTTCAAATTCAGTGAAATATCAGCCCGATGCCACGACTGCCTCAGTCCAGCGTAAGCTGCTCGAGCCCTCGATATATGCGTGTTTACCTCATCTGGCCAGCCAAAATCGTTCGAAACAGCTACCAAGGTAAGCAAAACGGTCCAGCACTAAGTTCGGCACAACTATCGTCTAGTCCTATATCAGCAATTCACGTTGAAGTTGCAAAGCGCATGCCAAACCGAGCTGCAGACCTCGGTAGTCTATCTCGTGCACGTTGTGCATGGTCCGCGTATTCGAACAGACACACAACGTCGTCTGCTTAATCTAGGTACACAGATTCCCTTCATTTCCCAGTTCGATTCCTACATCCCGGAGACCTCTTAAACCGTCTTCCATCACCTCGTCCATGACTATGAACTGGAATGGAGAGATGGGACACTTGTCGAACGCCGACAGTCGTTTCGAATGAACTTGATAGTTCACCGTATAACCTAACGTGAAGATACATATGCGAGTACAACGCTCGCAACAGGTTCACGAACTTCGTTGGCATATCCCTCCGGTGGAGAGCATTGAATAGTACTGTTCGATGCACTGAGTCGAATGCACCTTTCAAGTTCAGAAAGAATACGATCGTAGGGTGCCAGTGTGTTTGGCGCGTTTCCAGTAACTGTTGAAGAGTAAATATCTGGTCGATGCATCCTCAACCTGGACGAAATCCGGTCCGCTGTTCGTGGATATTACTCTCGCGAATTGGTGTCAAGCGACAAACCATTATCGAAGCTTAGACTTTAGTAACTATCGGAATTCAAGCTATCGCGTATATCTTCTTAGATCACCTTTTTCTCGGACGCACAAAACAGTGGAGAGACGGACAGAGATTGTCATTTCATAAAATGGTGAAGAAGTGTGTGAACCTTCACCAGTGTTTTCGGCAGGTCGAGTTGGCTTCACGGACAAGGATCTTCAAAGTTCATCCATGGAATGACTGAGTGGTGTAGGTGATATGACTTAGTGCCATAATTGAAAACAAAGTTTCTCCTCGTCCGTTCTTATATGTACCATTCTTCATTCATTTCGCGTCGCAGTAATCATGGCCGTGAGAAAACAAACAGAAAACCCCTTAAGTTAACGCCAGGTTACCCATTGCCAAAAATGAAATAGCCTGTGGATCCCTTCCTGCAAACTACGTACACTGGCCTGTAGAAATGAAAGCATCCTTATCGCTGTTTTAGTTGGTTCCACTAGGAGGAGAATACTATTGAAACAAAAACCGTAACAGTAAGGTCATATTTCAGCATAACATGGTGGCTTTTGCTCCTCCACGACCCAAAGAGCTGACTAGGGTTGGTTATTGCAGGCTAAGCAATCAGTCATGCCTAGAAGATCAATGGATAAAGCCCTGATAAATCAGCCTCTCGGTCCTTCACTTTCGGGGTTAATTTGATCCAAGCAAACGGATTTCCATTTGGCCGCTCATTTCTGCCTTGGGGCAGAATCTTTTTAGAACCAAAATCTTCAGGACGAGAACCCTAATCGTCCTTCTCCCTGGCGGGTGCACTCCCTAGCGGCACGCGTTCACCATCTCACAATCTACACGCCCAAAAATATTTCTGTCGGTTGTCACACAAGATAATCAAGAAGATATTGTCCATGACATCGAGTAGGATTTTTCTAATTACATGCATGACGCATTATTATAGTGGAAAGGATATGTTCCATACCCATTATGGTCCGATGCGCTGTTCCATCTCCGCTAAATAGGCAAGTTGGGCGTCAAGATCACCAGAAACGACCACAATGTCCGTTGAACGCATACTTTGGAGTAATCGCAATAATCCCGTTGGGTTTGTCTCTAGTCTCAGGTGAGCTACATTCGCTGGATACATATGTAGATACAACGATTAAACAGCGACCATTCAGTCGATTATTGCTGACACATACAGAACTGTTCAACCGAACTGTAGACAAACCACTGTTTTTTGGAGTCTGGTCTAACAGTGGGCCCTCGCCTCTCACACTCAGAGCACTTTCAACGTCAGCCTGACCATGAACACTCGAAACCTGATCACATGACGCGCGAACTCTAAAGTGAAAGAAAGAACTTGGACCTTACCTATGAGGAATGATTAGAAAACTGCGGTTTTATACGCGCGCTTCGGACTTGCGGCATGCATCTGTTGTAGGTAGGGTAGCTTGTTGGGTTATCTGGTTTAGTGGGCAAATATCGAAGGAAGCCAGATATAATAAACACTTGGGCTTGGGTAATGCGTCCAGTTTATTTCCTGCTCTCATTGTAAATTGACAGCTGTGAGGATCCTTCTGTCTTTGGTTGAGTTCCCTAATGAATTTTCATCTTTAGGCCGATGGAATACTGCTCAATGCGATGTGAAAGTAAGGCGAATATTGTGAGAGTTTGAGGCAACTTAATTAAGTCCCGGAGCAAACGTCAAGTTGAAGTACTTTTTTTGCGAGGGAGATGTGCCGTGTATACCCGAAATTGTAGGCTTATTTGTCTCCATGACGTTTCTAAAGATGTAGCAATCTAGACGAAACTGATAAGTGAATGGATTTGTCTTCTAAATTGTTTTTTCTTCGCTTTTGCACTACTGATTCCTGTTGGTTGCGTGGCCCTATAAATGATCGTGGGAATATGGTATAACACAGCGATTTTCCCAGGACCATTTGACTTTGTATTTGCGGTTGCCGTTCTGCATTTTGCAAAACCGAACGCAAATCGCAAGGACTATTATAGACCTGTTGGCGGTCTGTAATACGTCTGCTTACCCTCTACAGGAATGTCGTCTCTAATAAATTGTTTATATTTCTTCGGAAGCCTTTTAGTCAGTCAGTGGATTTTGTTCGTTCACCTAGGCTTATCTGTCTCATGGAGGATTTTTAGACACTAATTATCGTCAGCCTAGTTTCATCTTTCCAGGCCGCGACCTCTGATACATGCTTCAGCTACCTGGAGCTTCAGATGAGCACTTAAAGACTTCTCGTTTTCTCTTCACACCTGTTTGCTTTGTCCTGGACTAGTCAGTGTGATGAAATAGCAGACAAAGCAGTAAAACAGTAGCGGTCGATCAATTGTTTTGTTGGCTGGACTAGATTGAAGTTGTGGAGACACAGCAAGCGCTGAACAATGATGATTTTGTCGATTTAATAGCATATGAAGTATTTGTCCTCCTGAGCAATAGTAGTCACCGTTCATGTTAAAAAGTCTTTCAGACCAGCGCCTGCTGTGTCTCCACAACTTCGTCGTGGCATCGGGCTGATATTTCACTGAATTTGAAAGGTCGTGTGCACTGAGTCGCGGTGCGCTTGGTACAGTTGCTTGGTTGTGAGACACGGAATATCGGTGTGGGAGATGTTCGTCGTGGATACAATCGCTAGGATTGAATGGATTGACCGGGTGAGTAATGTGGAGGTGAGGAATCTAGCGCAAGTTGCCGGCTCTCAGAATACCTTATTTCGGCGCATGAATCTTAGTCGACTGAGCCGGTTTATTCATGTGTCGCGTGTGGCGAACACTCGTCTATCATATGTTGACAATCAATAGGGTGCGTGAAACATGTTTCACCTATCCTGAGTTCGATAGTTACTCTAAAGGTTGAGTATCGTATACGCAATCATGCGTTTACTAATAAGATTTTCTGCCTATATTTTATGCTTACGACGGAAATACCAGTCTACATCATCATCATCGTTTAGCGTTAAACAGCAAGGCGAGCCTCACTGACCACTGCCTCTTCCCAAGAGTTACAAGTTTCTATAAAGAGAGTGAATATTCAAAGAGAACAAAGAGTGGACGTAAACAGGTGGGAAAAGATAAGACGCTGCTATAGCTAACACACGGAACACAGTCTAACTGTAGAAACACACTCTTTCAACCATCCTGATTCGATAGAAAATGACAACACGATCGACAATGTCCGTGGTTCATTGCCATATCCTTCGGTGTCTTCAGCCAGCTAGTTGACGAGTCTTTCGGACCGCAACCACGGAGACGTGAGACACCTACACTTACTTTACTTAAGTTCGCTATACGTTTTCTCATCCCGCGTTGCCACGTGACCTGTGTTCAAAATCCAGCAGCCTTAGCATGTATTCTGTTCGTACTGGCCGCATTTCTGGGGCTTTCCTAGTGCTAGTGTGCACGATTTCAATTCAATGATCGGACGTCAAGTTGATGCTAAGCATATAGCAAATTAGCACAAACCAATCGAGTAGGGTCGACCAAGCAGCTGATCGGCAGTGGCAGGATGCATTCTTGCAACATTCAGATTAAACACTAGGGTTTGCGTGACCATCTTGGACTTCTTATACGGTTTGCATCTATGCATGGCAATTGTTCTTTCCTTCGTTCTGGTTACTATACGCGATTTTGCTGATAAGGCATATGACCATCGGAATGTCTGAAACAAGTATGGTACCTCGCACTTGGATAGTCAATGGACAAAAGATTCAACTTCAAACGAAAAAGGCCAAACGGCTTTAGGAACGTTAGCCTATAACTTGTTGTCGAGAATCTCCATGAAACTGGCATATTCTCCAGTAGACGATATTATTTACGACAGTAAATGGAAGACGGAGAAAACACTGTGCCGCAGTTGACTGTTATTGAATATTGCCAATAATAAAGTGCTCCCTAAGTTAGTTTCAGTTCAGTTTATCCCTGCAGTTGGCTAGGACTGATGTGCTCTGATTTTGATTACTACTTCAAAGCACCGAATAACAGAAATAACGTTATGGAGACTATCACATCCCACAAATCGAAAGCGTCAGAAATTTCTATGCACTTATATCTCTGGTAAGAACAATTATCTATCAAGTTATTCTTAATTTTATAGTGAGTGGTTGATAAAACTTTGATCTCGAACGTTGCTCCTCCCTGATTGGTTGGCTGTTACGCACTTGCATCACAGCCCCCTCCGGCTAATTAACTGTATACATAAGTTAGAGCTCCTTGTACATATGACGTGCTTTTTCCGCTGCCCGCTCAATGTGTTGGACGAGATAGATAAATTCATGTTGCTCATCTCGGTGCTCTCTATCCAGATAGTGAGAGGACTAGTTTCGAATCTCGTTGCCTCAGTTACCGCGTTGATCAGTTATATTCCCTATGGGGTTACGCGACGTCCAGTGCTGACGTCCTGTTATCAATCAGGTTTGAATGATCCGACGTCTAGCGCTGACGCTGCCTTGTGTGTGCGTTTCCATATTTATGCTAATTCAACGACACAACGGGCGGCATGGGTCAATTGAAGACCGTCGACCAATCTGGGCCAAACTTGTGCACTCAGATCACGCTTCGGTTTGAGTTCACCTCTGTTTGCACCTAGTTAGTAACAGTAACACGAAAGTCACCCGTTCTGCAAAGCTGATTCCATAAGATAATCGCCGACCTCAATTCCAATCAGAAGGTCCCACGCAGCTATCGTCACGGCGAAATGCCCAGAAACCAAGCGGGCACTGAAAGCAGATGAAAGATACTCTGCATTCAACGGTAATCACCACGTAGGACTCAAAGTCATACGAGCCACGGATTTCAGATGTTCTGTTGGATGGTCGCGGATTGATCCCTCCGAATGCTACATACAGTGAGCATCAGCTAACCAGAAGCCTGAGAAATGATCGCGAGCAGTGATGCGCAGGGAATTGGAGAGAAATGGAAAAGCTCCAGCTGTTAGGAATAGTAACAATCTTAACCGACTAATCAGCGGAAACTAAGCATAAGTGAGGCGATCAGGAAATCCCACGGGTCAGTGGGTCACTGTAGAGCGGCGGCTTTAGGGCTGGACAGCATTTTAGGGAGCAGTTTAATCCCCCTTTACCTATACCTGCGAATGAAACCGTACAAGGTGACAGTCCTCCGTCAAAAATGGAGATCATCACGAAGATTGTTTTTTTTTTGAAAACCATAAGGCAACTGGACCAGATGAGTTGTCCGCGGTTCTTCAAACATAATGTCGATGTTAACAGCAGGGTTAACAAAAGTCTTGGGGAGTAACAGCGAATCGAATCAGGAATCGATTGGACCGATTTACAAGAAGGATGACGGAACTGCTGGGAAAATCAAAAAGGAATTGGTTTGATAAGCCTTGCACCTGTATTCTTCGAGACATTACCCTCTGCCGACAATCCGTGGCTCGTGAAGTGTGTGTACGTAAGAACACTGGATTTCCAACTCACCCGAGGTGGCGGTGATCAAATCTGCACTGCGGGAAATCCCAGAATACGGACACACCTACTACAAACTCAAAAAGTCGATCTTCTTTGATCTGAAAGCAGCATTCGACCCAGTCAACCGTGCAGTTCGCTGACCCTAGGTCTTACTAAAGGGTGTGATGGAAAAGTTTGTTTAAATTCTCCAATCTCGAAACGCCAACAACTAAAGCCCAGTTCCTGCTTACGGCTATTCGTTAATCTTTTTGTTCAATTTTTTAATCGAGATGACTATGGAAACCGCTCTATCTTCATGTGAGAAATGTGATAATGATATATGTCAAGACAGGAAACTGTCTGATCCAGAATACACGGACAAAGTTGTGCTCCTGAGTGGAAACCTGTTGGAGTTGCATGTTTTTCCCCATTGTCTGAACGTGTAGGTATGCTTGTGATGTGTTTTCACCTAAAATGGATTGGCTCGAAGCCGAAATCTGTTCTGGGAGAAGATTTGAATGAAGACAGGTTCAGTTATTTGGGCAGTTACACCTCACTTGATGGTCGCACATCAGAACTATCGTCGCATATACAGAAGGTCCGACTGGCATTTACCAATCTGAGACCCCTCTGGCATTGCCGTGACATTCAGCTGTCGGCTAAACACCGAGTCCACATAGTAGCACTGAGATCGGTCCTGCTATACAGTTTAGTAACATGCCGTTGGGGGTAAAGGATGCACAAAAACCTTTGATGTTAGAAAGCCGCTGTCTTTCGAGCTTTATTAAAATGCAGTGGGAGAATTGTTTCAGTTACTATAAGAGTAGGCGAGAGTTGCTTAGCCCTGTGGTTCAATCTTCAAGAGGAACGAAATCTGAGTGGATTAGGTGGCCGGGACATGCATTGCACCTGCCCACAGAAAGGCTGCCCCACTATACACTGTTCTTCGAGGCACGTGTTGACTGGAAGATGGGACGAGGTGATCAGTCGATCACAAGGAAAAAAGATAAGAAAACATTAACGAGTGGGCCAGAGCATGTAGGTTTAGTTTGGCTGCCGAGTTGTAGACCACCAGATCGACTAAGTGACGGTAGAAGAGAGTAGGTGGCAAGACTCAATCCTGCAGTCTTCTTAAATTCGAAATCTCCGCGCTTATATAGTTCAACTTGCAGCTGACATTACACTTTCTCGTTCATCCCCTCCCCTGAGCAGACGATGCTGTGGGTAAACAACCAAAACCAGGGCAAATAGGTGCAAAGTTGGTGGTTGCAAAAACGGAACCGAACAGAAACAAAAATCCGCCAAGTAATGAAGGAAAATCACAGCCCGTCCGTGGCCGCTTCCTCAAGAAGCATGGAGCCACATGACTCGCAAACACCCATCGATGAACCAGCTATTTGCCTACGGGCATTTTGTGAATGTGTCGAGGATCGTGCGGCTCTATTCGACCTAGCTGTTTTGCGACGCGTTTCACGCATGAGTATAGAAGAAGAGGTATGCCTCGTAGTCACTAGGATCCATCATACTGGGAGGGGGTTGTGGAAAACATGAACCTGAAGCATGAAATAGCATGAAATCATGTAAGGTCTCAGTAGGCCTGGCGTGATAATGAGCAGAGGGACGGCGAATTACCACTTACGATCAAAATGATCGGCAAAATAGGATGTGAACCTCTGATATTTTGGGGCGAAAGACGCTTAATCTACTTGATCACCGTTACTCTGCCTATGGAGAATACCAATTTGTGCTTGAAACTGCTTCTGTCAGTCTATCGACTGTCGTTAGGACCAACGCTGAAACAAACACTGAACAGAATGAACGCAGACAGTTTTGTGAGCTCAAATCGCCATGACCAGTGCTGCACCACTCCGGACTGCTATAAAATCCAACCAGTCTAATCCAAGCACAAACCATACATTCTATATGGTAAGTTATCACAAGCAATAGCGCAGTACTGCGATAGCCCAGGATGACATCGGCAGTTCGGTGTTAAATCACTCACTTTTTCGGAAACCGCGACCGTTGCATTACATGGACCATCTAGGAGAAAAATGGAAAAACAGATACAGGAGAAAACAAATGAACGAACACTAGGATATCTCCCTCAGTAATAAACCGGATCGAGTTGTGTTCACTTCTACATCCTAAACGGTCAATGAGTACTCAAAACACCTTAGCGGCGTGTGGTACAGTATTCTATGGTTGAGTCGAGAAAGCTGTATGGGTTCAAGGTCACCTCGGTATTCCCTAAAACGTGGAAATCGCAAACGAAGTGGTCATTTATAATCACAGGAACTAACCTTTTGCTGAATAACAAAGTCAAAATCATATGCACATAAACGTGCAAAAAAGAAAACACTGAACAAACACATAGCAACCATCTGAAAAAGATACTAAGCGGAAGATAGATTGATAAAACTTTACCTCTCATCTCGTTCCGAGAAGGGCGTACATTCGGTTTCCCACGCGGTCGAAACTGTAACGATCACATCTATATACGATAGGTGTTAGAACATGAACACACTTTCCGTAAACTCACAACCTCGGCCTTCTTTGATCTGAAAGCGGCAATTCTCTACACCTCGGTCTTACTGAAGCATATGGCATAAAAATCCATTTCACTTTTCCAATCTCCACAGGCTAACAACCAAAGCACAGTTTGTGCCTAAGACAATCTTTCACCCGAGTTCACCGCAAGAAGTGGTGTTGGTCAGAGTTTTCCTCACCCACCCTTTCTGTTTAATTTTGTAATCGAAATGGTTGTAAGAATCGCTGCATCTTTAGGTAGGAATTGTGGCAATATTCGCTCAGACGGTGAGCTGCCTTATTTAGAATATGCGGACAATGTTGTTCTCCTGAATGTGGTGAGCTGAAAGTTTTTTACTATCGCCCGAACGCGAGGGAGTGTTTGGGGTGCACTTTGCATCTCCGAAATGTAAAATGCTGTTGCAGGACTGGATCGGCCCTTGAGGATGAGAAGTTGGGCGAAATGGGTAAATCCTGTTAATTAGTTAGCTACAGGTGGTTGTATATCGGATGAAGTACTTTCAAAGACCTAAAATCCAAATCTGGTGCGGCAGACAATCTGGTACTATTTTGAGGACCTTACCTGAAGTCATAACCACGTAACAATAAAATCGACCCTCCTTTACGGTTCAGAAACATAGTCGACGCGGACAGATGGGCATGAAGACCGTCGGCTTTCAAACATCGGTATCTCCATAGCATCGCTCGAATACAACAGGACAACTAGTTCATTAACTGAGGTAAGGTGGACGGCTTTGCGTCAAAGAGCTCAATCGGTCGAGCAAGTGTTGAATTTGAACAGACCTTTGTGGTTCGGGCATGTGTTACGGATGAGCACAAACCGACCACTTCGGTAAGCGCTTTTCTCCGATGCAGGTAATCATCGGGAAATTGGTCAAAATGATCGATCCATGATTTAGTGAAAGGGGATAAAAAAACTCAGCGGGTGGACTTAGATTACCGGGTTGGGGTCCACGAGATCCACGAAGTGATGAATGGAGGCCACAATATGACTCAATCCTGCGGGTAGCGGCGTCCATGTATTTGAACTGTTTGTTCTTCTCGATGATTCTTCTGACTCAGAATCTTGCCATTTTTATTCCTCAGTTAATCGATGCTGGGGAGCAGTAACCAAAATCAGACCACGCTGATGCAAGGTTAATGCTTGTACTAACTGTACTGAACTGACACGTGACCAAATGGGGATTGAACTAAGGACTAAAATCGCCTTCCAGTAATCAAATGCACGCAACGCAATGCCAAGTTAGAATATACTTCGATTTCCAACTAAGTGCACACTGAATTCCTACGGCAACAAATAAGCGTCACATGCACATAATTACTGGAGAATAGATAAATTTCGGTGGTAAATAAATAAACAATTTGAACTCAACCCAATTAGAGGTTGCAAAAAACTATAGTCCTGTGGCTAGTCAATCGAATTAAAGGAAGTTTCGTGAACTAAACTACACGGAGAAATGCATAAAGTACTATGTCGCGGAATAGCTGGTTTCATTCTTTAGCAAATGCTTTGAAACAACGAGCAGCAACGAAAACATGACGTTAGCAATTTCTTCAAGTAATCTATTTACACAACAACACTTGAGTGGCTGGCTGTGGTATAATGTGGCAAGCAGAGAAGTAGCACGGTGTTCCATGAATCCGATCAAAGTAGATTAAGGACACTACTTTAACTGAAAGTGGGCCGATCAAACGGTCACAGTTTAACTCGCCCTATAGCTGTTTGACTAATACGGAGCGATTAAATGCGACTACGAGCATTGAAGCCCTTGGCTGAATGGTAATAACAGTGGTTACTCCTATTTTACCGACTAATTCGCCCTTGGGAACCTTTTGAACCCGTTATATGTTTCCTCGCATACAGCGTTTCACTGGCCCTAGAGTGAGGCCGATCACAATCCCGTAGATACCCGTGTTAAATGTACCTTCACGTGTGGCACTCGCTACTTGTTACAGATACAAGGTCTCTATTTTTACTGGAAACTAGACGTTGTATCGGTGGAAGGTAGAAAAAGAACATCGTAAGTAAAGTTATATGATACGGACAACTACGGAACGATGACCGCACTCAATGGAGCAAAAAAACCAGTGCACACATACAAAAAAAATTTTTAATTTATTTTGCACAAATCAGTATATACATAGTGTGCCATCGGGATCGCAACATTACCTAAGGAATTATCATCAACATCATCATCGTTTAGCGTTAAACAGCAAGGCGAGCCTCACTGACCACTGCCTCTTCCCAAGAGTTACAAGTTTCTATAAAGAGAGTGAATATTCAAAGAGAACAAAGAGTGGACGTAAACAGGTGGGAAAAGACAAGACGCTGCTATAGCCAACACACGGAACACAGTCTAACTGCAGAAACACACTCTTTCAATCATCCTGGTTCGATAGAAAATGACCACACGATCGACATTGTCCGTGGTTCATTGCCGTACCCTTCAGTGTCTCCAGCCAGCTAGTTGACGGGTCCTTCCGACCCCAACCACGAAGACGTGAGACAACTACACCTACTTTACCTAAGTTCGCTGTTCATTTTCTCATTCTACGTTGTCATGTGATCTGTTGACCATCAGTTAGCTTCTTCCATTCCTTGGGAGGAACACAAAATAAGATACGGTATGGTGGACGAGTGTTCGCCATACGCAACACGTGACCCAACCAACGTAGTCTATTAAGTATCATACGTTGAACCAAGGTATTCTAAGAATTGGCACCTAGTACTACTACCTACTACTACACACTACTCACTCGGTCACTCGATCCAATCTCAGCCATACTACATCAGTGATCGAAAACCTCTAACCGACGAATATCTCCCACACGCATATTGGTTGGTGGCCATCCTGAGGTTGTTGGTGCGGCAGACTTATTTCTGTTGTTATTTTTCCAAAAAAACTTACCCTTTTAAGAGTATTCTGAAATTAACGTTATTTTAAATATTGCGCGGTTGAAAATTTCTGTATGTCCCCACAAAGATTCGTTAGAACTAGTTCTGTAATTAGCTGTTTCACGTATCGATCACGGTCATCCCGCAAAACTATAAACTTGACTTCTGACTTGCATTGGTGGGTCACCAATAAACGTGCGGCAGTGTTCTTTGTTCGTATTCTCTCTTTTGCTAGCGGGTTGGGCTAGCTGTTCGAATTCTGTGCCTTTCTCTGTTCTGTGTGGCTGCTCAATCGGGGAGCAACTGTTCAGTCCCATTCGTTGTGTGACTACGAGTTTTGAGGACTCGATTCCGAACCATCGCGTCGTCAATCTCGGTGTGTGTTCGTGTTCTGCTAGAACGTAGGCTGTATTCCTGTGCTATCTTGCGACGCCTAGTGCTTACGTCTTGTTTCAGCGTGTGTATAGATCAATCCAACTGGGTAATGTCTCGCAGCCATACAACAGAACGGAGTGCACTGCGGCAAAGTATGCACGACCTTTGAGCTTCTGTGAAATATCAAGCCGACGCCGCAAGTGCTTCAGTCCAGCGCAAGCCGCTGGAGTCTTCGATATGCGCGTGTTGACCTCTACTACCGAGCTAGGTAAGTGCATACGCATAATGCCACTCAGTATCAATCTGTTAACCACAGAACAGAAAAAACAATGACCGACAGTTCGGCGCAGCTTTAGTTACGGCAACAGCCACCGAAATGGTCAAATACATGGAGTCCTGGCCATTATCACCAAATATGACCATAGAGATGAGACGGGCTGCTCCACTTCGACAAGTTATACATGTCCATGGAATATCATCGATTTCTGTAAACCTGTCTCTTCTGTCGACCGTCCAATCATTGCAACTTATTTCACAGTGACTCTTTTCAGTTATTCCATGTTGAGCAGAGCATACAACAGTTAATCTTATTTTTTACTGGTAGACGCTTGTTTGTCCTGCGAAACCTAATTGCCTAACATTATACAGTAGAATATTCGAATTCCTGCACACCATTGCGGTGATCCACAGATGCTATACCAAGCACTTTAGCACGCAATATGAAAATAGAAACACCGTAAAAATAGAGGTAAATTACCGCGATAAGCAGTGACCCATTCGTTTCGTCGGTGCAGCAGATCAAAAATCAGCTCAACGTGGTCCCAACCGATGAATTCACACAGCTATGAGGGAACCACAGAGAAAAGGGATAATAAAAAGTAAGTCGAAACCAATTTGAAAAATGAGACTGTGCGGATATACATACACACTGACAGATAGACAGGTGACAAATAGGCAACTAACAAATAGCGATGATATAATAAAATAGTCAGGACATATTAGTATGTGACCAGTTAAGCCGTTCGAGGTATTCAGCTCAAGGTACGAGCCCTTCTGGCTCGCATGAATTGACTTACTAATGCTACCGTGTACAGCCACAATAACGAAAGTTCATCGCCCAATGGTGTCGCGCAAGATGTTCGCTTCGATAATGCAGCGCCGTTTCACACTGATTCGCGAGAGTAATATCCGCGAACAACGGGCCGGAGTTCGTTCAGGTCGAGGTTGCATCGACCAGCTATTCACTATCCAACAGATACTCGAAACGCGTCACACGCATCATGACTCTTCGATCGTAGTCGTTCTTGATTTGAAAGAGGTTTAGACTCAGTGGGTCGACCAGCACTATTAAATGCTCTCCACCGAACGGGTATCCCAACGAAGTTTGCAAACCTGCTGCAAGCACCACACTCGCACATATAGGGTCGCGTGAGGGCACACGGTGACCTAATGGATTGATTCGAAAAGGCTAGCGGCGTTCGACAAGTGCCCCATCTCTCCATTCTATTTCAATTTCGTCATGGACGAGGTGATGGAAGATGCTCTAGGAGGTTTCCAGTGTAGGAGTCGAACTGAGAAATGGAGGGAAGCTGGGTGACCACATTTAGGCAGATGACGTCGTGCGCCCTATCGAGTCCGCGGACCATGCAAAACGAGCAAAAGATAGGCTGTCGAGATCGGTTACTCGTTTTGGCATGTGCTTTGCACCTTTAAAGTGTAAAATGCTGTTGCAGGACTGGACAACAGTAGCGCCAAACTTCGTGCTGAACGGAAAGTAACTAATGATTATGGACCGTCTCATCCACCTCGGTAGCTATGTGTCGAACGATGGTAGCTGGCCAAATAAGGTAAACACGCGTATATCCAAGGCAAGAGCAACTTACGCTGAACTAAAGGCACTTGTGGCGTCGGTCAGATATTTCACTGAATTTGAAAGGTCGTGTCCACTGAGTCGCAGGACACTCAGTTCTGTTGTACGGTTGCGAGACATAGAGTATGTGTGTGGGAGGTTTTCGTCGGTTAGAGGTTTTCGATCACTGATGTAGTATGGCTGAGATTGGATCGAGTGACCGAGTGAGTAGTGTGTAGTAGTAGGTAGTAGTACTAGGTGCCAATTCTTAGAATACCTTGGTTCAACGTATGATACTTAATAGACTACGTTGGTTGGGTCACGTGTTGCGTATGGCGAACACTCGTCCACCATACCGTATCTTATTTTGTGTTCCTCCCAAGGAATGGAAGAAGCTAACTGATGGTCAACAGATCACATGACAACGTAGAATGAGAAAATGAACAGCGAACTTAGGTAAAGTAGGTGTAGTTGTCTCACGTCTTCGTGGTTGGGGTCGGAAGGACCCGTCAACTAGCTGGCTGGAGACACTGAAGGGTACGGCAATGAACCACGGACAATGTCGATCGTGTGGTCATTTTCTATCGAACCAGGATGATTGAAAGAGTGTGTTTCTGCAGTTAGACTGTGTTCCGTGTGTTGGCTATAGCAGCGTCTTGTCTTTTCCCACCTGTTTACGTCCACTCTTTGTTCTCTTTGAATATTCACTCTCTTTATAGAAACTTGTAACTCTTGGGAAGAGGCAGTGGTCAGTGAGGCTCGCCTTGCTGTTTAACGCTAAACGATGATCATGATGATGATGATGATGATGATGATGATGTGCATGAGCTTAAACAGCCTTGACTTTTACCTAAAGACATTCCTATTTCCATTTCTTAACCCGCCAGTCTTCATGCGATTTCTTAAGGAGTATGGGAATCTAACGTCATAGATGTCACTGTCCTTTAATGACCTTTCATTTAGGCATTCAGCGTTTTAGGTCCGGTAAACTCAGTAATTCCTGACAGATCTAATGTCTCTAGGTTCGCGGGCGAAACCTGCTGCTAAATGCACCATTCGCTTGAGTCCAAATCAATCGTCGCCGGAGTTCTTAGCTCGTATGATAGTTCTAGTTTAAAACCGGTGCGATTATCCAGGTCAGACAGGTGTTCCACGCCTAAATGGGTTTGCGATTTGCATCGATAGGCATTGGGTTGCTGCGAATACTGAATTAAAACCAATACATGGTCTGATTGTGCTACGTGAACAGAGCCACACCAACTGCGGCTTATCGTGATATGGTTGACCGGTCTCTGAGCACCCGTAGAGCTGAAGCATCACGTTACTGTACGAATCCAACTGCGCCCGAAACTCATGCTAAACAGGAATAATCGATTGCCTACACGAAACCGTCGAAGCCCATCCCCGTTATCTGTGCGCAGGAGGGCCTCACCTAAACATGACGTTTTCCAACTTGTACATTAAAACCACTAGTTAGCATTGGAGTATTAGAGCTTTTGCTCCTGAGAACGAGAGGCGAGCACGCCATACATCACGTCCTTCTCTGTGTCACTGTTACCGTCTGTTGCAGCATAGCCCAAGATGACAAACAATTCGCGCCTAATCGTTACAAATTCTGACAACTGATTCTTGGCGTATCATAGTGGATAAAGAACGAGTGACCAGGATCTGGCCGGAACAGACTACCTCAGCCTTGCCAATCAGAATTATTCATTCACTGCATTGACCAGCATCTGGAGATGCTTCGACTCCTGCTGTACCTAAGAAGTATCTCGGCGAGGTATCGGGCACAACTAGCTGAACTACATAACAAGAACATAAAATCTGCGATTTACTGAAGCACCAGACACCAATCACCAAAGAGACCATTGCGGACGTCACATACGGAAGTGAACTGCCTCGTGCATGTGCAGTCAGACTGCCGGATTGGGATCCACGAGATCTCCAACAGCGATGGTTAGAGACAACGGGTGACATGGCTTAGCGCCAAGGTCAGTGGGATATGTGCAGTTAAAATATTTCTTCTTCTTTCACAATCATTCAGCGTAAACCAGCAAGGCGAGCCTCACTGACCACTGCCTCTTCCCAAGAGTTACGAGCTTCCATAAAGAGAGTGAATATTCAAAGACAACAAAGAGTGGACGTGAACATCATCATCATCATTATCATCGTTCAGCGTTAAACAGCAAGGCAAGCCTCACTGACCGCTGCCTTTCCCCAGAGTTACATGTTTATAAAAAGAGGGAATATCCAATGGGAACAGGGAGTGGACCTACACAGGCGGCAAAAGATAAGGTGCTGCTGCAGCCAACACACAAAACAGTCTAATTGTAGAAACGCACGTGTTTTCAATCATTCTGATTTGATAGAAAATGACAGCACGATCGCCACTGTTCACGGTTCAACACCATATC
>LUCM01003524.1:8457-21644 GCA_008360955.1 Fasciolopsis buskii | reverse complement strand
GTTGAGAGAGATCCTCTGCTTTATCATGCTCTTCATCTACCGTTCTGCAGTCGGTCTTTCATTATTCCCTGTTCCTTTGTTCTGTTTGGGCGGAAGATGCTGCGAGGCAGCAACCACATCGAGATCACGTTGGATCAAATTTACTGCTCAATAAAACTGAGCGGAACTGTTATCAGAGGGAACTTCGCAGCATTCCGTGTTCCGGCAGCAAGAATTCGCTTCAGTACACCTTTAGATTGCAAGAGCTTTTGTCATAAAGGATACGAACATAATTTCATTAAAAAACTGATTCTGCTTCAATTTTCAAGTGAACGGAACCAGAATGGACAGGCATCCCACTTACGAGACTTGCATATCAGTCAGCCGGTTCATTGTGACGGCTTTTGGATGTGTAATGCGCAATCGTATTTCTCGTTACATATAAAATTCTTATGTTGGCTACTTCCTATACACAGACCTGTAAAATCCGCCACCAAGAGCAGCAGGGCGATGGGCAGTGATTGCACTCAGGCGCTTACGCAAAAACGCGTGTTTACTGTATCGTAAGCTGGAATATCAACAACCGAAAAAGGAACATGTTATCACCCATCCAAGTATTAGAGGCGATGAAGTGCCGAGTAAAGCAAGTTGTCACCCAACTACAATAGTGTAAAACAACGTCAACGCAGTCGACCCATTAAATATACCCGAATCTTAGTCCCTTCGCATTAGCTGGGATCACGTTCACGGTACCTCTAAACAGTTTTAATGAGAAGGACGAACACACCTGGGGGAAAATTGAATCCTGGTGTTGAAAAGTTTTTACTTGATCAAGGGGAACATCACAAATGTGGTTCAAATCCGCTGACCACCATCTTGGCAATAACACTGACGAAATTTTACCGAAATCTATGTAACCGGTAGATGTTTATCATTTGACACCAGAGGGCATATTTGCCACGTAACTGTTGCTACTGTCATACTGTTCTGTGATCTCACATTTTCCGCCCGTCCACACTCGCCACTTGAAATGTCCCACATTAGTTTCGGCTGGTAGTCATAGCCGTCAATTTACACGTCCGCTGCGTCCAAGCGTGGATTCCAATCTTGCTAAGCTTTCTAATCTGGATATTTTTACATCCGTCAAATCAGTTACAACCAAACGTCTCAAGATAGGATTAGTGGTCCAGTTGTTTGCATAGTCATTTTACCTAACACTGTCTCATCTCCAATCTGGAAATAGAAATAGTTCCAAAAATTTGAGTCAGTTGGTGTTACATGAAGTGCCGACCATCGAGGTCGGCGTTCAGAACTTAAACGTGCATACCACTTCGCCCGAGGATGAAACGTTTGCAATCCAAGTGCACACTACAGTAACCAAAACTGCTCAATATTTCGTGCACTTTGTGTGTGGTGAGAACTGATTGAGACGACACAAAATCACCGGTTAATAGAAACTTCGCTGAGTGACACTCCGAGAATTTAGGAACATTGTGGATTTGCATGAAATCCTGATGATCGAACAGCGAACGACCAGCCGTTGTCAATTGGATTAGGCATGTAGCACGTGAAAAAGTCAGATGTTCGAATTCCAGATCTGCTACTGGTCTACTGAGTGTTAGGCAGCAATTTGATTCCGCCAAGTTCGTTTTCAAACCTGACCTATTGGAACCTCATTTAATCGTGTACCACTAACTATCTGGGTCGTTTGCCTATTCCCCCTTAACCACGGGTCTCAGTGGTCACCAGCATCCCCTCTCCACTACATTCATGGGTCAAGCATGACATAAAAAATCCTTCTGAAGCGCTTGACGCCGAGTGCAGCTAAACCAAAAAATTCCAACCTAACAAAGAGACCGTTGAAGTTACCTTCATCAATCATGGCCAAAATACCCAGTACTTTCACCGGGACGACAGAGCCCCGATCCAAAATCCTGGACCCAATTTCACAAACATCTATGGGGATCATTATCTCCTTTCGCATTAGTGTTTTTATCCACATGATTTGGGTCCTCCCAAGTTTGCGGAAGAGCACCATAGTTCCATATGTATCCCTTGTAAGGAAATACGTTGTTCACATAGCGCAATAGACCCTTTTTCACATCTTGTTTGATGGGGTTCATTAACTCCTCTTTGCATATCTCCATTTTCGCATTGGTCCAACGAGGGATCTCCACCACCATATTGAACAACTGTTTTTGTTTATCAGCATAGAGTGGAATGTCGTGAAAGGGTGAAATGGGGCCCTGTGGTGATCCTGCAAAAAAAGGAAGAAAGAATGAAAATGAATTACAGATGGCTAACTTCTCCCTTGTAAGGTCATGCAATAGGTGAAAACTTTGATTCCACGAGGTAAACCAATAACTTTAATAGTAAGCTGAAAAAATTAAACAAAAAGGATGAACAATGAATTAACGGAATGTTGGCTAACTCATTGGTGTGCGGGATCGCAACTCGTGAAAGACAATTCATATACCATCTTGGAGGCTGGTACCAGTAAATGACAGCTGATCGCCGCCAGTCCCACAAGATTCTAGCAATTGCTCAACAGTTAACTGACGCAGATAACGGGCAAGTATTCGAAACGTGCGTGGAGAGATGATTATCAAGGAGGGCGTTGTTAGAGGGCACAGTGGAGCCATGCTTGCCGAGGCCTACTGCGTCCAAACAAATAGGTGCGGAAATTTCCTCGGTATACAATTAGTGTATCTGATTCTTCGAGGACATGCTTATCATTCAGTTTACTACGAAAAGAAAACAACCAAAATTCAAGATCAGAAATACCTGAACCGCCTCAAACGCTTACTTTAGTGATAATAAAGGATTTTTCAAGCATTGGGCGAAACAATACAGGATGAAATAGTTATATTAAAGTTCAAAAGCATTTTAATTCGATAAAACTAAGTTGTATGGGAAAGGATGATGAAAACGGCGCAAATAAACTACCACATGCAATTCTGGTGTTACGACCTGAGCGAAATACGGTGAAAATCGTTGCCTTGCGTTATTAATGAAAGTGTCATAAGGGGCAAGGCAGTTAGAATGGCGGTGAAGATAAACATTATACGACACGATGCACGAGATGAAGCGCTTTGGGCCAAACTCCGCGCCGACCGGTCTGCGCATCCCGAGCGATTGCGAGATGCACGTTTCAGTATTTATATTGTCTCCGCATCAGCCAGTGCTAAAGAGACTGTTGCAATGTAGTGTTGTTGCTAAGTGGGGGGTGGGGGTGCGGGCTGTAGTGCTTGGGTGGGGTGGCGGTGGTCGTTTGGGGGTCGGGTGGAAATAATGTTGCGATTATTTTACTGGCGTGTTCAAATAGTTGTCTCCACCTTCCCCTTTCCTCTCCCGGGGCATTGGCCTGGATCCATCGAGATTTTGGGGATAAAGTGTATCAAATTGGTCATTTTTGCTAGAATTCAAGAACCGAGACCTTTGATATGGAGAATCAATAGATGATGAGCACATGTTGACACAGGTCGATTACAATATATTCTGTGGACTTGTGATGCGGCCCATTCCACCAGTCATTTTAACCATCCTTTTAAAGTGGAGGTACGAGCCAACCAGGCCTACTGGCTTCAATCAACATTCTCTTCTCTTCTTCGAATCGAAATATTATCTTATATTTGGGAAATGTCCAAATCATTATATCGAACGGATTGCGTGATCCCCTAACGTAATGGACAAAGGAGCGACCGAAAATCGAAACCACCACAATAACAAAGGTCTTTGTTTCGCAGGTCAAACCGGGAGACAGAGAAACACCAAAAGATGCAAAATCGCTAGCGAAGTTTCTATATTCCAGCGTCAAACGCTACCTGACCACCGCATCTATTCTTCAAACCTGCTCCAGAAGGCAGAAAACGAGCAGGACAAGGGAAACCACGGAGTATCATACAAAAGAAATTTCCAACAGACGGAATGCAGAGAAGAACATACGCTACCCCAGAAATCAACCATTATAAACCAATGCACGACGACGCAGTCCCAATACACACGTGAATTACAACTGCCATCGCATCACCGGTGCGTCCAGGCAAACGAGAGTCTTTTCTCAATCATTCCGTCCCACCGGTGGAATCGGACCAGGTCCGAGCTCGCATTTGTTTGCGCCTAGTCCGTGGTCACATCAGCACAAAGGCCACTTATCCGGTACAGCTGATTCTAGACGATAATCGCCGACCACAATCACGATCGAAACTCTCAATACGGTTGTCGTCTCAACAAAATTCCCACGATCCAAGCAAACACTGGGAGCATATCAAAGAAGCTCTGCCCTCAGCGGCAACCCGCCAGCAGCAGCTCTTGCCAACATTAAGCCACAAAAAACGGATATCTTCGACTTCAATTAAACTCTTAGATGCTCGCAGATCCTTCCCTCCGAATGCAACATACAACGAAGGCCGTAGACCCCTGACACATCAACTGGGTCAGCAGTCTGAGAACTAACCAGGAGCAACAATGGATAGGAAAGTTAGGGAAATGGAAAAGGATGTGGATATCCGAAATAGTTGCAATCTTTACTTGCTGACTAGGAATACTGGTCCTCGGAAGCCGAGTTTAAGCGAGGTGTTTGAGAAATCTGATGGCACATTGATTCTGCCTCAGGATCATCGACTGATGCGAACACTTCAGGACGCAGTTTACCTGACCCAAATGGCTACAGTGGGCTGTCCACTTTTGCCTACAAGTGAACCAATGTACATGGATACCAACCCTCATCATCATCACCCTCATTTAGCGGTAAACAGTAAGGCAAGCCTCACTGACCGTCGCTTTTCCCCACATTTACAGGTTTCTATAAAACAGTTATATCCCCAGAGAACAGGAGTGACTAACCACAAGGCGGAAAAGATTAAAATTGCTGCTGCAGCCAACAAGCCGAACAAAGCCAAACTGTGCAAACGTACTCTTTCAATATTTCGGATTCGATAGAAAATGACAACACGATCGACACTGTCCACGGTTCACTGACATATCCTTCGTGATCTCCCAAGCACACTCAATCCCGGACTGTAGAACATGGATCGTAAGTAGGTTCTTAAAGTATAGACCTGGGACAACAGTCCCTTGTAAATCTGCAACAATGGGGTCGCTAACATTCCCACCTTTTTGCAGTGACCACTTAAACTGTTAAAATGTGCAAAGCCCTCAGTCTGGGCCTTCTAATTCCCATTAAAATTATGGAGTCCGTTGTCATTTCGACAGTGGTTTACTAAAATATAGTGAGGAAACTTTCCAGAAATTTTGGAATTAGGCGTAGAGTACTGCGTCCTGCAATTCAATCTTTAGTATCAGGTAGCAGTAGGTGGATTTGCACTGCGTACGCCCAAAAATCACTTGTTGGTTGGGGTCCGAAAGACCCGTCAGCTAACTGGCTGGAGAACTGAAAGGATATTGGCAGTGAAACGTGCACAAGTGGGCCGATTGGGTTATCATTTCCGTCAATCGAATGATTGAAAACACGTGCGTTGTTAACAGTTAGGTTGTGTTCGGTGTGTGGGCTATCAGCGAGCTTTCCTATCTTTTTCCGCCTGTGCTCGGTCCACTTTCGCTGTTCCGTTGATACTTCACTCTTTTTATAGAAAAATTTAACCTTGGAAAAAAAGCAGCGGTCAATGAGGCTTGCCTTATCGTTTAACGCTGAACGATGATAATGATGATGATGTGATGTGATGTAATGTGATGATGATAATTGATGATATGATGATGATGATGATGATGACGATGTGATGATGATGATTTGATGATGGACGTACGCCCTGAACGAAGTAGGTAGTGGGTTGAAGATGAGACCAAGATCGGTCAGCCCAACGACAGTGGACGCGAGAACTTTAGTAAATTAACTGTCTCCTATAGATCCGGTTGGACAGTCGGGTTGAGATCCACTAAGTGTCGCAGTCGGTGAGTTTCTTGCATTAGAAATTCATGAACATCGGTTTAACTTACTGTATCTTATGTTAATTCATTCAAGTTTAGTTTTGGCTTCTAGCTGATTATGCTGTGCGGTAACAAACAAAATCATAGCACATCAGGGTAGGCATATTGGTTGTAAAATCTAAATTCAGTGACGTTTCTATTCGTCTATCGCTATACCTCTGTGTTCGCTCTTCCTCACAACTATCAGGCTACAAATTACTCTCATTCTGAACAACACAACGTGGCGAACCTGATCGTGTGACGAATTGATCAATTACATACTCACAGACACATTTCTGCAGTTGTGACTGATTGACTGCAACAATACTTTCCTTGAACCATCTCCACCCATTATCTTAGTGTCATGCCTTCGGCATGCATCACGAATATTGAAACGAGCTTGTTCGCCACGTCGTGTTGTTCTCAATGTGTTCTATTTTGTATCCTCACCTACTTCTTACCTCCTTATTTACCTACCTTTGAAATCCGAACGACAACCTAGTTTCATTGAATTTTTCGTCGATTCCATTAAAAACACTCCTTATTGATTATAGGGTTTGTCTCCTCTACTGCAAACCACTTTACATATAATGAAAAATTGTTTGCGATTCATTAATAGACGAACTATAAATATTTTGGTTATAAGAGCCGAAAGGTAGATATCGCACAGAAATTTTGTACCCACACGTCTACTGTTAGCTTTAACTGCGTGCAAAAACGTAGCTAACTAACTATGTTTACCGTGGAAGACTGCTACCCTCCCGCGATGCACCAAGCACTGTCATCATTCCACTTACTGAAGTACATTCGGTAGCCCGTGTGTTCGCAGTTCCGTATTCCGCCACAGAGTACGAGGCCATTGTGCGGATAATTGAAAGGTTTGGTAAACGCTGAAACAAGAAGTAAACTTGGAACCATGGCCCAATAAAATCCTGGCGATACTGACATGGCATAATATAAATTATCTATAGTAGTATATAATTATATAGTATTATATATCAGATTAGGAGAAGCGTCTTACGCGATAGTCAGTTCAACCGATATACTGATTGTTCGCTAGCTGGCGATTGATTGCAAATGTTTCGTCACCAGCCGAGGTGACATCGTCAGTGCTATGTTAATGTGGCCCACAGTACCATATCATTATATATATATTATACTAATAAGTTTGCCAAAATGGCAGAGCATGCTTTGGAAAATAGCAACTTCACAAATGGTATCGTATAAATTCGTTCAAACTAAGGACTTGAAATTGGTTCGCCGTTAGCTTTTACCTACTTTATGACAATAGTGGCACTTTATAGTAAATTCGCAGTATTTCCGAATGTCTCACACTATTAGTTCAAACAACATCCTCATTATTGTCACAATGGGAAACTAGAATCCTAGGTAGGCAGTACCTGATTGGCCACCGGTTCGTGGAGGCAATTGGTGAACATACCGAGTTCACGGTATTCGAACAAGCCAATCAAAGCACCGTTCCTCATTGCCACGCAAGGGTTGAGGGTAGTCATTGTGTTCTCACTCGAAAGTTTAGTACATGTTCTGAGATATGGATATTGAACAGAAAAAACCACGAGACAACGCCAACAATAAAATCAATGCGAATGCCTTCGGTGGCAACCTTAATCTCTGTGACAAAAAATCTTGGTGTTTGGTATGAGACTTCACAGAATGATTGGGGAGCAGATACTTCCCCAAGATAACCTCTGTTCTAGCAGTAGTTTATAAAGGTAGCATTTGAAAGTGAGGCAGAGAATGTGATTGAATGTGATTACGCACCTTTCTAAGATATATATATATGTATATACTATATATATATTCACTGCGGATTTCGTACAGACACTGTGCCAAAAGGATTACGGGATATTAAAAGTGATAGCAATGCTGGAAATTGTAAAAGTAGTAACAGTAACAAATGCACAAAACGAGGGATAGGTAAGTTTCTTTTTCCCTTATACATGGAAAAGGAAAGATGGAGGACCACCACAACGCTCCAACATCACTGGCGCCACTGGTTGTTCCAGACCACATCCGACAATGTTTCTAACAAGCGGTTTTCAATATGGTTCCTGCGCCAACCTGACAGAAAGGACCCACAGCGATTAAACTAGAGGTAAACGTCTCAAACCTTTTTTTCGAGCTCTCGACTGTCCGCTACGCTGTCGTTTTTAGTCCTATTCAGTAAGCGTGAATAACGCGATCAGGTAGCCCTTAGGTAGGCATTCGCAAGACGCGGCCTAGTCACCCTAGTCGGCGTAGAGACAACTCCTCTGAGTGATACACAATCAGCCCCAAGTGCTCTTCCTCGCATTGTTATTACTGACGTGTCGTCGCCACCGCAATCGTGAGTGACACTAGAAATCAACAGTCGGACACGGTCAGCCGGCGCTTGAGCCATCTTTTTCTCGAACGGACCAGATTTCATATACGTAAAACAGCAGTGAACGAACAGCCGCGTTGTAGACTCAACCTTCCAAGGAAAGCCTGATGTCGCGACGATGCCATGTGTGCTTAGGATCCTCAAAGGCCATAAAAAGCCATGAAGGTGTTGCCGACATTCTCGTCAGCAGAAACACAACCTCCCAGGTACACAAAGCTGATGGCAATTTCCAAACGTTTTCCACAAATAGGGAGGGCAAGGGGATCCTGGAAGAGCACTCTTCACTTGACGGAGCAAAGTGCATACATGGTGCCTTAGGCGGTCAAGTGGTTTAAGGCAACTTGCACAACTTGAGGGTCGTCTCTCAACAAGGCGAAGTCTTCAGCATAATCCAAGTCAGCAAACCAGAGGCCTGGTAAGAGCTCTAAACCACAGTTCGCAGCACCGCCGAAGACCCTGCGAAGCAGATCGCACACTAGAGAAAGAGATATGGAAAAATAGAAAATCCCGCTAGAGACAGCAAAGGAGGGGGAAAGTTGCTCATAAATCCTGACTTTGCTGAACGGTAATGTCCGAAGTCTGCTGGCAAACAACCTTCACAATGGAAACGTACTTTTTGGCCAATCCGTTCCTTATCATACAGGTTCACAGAGATGACCAGTCTGCAAAATCGAGCGCGGCCCTGACATAAAAGAAGATGACGGTGGTTGGTCTTTGGTAAGCGTGACGATGTTCAAGCAGCAAACGAAAGACTTAGAGTTGATCCATGCAGCTAGAGCCAGAGAAGAACTCAGCTCGTTCTTCACTACACCGGAGATCGGACGACGGTGAAATTTTAAGGAAAACAACGGAAGCTGGGAGTTTCGGAGCGATGGCGATCAAACTGATTCTTCGATGACAAATTAAGCGCCTACTTTCCATAAGGACCGGAACGATCGTCGACTCACCCCAAGATGCGAAGGCATTTCCTCTGTTGAAAGTGAGAAGAAATGGGGCTAATAGTAGAAAGCGTTTCTGATTTATTTACAAGTATCCCATTGTTACTTTTGTTAATTGTCACTCCTCGTTTTTCTTATTGCTGATATCTTGTCAATGAGATGGATAAAGCTTTATAAACAGGCTACTCGTTCTCATTTCGACGATCTGATTGGCTGAAACCGTATCACGATTCATTCATCTCATTTTCTATGGACCCATCTATCCACCCAGAATGTTTCGGCGCGGATCCAAATGCAGCAGACACCACTGAATCATGGACCCGTTGTGACTGTACATTTGTCAATTTTCTCGAAACTTTCGAACATCTGCAGCTCAATAAATTAAGAACTCTGTTCAACTACCCGCCACCGGTTGGTTATCGCGATCAAGACCTCGCTGCCTCAACTTTTCAGTCTTCATATGCAGAACAGAAAAATAAGGTTTGCCCGGCATCTACTAATGAATCGCAGACAGGGGAATCCACAGAACAGTTTCCCCACAAACCATGCACCTTGGGAGATCGCAATTACCAGGCTGGTACCGCCGAACAACATGAAGGAGACTCTTCGCGACACATTAATTCAATGGATAAAGTCCAGCACTATCCGGTGGACTATTGGAGCGGAAACCACTTGAACTCAAATTCGCGACCGATATAACGTTCCTGGGTCAGAAACAGAAACAATCTAATTCATTTCACGCGCCTCCTGAACCCCTCCTTGGGGTATAGTTAGTGCAGCTTCGTCCTCCTTAGTAAAACTACTCGAACTGGCCAAATCAATTGTTCCATAGCCAGTTGCTGCCGTAAAATCAGTCTGTTTTTCTTGTCGTCATGCCGCCATCCTCGGTTTAAATGTTATGTCCGAATGCCATTTCTAACCTGTGGTAAAAAGGATCATTTACATAATGTCTCCAAATTTATGAATTCTTTTAAGAAAACAACAGCTTAGTGGTTCGTGCCCATTTCAGCGGTTCATTGGACCTTATTTTGTGCACTTACTGTTGTGTCTATTAACGGTACGAACATTTGGGTCTTCATGCAAAGTTACATCTCATCTGAGGGTGTCCGACGTCTTGATTTTAACGATGAACACTGGAGAAGTAAAATCACTGGCTTGCACTGATAGAGAATTAGGTATCTAGAAAGCTTCGGGTTCTACCTCTATATGGCTTTATATTAAGCCTGTATAACAAGTTGGAATCAATGGTAGCACGAACGTCCTATGTGATGCCAACGAAAATTCACAATCTTGGAGCCCC
Source organism: Fasciolopsis buskii (assembly GCA_008360955.1). Taxonomy (NCBI): domain Eukaryota; kingdom Metazoa; phylum Platyhelminthes; class Trematoda; order Plagiorchiida; family Fasciolidae; genus Fasciolopsis; species Fasciolopsis buskii. The sequence continues at coordinate 11,119 of LUCM01003524.1, read as the reverse complement.
ATTGAGACCTAAACAATGCATGCAAAGCTCGGCGTGTCAAGAAATTGCTCGATTGTTTGTGGATGCACTTGCCTTCATTCGAACACAGGCAACAAGATTTCGTCTAAAAGATTAATTTGAACTTTCGAATTTGCTCAACAACGTCTCGGTGGGTTCTGACAAAATGTACCCAGTTGATGTCGACTCGCTTTTTACATAAGCACCTCGTTGTGGAACAGCTGGTTTATCATGTGATGCTTCTTTGATACAACTTTCGTTTGCACATTCCCCTTGAACACATTAAAGAACCTATTTTCTTGTGCGCCGAGAGCATATAGTTTAATTTTGAGGGGAAGCCATTTAAACGAATTGATAGCGGATCCAACCCTAGTAAACGTGCTTTGGGGTATGAGAAATCAAAAGGTCTTCGGTAGTATCTTGATTTTTTTTTCTTTTTATAGATGGCACGTTGACGATATTTACTTTTCTGATGAAGAACATTCTATCCCTCTTATCAACACTGAATTCTATTCATCCCAACATTTCTACCTCTCACGAAGAGGAAAAATACAACCATTTATCTTCTTAGACCTTATTAAGCAGACGTTCGGGTGAAACGTTCCAATGCAACATCTACCGTAAAACCCCTTGGGGTAGACGTTACTTACAATTCTCTGGTTTTGCACCAGTGTCATAACGAGACTAGTTCGAACTCCCTTCTACGACGCGGAAAATATACAACCACGACCAAGTACAAAACGAGGAATCCATAAAACGAACTTCGTCATTGAACAGCATCGGAGGCAGAGCAAGCTACCTATAGAAAAGAAGCAAGTTCTGTTGCTTTTACATTTGAAGGTGACCATGTGTCTAACCAAATTAACAGAAATTCTAAATCAGTCATCAGACATACGTACTCAGCAGCACAATTGCGTCGACTATGAACAACCAAAACCACTCAAGCTGTCTCGTTGATTCCAATGTCTTATAAGTTGTCTATCAGTTAATTTGCAGTTACGGTGGCGTATACATTGGCAAAAAGGATCGCTGCTTGACTTAGTGTCAGAGCATAAACTGAAATGGTTGTCAACATCGATGACGCAATCCTGTGACCTCATACTGAAGCAAACACCTGGTGGCATCGGGTCACAATCTTTCAAAGTATTGGTGCACAATGCAAACTAAAAATCACTGGCGTCCAGTGAGGCTATGCTTATCAGTCGATGCTTTACGCACAGAAACGATTGATTCTGAGTATTAGCCATCCTTGGCATTAACTGACACGACTTCCGCTCGCATGTCACCACCACTTTATCCACAACTGTATATAAGAGACTTTCCATCTAGCTCAATCCACTGTATTCTTCACAATTTATTGTCTACAAATTGTAATGTTCTAAGTTCAAGATGGAAAAGAGCAAAACGAAACGCTTACATCTTTTTGTCATGACGAGGTACTGCTTTGAAATTCCACCGATCTGATAAGCGTAATTTTGGGCACCTGGTTTGTATCCAACAAACATCCATCAAAACGAATTCTATCCCAATAATCGACCACCATTGCTGCCTGCTCTCTGCGCGGATATGCTTTTTGGTCATGATTCCCTGCGGTCAAATGAGCATGTTTAAATAAGTCCCAACGGTGCCAGGGCCTCTATTTCGCTCTACGGATCAATGTCCTCCAGCATTAACGTCCCTTAGCTGCTTACACATTAATCCGATGAGTATAGATCAACTGTCACAAAAACAAGGAGCCGTTCTGAAGAAGTCAAACGTTATCTGAAGCGAAATCCAACGAGTAATGACAGGAAATTATCGAACCGGCACAAGTTTTCATAATAATCAATATGAATTAGAAGTGTACGGTTGTCGACTATAGTCAGACGATGAATCATTTCATTCATATTGACGCTTATCCGCTGCCAAGAATTGATACAATCATCAATAAAATGGCATAATTAGTATCTTTAGCAAGTTCCATCTGTAGAGCAAACGCCATCGGGTGCCCAAATGTGACGAAGAAAAGTTTTTCACCGCTTTTGAGGAATGCAGCGAGTAATAACAATTTCAGAAAATCCGTATTCGAGTGATCAAATGGAGTAACGTGTTTCCAGCGGACGATTGACCCCATCATTCAAACTGCAGACAAGCAGCGGCAGTGTCGAAGGCGCCGTAGGTTTTCGCCTGACAAGCGTTCTCTCTATAAATACCACAAAATCATTATAGTGGCGCAGTGACGTGGCGAGTGTGACCCGCCAACAAGATAAAGCCATTGTACTTTGTCGTGATCGACTGCCTCGTCCAGCTTTACCAGAAGAGGCCTGTGAACCGTTCAACAGGTAAACGGCGTCTCTGGAACGTCTAAGATCCCTTGCAGATAGCTATTGGTTTCCCAAAGACTAGCGGTACATCCTCGAATAAAAAGGCTTACTCTGGACTCAGAGCCCAAATAGGACAAATGGTGACATGAAAAGAAATAAATGACCATTGGGCAGGCGTTTCTTGTTTGTATCTAATTGACAAAAGCGACATTATACCATGCACGAATGCATGTTCCTAGACTGGTTACTGTTAGTACCCCCCCCCCCAATTGATTCATTATCATCATCATCATCATCATTATCATCGCTTAGCGTCAAACACTAAGACCGAAGCCATTCCTCAGAGTTACACGGGAACAGGA
>LUCM01003522.1:109295-149182 GCA_008360955.1 Fasciolopsis buskii | reverse complement strand
GGTATGTATGTATGTATGTATGTATGTATGTGTGTGTGTGCGTCCAGGCGGTTCCGCTGATATGTTTCAGGTTGAATATGGCGGGGCCAAATACTAAAACTGTGGAAAATTTCAAGGGCTAATCAGAATGAAGACATGGTCGGCGTGAGCAGTTCTCGAAGTGCAAATGGTGTGCGGTTCTACATAGATAAAATGCAAGTTGGTTGCACAGAACGCTAGAAAGACCAAAATACGAAATTCTCATTTCAATGAAGGAAATGGAAACAAAAATATTGACTACTTGCAAGTAGTACGGACGAAATGAGGGGAAAAGTGAGGGCTTTGTGGAAAGTGGTTCGAGTAAGTCGAACAGCACAACAAAAACGGTTGTCTACTACGACTAAATAAGATATCCTGGAATGAAGGATGATATGATGGCATATGAGGAATTTACTACAGAATGAAATTGAGATCACAAGTCTTTCTTTGGGCAGCAGTGTAAAGGGGATAAGGATGTATCACCCGATTGGGATGTGGCGTAGTGCAATGGCATAACGAATGAATGATATGGTGGATTACTTGTCTCGGATGGTCTCTTGTTTGGCGGAGACACTATACACTAGTTTATCCCGTCTAGTGATGTGGAAGTGGGCATGAAACCGCTTCATACATCTTGTGCGACGGACCGTGAGGATCTTTGTTAATCCAGGATTTTTCGGTTTCTCAGTTACGTTCATTTCAACATTTTCGACGTATGCTCACCTAGATAATATGTTAGATACGAAACGGACGTCCGTTACGGGGTCAAATAAATCCAGATATGTGACTCCAGAAGGCAAGGGAAAATAAATTCACCACAGTTACGTTATCCATCAACCGAAATTCGGTTAGCTCATACAAATCTCAACGAAACATTGCAACGTAACAAGTCGGGCTGACAAATGAACGAGCATGAAGCAGCTAAGATATGTGAATTCGATCCAACTGAGAAAGGTCTTCGACCTCGGCGGAATTGGAACCTACACACGGACGCAACCGTGCGTTTGCGCCCGGTATACCGAACCAGTTGACCTACGAGGTCCCTAGGTCAAACGTCCGAAACCCATTCGTTGTGGAATTATATATAGCTCAACTAGCAAAACAAACGTGGCATAAATGCATGGTATCAGTTTGCTGTCCACCTGCTTGTTATCCCCCCACCTGACCTGACGAGAACTGATGTACTTTTATGTCACTCCAAGTTTCAGGGTCACGGCCCTCTGCAGTAGAGTTCTAATGGCTATGGAGCATGCCTCATCCTATACACCCATACATGAATCGCACCATTAAAAAACTTATGGATTCGAATCTCTTCGAGACCGAAGACTTGTCACAGTCGGATCAATTTTGCATTTTTCAAATTTATCAACGAAACCTCACAAATGAGATAAGCACAAAGAAGCTGTCAGTCCGTGAGCAGTGCCCTGAACTGAGGGAAATATTTTCAGTACATAAAGAGTTGTACCGGGCAGGAAACACTATCGAGAGAAAAGCTACCGAGGAATAATACAAACGTGATCAGAATTGTGAGTTCCCACATCGAAGCTGCTAGAGGCAGACTATCTCGATAAGACGGAAAATATACCGAGAGACAGGGGGGAGCGATTTCTCCCTAAAACTTCTCCAGATAACAACTTGCCTATGGAAAAACAGATATCAAGGTAGCTCCATGGTTTTATATCTGAGGACTCATACAAGAAAATGAAACCTATAAGAATACAAACGCCATGACTGAAGGTCTTTCCGAAAATGCACAAAGCAGGAGTTCCATTTAAGACCCACCTTAAGACTGCACAACTCCGCCTACCAAAATTTGGCTCATTGGCTACTGCATATTCTCACTCCTGTCGGAAAACGCATGACACCTTGTCCAAAAGACGCGTTCGAATTATCAAACACTCTGGACCAGCTGGTAGTAGGTACTCAAAAAATGTTTTCCGTTGATGTTGATTCACTTTTCATCAATGTCTACTTGCGTGAAATAGTGATACAATTTCCACATTGAGTCTTAATTTACCTATTCCTGTCCAATACATCAAGGGAAAGGATCTTTTGTACAATGAAAGCATGCGATTTAACTCTGAAGGACAGTCGTACAAATAGATTGATCGCGTTGGGACGAGCAGCCCCTTGGACTTACAATAGCAGACATCCTCCCTTCATGGGATGATTGAAAAACAAATGCATAGTCATATCGTTCGATTCACTGCATATAAGCGTTAAGTCGATAACATTTTAATTTTTACCGATGAGAATTTTATTGAATTTTGAGATCCCTTGAACAAAATACACCCAAACCTTTCGGTCACACACGAAAGAGAAAATGACAACAGTCTAGTCTTCTTGGATATCCTGACGAAACAGTTCACCGTAAAGCAACTTGGAGTGGGTAGTTCATCCGGTTATCCAGTTTTGCACAGGTGGCGTGCAAACGAGGTCTCGTAAAAACACTTTTCTATGGAGCCCGAAAAATCTGCAGTGCAGACCAAATGCCCGAAAAAGAGGAGTTCCTAACGGAGGCTCTCAGGGCAAACGGATAAGCCGCATAAGTTTACCGAGATTCACAAAAGAGAGCGACCTAAAGGAACTCCAGTAGATTCGACGGAGAAGAAGCGAGTCATAATCACCTTACCGTGCAGGGGTGTTCATCTATTCAACCGAATCAGTCAAAACCTCAAGTGTGCGCTAAAGCGCATCTACTGTTCTGCTGCACTGGACATTCTACACCCTACCAGGAGACTGAATCTCAGCAAACAATCGAGCAAGGTGCCCAACCTAAATGGCGCTCATAGTAAATTTATCAGTTCACCTGCAACTGCGGTGACACAACTTTCATCTTTTACCTTTATTGATGAAATAACAACGTAAGTTATTTTCCAGGAAGGGGGTCGCGGCCAACAGAGGGCTGCCAAGTAGAGTTGACCGGCGATGGAAGGATTCGAACCCACGACCTTCACGTTCAAACGCCGCAACCTTATCTACTTAGCCACTGCCGGCCGTAAACGGGACGGATCAGTGCCTCGGTCAACAGATGGGAGATCATGTGCCTAAGTGGGTACTGAAACAAATGGCTCATCCTTCGCTGGAACAGAAAGCGAGCACGAGGAACCCGGCTCGTCAATCACGAAATATGTTATGACCGTCGGTCATCAAATTAACCCCGACCAAGCATTCCAAGTTATGCTACGGGACCGTGACTGTTGGCCTTTTGTGAAATTTTATCGATCAACAGACTGACTCCGCCACCATGTGCACAAAAACTGTTGTCCCACAATGTGTGCCTGCCCTGGCGTTAGCCAATCGGTTTTCGCAAAACATTTTCCTGAGTTTGTCGATGCTGTTCGTTTTTCATTGTTTTGTTCTCCGTCTTGTTCTAACGTGAATTAACATGTTCTACGTGCTTAATTGGGAAGATTGAAAAAAATACTTGCATCTTACAATCTGTGCTCTCTATATGTTCTATTTGAATTGGCCAAGGGGATTAACAATTTCGCAGATTGTTTTCGCACACAGGTTATCCAATCCCGCTTGACAAGTACGTGGATAGATTCCAAACAAATTCCAGTCCACAATGGTCCCGCACGACCACGGAGAAGCTAGTTCGGACAGAAACAGCGCAGAAAGCCAGTTTACTGTTCAAACAAGCCGTCTTGGTCTTGACGACGGAACAGCTCATCACATTTCATCGAACTCTAGTCGAGGACATAAGCTGGGCGGCCACAAGCCCAATGAAGGTTACTCCGCCCCGGCATGTTTGTTTCATTGGATGTATAGAACAAAAAGCTTGAACCAAAGGCAGAAAGTTAGTCTGTGAAGCAAATAAAGAAAGAAACAACGCACGAATGACCACTGGATGTTACGTGACAAACCTAAGGGCGCTTTTGGCCACGATGTCGTTCTGGCCCAATGTCCCACGGCCTTGTGAGCTAGACTGTTTAATCAAAAGTCCCGGTAGGGGTCCCAAGGGAAAATTCTTTCTGCCGTGTTGGGAGCCGCTAAATATCGCAAGCCCAGACACCTGCAGCCCGTTTCTCATGAGGAATATTACTGACTCCAGTTTTCCCGATAAGGTGACCATTCAAAATGCCGCCAGTAATTGCAGCTCGAGTAGCAGCAATCGAAGGACAGGGAATAAATTGGACGTATCGCTTAAGCCTAAATACTCACTTCGTTTGGCTGCCTCCGAATCTACCCAAAAAAACCAAACTGGGCAACAATATTCCAATTTGTTGCCACAGCTATTGCCTCGTCGTGGTTTGCTCTAACCATGGCCTCTATTTAGCAAATATAAACCTTTGCCACAAACATCGACGTCGGCTCGTTAGACGCCGTCATTCGCCTTCACAGACCGATCACACCACCATTGATTGCCGGTGATGCGAACTGGTCGATGATTGTCGTTCACTCTGGTTGGTGACTTTGAACACGGATCACGCTTTCGTCCGTTCTGGTTTTTGCTTATGCTCACTATTAATGGCCATGATCCGAACGAGAGTCGGCAACAGATCAGGAAAGTGCTGAGCCCGGAAGCAGAGGCCATGCAGGATTGACGGTCAGCTATTCTATTAGATGTGGATCCGTCCCCCGGATACCGCAAGCAATAAGAAGCGTAAACCACTGGGACATCAATTGATCAGGAACCTGAGAAAAGACCCCCAGCAATGATGGGTAGGAAAATTCCACAGGGAATTAGAAAAGGCCCCATTCTTCGAGAAGAGTCGCAATCGTCACCGACTGATCAGCAGTAATGGTCTACGAAGACCGCTAGTAAATTAAGTGACCACGGATTCTGAAAGCGCACTAAGTCTCTCTCAGGAACGGCTTCTGGTGGTCGGTACTAACGGTAAGTTTTCAGGAGAGGCATAAATGATACGTTAACACTGGTTAACAGTACAGGTTTTTGTTGTCTACTAGTTTCTGACTACCACCTAGTGGTCTCCGACTGTAGCCTGACGGCCATGACTGAGTTTGGAATAAATATTGTTATTCTTTGAACACAGATATTGAAGTAATCCAAACTAGTCTACGAATTCAAGTGACTGGGACAGAAAATTCACGCGATTTGTCTTTTTGTGATATAGATGAGCAAGAATAACACTCGGAGCTATGGAGACATAAGGACAGAGGTAATGAAACATCGTCATTGTGATTGACTATTAGTGGCTGAATAGGCTGCATCATTCTGACTGATTCATTCCGATTGGACTACTTTGTCTGGGTGCAATCAAGGTGTTAAGGTTGCGGATGGACGGTGTGTGAACAGATGGGGATGTTGACCTGGAGGAAATGCGGTAATTCAGCACGTGAAGCATACATCACGAGATCACAGCTCTATTGAAAATTTTTTCCTAACGTGTACTAATAAGGTTTTCTTTCTCTTCCATTCGAATGCGTTGCTGATCCGCCGTAAGTCCATAAAATATCACAAACAAAGATACCAAACGGTGACTATCAAACCTCACGAACGCTTATTTGAACTGACTGATATTCATAGATATTGATCGTTCTGGTTTCCGCCAAAATACACAGACCTCCGCTCGAGCTCGGACTGTGTCGATTGGACTGGCTCTAGCTCTGGTTGCGGCCTGTCAAGTCAAAGTGGCTTCCGTTTTCTTCCAATTTGTTCCTGACGTGTTTTATATCTGCACTCCACTCGTTCAAAACTGGCCCCGTCTGGCTATTCTTTTTCAGATTTTATTTAAATTATCGTCATGTTCAACTTCGTTGGGACATCTGGAACGTGGAAGCTCAAAAAAGCGTGAATTTTCCTGGCGCTCGAGCTACAACTGACTAGGGTGCACCGGACTAAATACAACCTATCATCAAAATCGACAAACGGATAGTTCTAATGTTTGCTGAAAAACAGACAAGAAAGAAACAGAACTCACATTGAAATACTTTCATTATTGTTTCACAAACAAACTGGAACTGGCTCTGAAGAAAAGAGAAAACAGATAAGAATCAGAGAATGAAAGAGTGTTTCGCGTTTGACCTGAACACAATCGATTGATTACATGGAATTGAAACTGACTCTATCTCGTTCAGTCTAACACAATTCACTTCTAACTACAGACAAGAACAAATTTATCCGTGGGAGTTTCGTTCATCACTGCCGTCTCGGTCGGTTCGCAAACGTCAACTCAGCGGACACTGCGCACACAGTTAAATCAATGCTAGCGGTTCAGTATTGATAAACTGATACTTACTTGTTTATGATTTAGCGTGGTCGGATGTGGGTCCCTCAGGCTTGGAGTCAACAACTTGTCCGGAAAGTCTGGCCAAATGTCTCCAAATGACCAGCGTTTCACAGTCTCTGCTGAAAAAGTCCTACGCACTCCTTCCTCGTGGTGCGGGTACTCCCATAAATTTCCGGGACGAAGTCCAATGCATCCTCCACCTGTTTCACACCAAGCAGTCTGGAGGAGTTCGTTAAACCCTGATTCCAAACCAACCACAGGGGGAGTACGAAGCACGGCTGTATGCTCACCGGTATCCGTGGTGAACGAGTGTACTGGGCACCCAAGATGTCTGGCATCTTGTGAAAGGCCCATGAACTGACCAATCAGTCACTGGTACTCAGTGGGTCACGTGAATCTTAGCTCGTCCTGCTGCATTGTGGGTTAGACCATTTGGTCAACGGCTCGGGGTAGGGTCCCCTAAGTCAACCTTCTACTTCGGTTTCGGCAACCGGGTAGTAGCAAGCCCGCAGAGGAATCACGGATCCGGATAGATGGTCAATAATGTAAAGGTGGAGATAAGAGAATTAGAACCCCACGCATGGTTTCTTTTTCCTTCTCCTTTTTCGGTCACTGTTTTCTTCCCTTGCCATGGTCTTCATGAGACAATGTGCGCATTCAGACTTGAGCTTTATATACCTATAAGGCATGGGTTTGTTCGCTGAGCTGGGCAATTTGATTGCAGACGTTTCATCACCAATCGAGGTGACTTCACAGTGCTAGGATATTGTAGCTACAATATCTCTCTCAACTTCGTATCGCGAACCCCAAAAAGTCGGTGACATCGACGCAGTCGTAGATCATTGACTGATTAGCAAGTGAAGTCACCCACCCATACGAACCGCCTACACATCTGGTGACTATACGGTTCAATTTGAGCTGAATAATCGACCAATCACGTGAATTCCAGATGAGATTTAGTTTCTGCTTGCTTTGATTTCAAAAACGTGAACACAATGGCGCGAGAAATAATAGCATATAAGCTCCAACTGAAATTATGGATTCTATTGACTGACATCCTAAGTGGCATGTTTCTCAAGTGCAGACGAGAGTGGGTGGTAAGAGTTCAGCATTGCAGTTGCAACAATAATTATAATAATGACAAATATGGCTATCACCATTACTGTCCTCAAAACATATCCTACGACTGGAAAGAAAACTAACCGTGGTTTGAATGAGCAATGCTCTTTGAGCACGCATTAGTTGAACCAATTCAATCGGACGCACTGGCTGATCTCGTTCCATCAGATTTAGTGCGGTCTCGATCGTGATCAGGACCCCGGTTCGTCCGATTCCCGCGGAGCAGTGGACCACAATGGGGACACGCGAATTCAATCCACGCGCCTCTCGAACTCGATCAACGAAGGTGATCAAATCGTCTGCATTGCCGGGCACCCCGTGATCCGGCCAGCTAATATACTGTAACTGAACAACACGTCGACTGCTGGAATCTGTCGGCGTAGATGCTCGTCTAGATTGTGTGATCGGGGTGATTAGGAATTCTCGGTAGGCGAAGTCCGTGTCGACCTGTGGGAATTCCAAAAACGGAGATAAACAGCTTTTTGGCACATACATGAACTACCGTAGAATGTGGGACTTCCGGGCACAAACTACAATGACGTTCAGGGAATTGGAACCTATTTACAACTTTAACACTTCCCTAACGTTGGCGCACAACCAACTTTTCCATTAGGAGTGACATGGAATTGATCCTATACAAGAGTGCATGCATCGGAAATGGACCATAGATTAAAATCAACTAAAGAGGACAGAGATTGTTCGGGTGAATGTCAAGGAGATGAAGTGATCGGTGCTCGGTTTCGGTAATCAGCTAATTGTCACAAGAACAAGACTGTTCTGGAAGGAAATTTGCCTGTAGTAAAATATCAATTTGGTTGGTAGAGTAAAGTAAAAAGTAAAATGTGATCACTTGCCTGTTCGTCTCAAGAGGAAACACACAAGAACAATAAAACGGCAAAGAGGATCGGACGTGATGATCACTAACACGAATAAAAGAGATTGACGCACCCTATTGACAGGTGATGCCACCATGTAAAAAAAGAAATCGGCCAACTCGCCAAATTTATCTCGCGTGTACAGCCTTTCTTCAATCTAAAACACTTTACATGGAAACACGATTTACACAAACAAACTGGTGCTGCCATGGTATCTTTAATAGACATCATTACAGTCGAACTTTTAGTTCATCTTGTCAGACTCAAGAAAATTACGGCATCCAGCAGCAACGCTGTGGGTTTCATTATTCTCAAAAATGAGTCCTGGCCAAATCATGAAAAAATTCGAGATGTTAGATAGCAATTTTATCGACTTTAATTCACAACCTCGTAAAAGCTATTCTGACGTTATACGATAATGTATTTTTCTCAACAACGCATCTTAGTCGGTGAAAACAGTAAAAAGGCGAAATTTCAACCACCACGGTCAACTCTCCTCAAGAACGCTTTCAACATGACGATCGTAATCCGACAGATTACGTCACCGGGATCTGCGGGAATAATTGAGCGAAAACCGAGTTGTTCTGACCACGGTCCTCGTTCACGTTCGGGCTTCCACAGACCGTGTTTTTCTGGGGCAGCCAGGAAATACTACCCACCCGGATTCGGACACATTTGCATTGGTACCTGACACGACGTGTTCGCATTTCAGTCAAAACATTTTTGTATTCGTCACCTTGTCAAAATACGGACAGCAAAAAAGTCGGAACAAACAAAAAAATATGTAAAGTTAAGACTGTGCGAGAAGGCCGTCACAGCCTGGTCCCGATTGGCAAATTTTCAGACCAGGCAGGGAACAGTCGAGGTCTTACGCCTATAATTGTGCGCGAGGGCACGGATCGAAAGGTAGGGTGTTTCCTGGCGTGGGGAAGGCGTTTAGGAAAAAACTGTTGCGCACAGAATAGGACAGACTCGAAAGGAGTTTCTGGACCAATTTTCCATGCGCGGATCGATATATGCCACACAGTTTGGTGCAGAGCTCTTCCAGTGGTGTGAAAGATACACCACTGATAATCGACAAAGGGTTCGGAAGTCGTTCCCTCACCGAACCACCAACAATGGCAGACGAAAATAAGGTGGGAGCCGGGAAATGTTGGCAGACAAGTAAGATGGTGTTCTGTCTAATCTGCAAATGAGTCTTCTAACTTTCGTTGCATACACGTAAATACGAGATGACCATCTCAAGTTCTTATCGACAGTAATTCCCAAATACTTGATAGAATCTACCCTAGCGATTGGTTCTGTGCCAATGAAAGAGGAGTCAGAGGGGCAAGCGGATCGAGAAGAAGTAAAGAAACATTTGACGCAATTTGACAGACTAATATTTCGAACCAGAACGGAGAAAAATTTGTGAACGAGTGTCAAGTTGTTGAGGAAATCCACCGCAGGAAGGCGAACATGCGTTTAACTGATCGGTCAACTGAGCGATCGGCGACAGAGAAACAAATTCGACACGTCATGTCAAAATTCACAGAAAAAAAACCACTGAAGCTGACTGGCAACAGCGATAGTCAACATACTACCACCACCAGTGGTCCACATTGTTGTATCCGTTAGCCCAACCGGTCTGATACAGACCGTGATTCGCCATTCTTCGTTTTGCATTGGTACAAGAGCTTAGTGCAGAAACGCCAGAACGGCACCGTAAGCAAAGTACCAGACTCACATCACGTGATCTCAGCCCTGGGTAGGTAACACACAGCAGACGGTGTTGCTTGGTCGCACAGACATATCTAATGCCTAGTAGAGTACATGTTCATGACTGGCCTCCGATGTGTAGGTGCGAGTGTGGACCAATAGAATCAATCGGTCAGTCAGATCGTGCACCGTAATCTGATTGGTTTTCAGATCAAATTCTCTCGTGTGGGCTGAGGACCGATTGGTGATTTGTGGCTCGACGCAGGACCTTACTGCGATGTGTTTGATTCAGCCCTTGCGAAACCAGATTTCGCCTGCCTCTGATCGGTGAGTGCGTTGTTCACGCCCATGCGTGTTTGCTCTGCCGGACGGGTTGAGCGATAGCAACTTGCGTCTCATCAGAACGTCCATTTTTTTGGTACTTAACACTACGGTAATTTCCGTGGTCCGATGACCCAATCTTTCAGTCTAGTAGTTGATAGCTTTATCCCACGAGATTTATTAATTTCAACTTTTGTTACTTTTCCGGGAAGAATGCGGCAAAATTTGGCGCATTTCGGTCGCATCGTGTGCATACTACTACGTGGTATCGCGTAAACTACCTCTAACATAGCGGATAGTTGGTGACTGTTGCGAAATAGCGGAGAATATCCTCATCGAACCGGCCGTGGTCAAGAGAACATTAAGAGTGGTTACTATGTCACCAATCACACGCCGTCCGACACTGCTGTTTGTGCAACACCTTCAAACATTTTGACGTGTTTACTTGTTGTGATATGCGAGTGCGACTGTTACCAACTTGTAAAAAACAATCCGCCGAACTATTTCTAACTGGCTTCGAATCAATTTAGTCCCGATCGAGCTGCCCCCAAGTAATTTGATGTGCTCAAAGAACGCTGACTTAACCAGATAGAAAGCTAATCTAATGAGGGCATCATACTTTAGGTTTGCACAGGCAATCTACGTACGTGGACCAGTAGAACCAACTTGGTACACGTTTTGAGTATTTTCATAAACAACTTGAATGGGCTTTTTTCAGTACTCCACGTAGTTTCCCCTGTGATCGTCGTACTCTGCAGAATGCGCGAGCGGTTAAGGTGGTTTCCTCGTATTGTGTGGTTATTCGACAACAACCGGCAACTATGGCCCTGAAACTTCGAGTGTGACAATCGTACGAGGTCCCAGTAGGTCAGATATGGGAATGTGAATTGCCACCTACCATCAAAGTGATCGGCGAATTCGGAATTCCAACCCCCGGACTATTTTTGGGATGCCAAGGACGGTGGTAGTCAAATGGTCAACATCGCGAGGTTTCAACGACAAGATCGCTCCCGGTCAACTTCTTCACTTGGTAGCTCAGTCGACAGCAGTTCCCTTCCTAGAATGATTTACACTATGGTTTTATTATAAAAGAGGAAAGTAGAAGAAAGAACAAATCCAATTGAGCACATTACACATTTGGCGGGTTTTTTTTGTTGAATTGCGAATTTGATGCTTGCAGCAATCGTTTTTTGGTTTCAGGGTGTCATTCGCCAGCTACAGATCAGGGTGGGCTAAAAGGCGCATTTCTTTGCCGGACCCATAGCTATTGAGGATGGTACACTAGACTAGCAAGACATGACTTGGCGAGACGAGTGAATTGTGATGTGCTGTTTTTGCGCGACAGGTTGTCCGAAAACGTGCTTGTTCCACTTACCCCGGGGCTGGAGTCTCGTCTAGACAAGACCGGTAAACGAGGCATACCCCGTGCTGTTTACAGTAGAGTCGAAACTTCGCATGGATGGGACAACAAATTAACAGCCCCCTTTCTTACTCTATGCCCCGCTATGTTGTGATGTCAATTTTTTTTTCAACCGAATGCTTATATTGCAAGCCAAAAGAGAGCAGATTACTGAGATTGGGCGGGTCTTCTGAACAAGATCCCAAACGTATGCATCAACCAGATAATGTTGGACTAAGAACACCGATTTGTTACTAACTTAAATTAGTTCACCTCTATCTAATCCCTGTTTGATTTTTTCCCGGTAGCTCCTGACACGGCAAAAGATGGGAACGGTTGAAAAACTTCCCACACTTTGGTCCAAAGATCCGTCCGTTTGGTTCGCTGTCGCCGAAAGCCATTTCAATGTGTGGAATGTCACAAAGTCCAGTACGAAATTCTCTCACGTCATTGTTGCATTGCCAGAACAGATTGCCATTCAAACACGTGATTTAATAATGCATCCACACCCTGTCGAGCCGTATGAACGATTCAAAACGGCTTTTCTCAAACGGCTGGGTGATTCCGAACAGAATGAATTAGAGCGACCGTTGTCTTCCGAGGAGATGGGAGACCGCAAGTCTTCAGAATTAATCTCACGCCTAAAGGAGATTGGCAACGAGGGAAGAATGGATCAACCTCTGATTCTTGAACTGTTCCTGCAATGTCTGACAGCCCACGCGCGCAGGATTTTGAGTTCTGCGAAAACCCTTCCCGTCGACGAACTGGCCAGTTTGGCAGACAGTTTGGTTAGTTTTGAAGATACTTCCCAGGAATCTATAGTTCATGCTAGTTCTGTGGAGGAAATCACTCGAGCATTGTGCAAGCAGATAGAGACACTTAACAACAATTTCCAGAAAATGTATCTAGCTAGTTCTCCGAGCCCATCTCCGCTGACAAAGGAGTATCCTAAGTCGGGTGCCAAGTTTAATCACGTCCATATGGCTATTATTGGTCCATTACCGTCATCAGACGGATTTACCCACATTTTTACGTGCATCGATTGTTCCACCAAATGGCCGGAAGCTGTCCCCATGGAGGATGGCACAGCAGAAACAGTGGTTCGCGCGTTTGTTCAGTGTTGGATTTCTAGGTTTGGAGTCCCGTCCATCGTAACAGCAGGAAACGACAGTCAATTTGAATCCACCGCATTCCGTGACCTGTTTTTTCGCCTGGGGATTAAATTCAGTTGTCCTACGGTATGTGAACGTGAGTTGATGGAAGATTTCCACTCTGAATTAAGAAAGGCAATCGGACCGTTTAAGCAAGCGCTACACAGGTGGACTGACCATCTGCCCTTTGTGTTGCTGGGACTACGCGCTATCCGAAAGACCGGGGCTGTTGAGATACCTGCTGAGAAGGTCTATGAGACGAGTATTAATCTACCAGTTTGTTCCTCCGCTCACAGTGATCTGGACTACTTACAAGTGCTAGATGAATACATGCAGAAGTTCAAAGAGAAACCCTATGTCGATTAACAACACATCATAAAACGTCCGGCAATTTTTTGTGACGTCTTTTTGGAACTGTCGTATGCTTTGTTATCTCCGAGACCTTTCTGTTCTATCATCGTACTCTACAGAAACCGATCGCTTGAGGCGTAAGCGTCTTGATCATTTGCTCAGAACAGTGATCAACGGGAGGAGGATCGTTTCTAAAAGTTTTAAGGAAACTACGAATAGAGCAGCTATCACACTGGCAAATCAATTCTGTTTTTTTTATCGATTCTCCCACTTGTTCATCCACAACAGACGATCGACATCGTAATCCAGCTTCTCCTGAGGATCCACACAATCAAGTAACAGAACTGCGAACAAAAAGTCTTCTCGTGGATGATTAGTCAGACTCCGGATCCATACGGATGGCTTCTTTAATTGAACTGCTAACGACAGTCTTGTCTGATTCATTGTGGGATCTTCCTGATTTTTTATATCTGTATGCAGTTGTTTTTCCCTGAAAAATTGCTTCTCACGGTCGGTTTGCTTGTCTCTACATAGCGAATACCTGTTCATAAATTTCCCCGGGGTCAGAGGTGGATGGAACTCAAACTAGGCGTTCTAACGAGACTGTCAGGATAGTCTCGACAACGTTGGAACGGAATCCCAGATAGGTCAAATGAATCGCTCGTGCAAAGAAGCCCGAACCCTTGGCGCAAGCAGCGGACCCCTTCGTGTTGTGGCAGACAATATCTCATTTCACCTCGCCCTACAGTGCTACCCGTGTATGTGGGGTGATATCCAAGCGGTTGTAGTCACAATGAGTGTGGGAGAGCAAATCGTGTTAGAACCTGGTCGTTGATTCTAATCTTGGGGAGACAAAATTGAAGGTCCCTGGAAACTCGGGAAGAGCACGGTTTATGACTCGGCGGTTCGGAGAAAAGGAAGAACGGGTAAACTCTAGGATAGTTATCTGATGAGGCTGATTACAGTATGGAGTGGTCTGATATAGTTTGTATTGGGGGGAGGGTAATTCTGAGTAACGTTTAGAGAAGAAAACAAAATAGTAAAAATGAGAAATAGGTGATGAAACATACAACCAACGAATGTGCGTTGGGGCGGTAGGTGAGGGAGGGGTGGGAGTAGATGGGTGTCGTCGATCACCCAGGTTGCTCAAGCCGAGAACGAGCAACAAGAAGAAGATCAAAAGCGGTAGCCCTACTCCACATCAGGGTTGTAGCAGTCGGGCCTAGGTGTGTTGTAAGGTTTGTATGATGGGAACATGAAACTTAAACAAAGCGATCACTTGTCCAGTGGACCAATTCGCTGGTGTTCGGATTGGCAAATTTAGTCATGGTTGGGGAGCTGTGCCCGAAGTATGCGGAAGGGTCCAGTGCAAAATCACGAAGAACTAGCGGTTTTACATTTTTGGCATGCGGCGATCGCGTATGTACAAAATTCTGGTCATAAACGGTGGTAGGTATTGCTAGGGAATTTGTTTACGTTCTATGAGAGTTTCCTTTCTTGATGATAAGGTTGAATTGGAGTGATAAAGGGGGCAGGACATTGACTGGATTGGATGGGACTGTACCACTGCGTACACGATTTCGGGATTGTACCGTCACTTGACTGGCTAATTGAAATCTTGTTCACATGGGTCTGGAATGTAACTAATCTTACATGCTACAAAGTGCACCGAGTGACTGCGCATTAGCCCACTGTTTTGGGACAAACGCATGCTTCTTTTCAGATCGCGTGAGGGAGAGACATTTCCACTCGGTTCCGGGTAATTTTTACAGTTCCAAAATAATGCAGGCAAGTCAAGAAACAAGACACCTTAACCTTTCGTAGCGGTCGACGGGAGATGGTCAGAAAAGTAGGCAGTGGGACCGGCAGAAATCTCGGAAAGTTGTTTTGGCGAGGCTCAGAAGGTGTGACTACCAAAGATCGGACGTCCTTCGGCTCCGCATTGACGAGTTTATGACTCTGTTTGTTCATCGGAAGGAGGGGGTGGCTGCGATCGACCGATCGATCAAACGTTAAACATCTCAAACTCGCGTCCTGATCACCTGTGAGGGGACTCGGGTTTTCTCTGGATAATTGGGTTTAAGAGGTCCTTACATCCGAGGGAACAGGATCGATGAAGTTAGAATCAAGGGAGGGAGATGTAAATGTTGGTGCTCTCGTAACTAAGAATCTAATAGATTACGAAGGTCTGCTCAGAGCTGGTCGCGTTGGGATGCATCTTGTGGTGGTTGGAGCAAATAGGCGCATGAGTGAATGAAGCGCAGTAATGATGACAGAAAAGAGTAAAAGAGAAAAGTGAGGATGATGTCGACGGCATGAGTTCAATAACGATATTGTCTGGGTCGACGCATGGGAAAGATTAATTGTTGTGGTCAAAGTGTTGAAGTCTCTCGGTATGCGGGGTTTGGGGGTTTACAAAAGTAAATTTTCAACATTAGGAAGCAGCAAATCACAGCGTGGGTATTTGCTATTTTCAGCTGGTTAAGTGAATGAAATTAATCTGTTGATGAGAATGATTTTTGTTCAGTGTCATTAGTCGTAGAGATGAACAGACCGGTAACTGCTTAATAGGTCATTTGTAGCGAAAGTCTACATATATATATATATATAATAAAATACAATAGATGTTATCCGATGGACAGCAGAGTTATCTGTCTGGCAAGATCGATACTGATGTGGCTTCTGGTGGAGACGTTAATCGGATGGCATTAGCACGCAAAGGATCGCATGGACCTATTGATTTTTCACGTTGCCTCCATTCCATTAGTGATGGGACAAAACGTCGCACGAATGGTACAAAGGGATATTGGAGAAAGCGCGTGCGCAAACCCCACAGTGGTTGGCCCAAAGACTCTGAAGTCTACTTCTACCGATAACGGCACAGGGATAAGGCCACTGGTTCCGACTCATCAGTGTCATAATTAGGAATCTGAGTTTCACTACTTTTACCTTTTACCGCCTTTATTAATGAAATAGCAATGTACATCATTTTTCAGAAAGGAGGCCGCGCCCAACAGAAGGCTGTCAAGCGGGAAAGTTGATCGGCTGTGGGAGAATTCGAACTCACGACCTTCACGTCCAAACGCCACGGCCCTTATCCGCTCGGGCATCGCCGACCGGTGTTTTGTCCGCAGTTAAAACAGGATAGTCACCAGAGCTTCCCCGATTGCTTAAATCCGACTTTGATACACAAGCCCCGGGAAAAACCTCAGCGTTCAGTTTGTGGGCTTGTAAATCAGCATGGTTCAAAGTGGAAATCTACATAATCGACGATTTGCTCTCAAGTGCTTCGATCAATTCACGTGATTCCGTCTCTTGTCCGTTCGAAATGCGCTGAGGTTTAAAATTCAAATATGCCGGCGGATTGCGAGAATGGGCGCATGAAAATCAGCGCTTGCTCTTCAGCAAGTGGATGAATTCACCATGAGTACATGTTCATCCACAACCTTTTCTGATTATTGGATTGAAGTTATTTACCGCACCACTTGGAATTCACAGAAGCGATGACAACAATTTCCAATATTTTATGCCTTGTCAAAAGCGGATGAGGTGGTTTAAATGAGCAGATGAATCACTCATGGTTTTGTTGAACCATGACTCTTGACCGCATGAAACGCAAAAATTGGAGAATCGATTCGCCTGGAATAAGCAGAATAAACACTGAAGCTTGTTAAGCGGGGAGCAAACGTTGTGACTTAAATGCAATGGGTACAGTCATTTTGTTGAGCGGCCAAGAGCACGTTTGTCACTGGGCCCGTCCGTGGGATTTGTAGGCCAGATCACCCCTTGGAGCTTCTACCAGATCAGAGGAATTTCGAATTTGCGGATCTTTTATTTTTCAGCAAAAGCAACCTAATATATTTACACAAACTGGACACATTAATTCCAGAGTCGTTCAAACGGCTCACGTTGATCATCATTTGAACGAAGACAAGAAGAGAAAGAAAGTGATACAAGGTATCACATGCGCGTGTCCGCATTAAGCTAGTAACAGACAAGTGAAGAAGCACCTGGTCACGACGATAATCGGTAAACCAGTTTCGTCACAGTACCCTCCCATTCGTTCGCATCTCATTTGATTATCTTTGCCCGTACACATCATTTTGCGTCATCTCGCATATTTACTCTCTTCTCTGTCATGGCTATAATAGAAAAAATAACAAACAACACAACCACACAATACAAACCTGGCATTTGTCATACTTACGAAGATTTTGCCCAAGTTTCTAATCTCCGGTTATCCGATAAGCTCACGGAGTACGATTACGAAGAACTGCTCTCTTCCATTGGTGTTATTGAATGTTCTAACTTTCAGAGAACACACTGGTCAACACATAGGTTGGGCTTATTTGTTGGGCTCAACACCAAACAATGGAGAGCAGGAAATCCGATCGCGTCTGAACAGACGGGAGCGAAAACGAGAATCAAACACACACACACACACACACACACGCAAATAGGAGGTGGTCAAAGAAGAAGGAAACATACTTCCTCCCGAATAGTTTGCAATTGTAGCTCCATTGCCGGGCGTTCTGTGTTCGGTTTAAACGGGACCGGACTGATTCGGGATGCACTGAAATTCAACGTCTGACCCATATTTGGCCAATACTGATGACATTTAACCTGGACAAACGGACAAATAAAAATGGAAGATCATAATGAATTCCTAGTGTTACACGAGCTAAAATGGTGGTGGTTATTTCAATTCATTGGCTAACGTGTCAAAAAAAGTGGATAAATCGATCACTAGCACGATTAATCGATCGTCTGAGGATCTCTATCTCATATCCCATTCTGTTGGATCTAGAAGCAACATTCAATAGCACTGCTATAATAAATCTCTTCTACTAATCAGAAAACCGTATCATTATTTTTCTGTGATGGCAATCATAGACCAACTGGTCTGCTGGTTGATTCGATCTATCGATGACGATTGATCTATCGAGCGGGTTTTTCGCTCGATCTTTCGATTGACGTGATCGGTGCGATTGTAGCTAAAAAAGGCAACGAATAATTAACATGTCTATTGCACAGCGAAACAAGTTCAACTCTCCTGGTCCTACTTGGTCATGTGCATTTTTCAGTTCCGAACTACTAGGTCGGATGTGGTAGGGTATCCGAGAGCTCTGGCGTTCGTTCTTTTAAGATTCCCTCTAGCTTTATTGGTCCGATTGTCCTGAAAAATGACACGAACTGTAGCCCTCGACCGGGGAATCGTGCCCCGTACTGGAATTCTGTTCATACTGTGCTTGTTTGCTGATAAGTGAGCCTTTGTCGGACACGGAAAGCTTTTCATACGGTCGTCTTTATTTCTTTGGGCAGTTGCTTTGATTGGTTCGTGCCTCACTTTTGCAGTCGCATTCTGCTCTGCACGACGTCGCCATATGTATATCGACCCGTGAAATGGTTGCGGGATATGGAGATTCAATATCCATAGTTTTCCCTCCCAAGGTCGGCACATCTCCAACTAAAGTTCGGTTCACAGGTCACGAACCCTAGATCTATGGAGTTTCCCGAGGGCTTCAGACAGCCAATATCCATGGCCGATCACGGAAAATTTGGGGATTGCTACTGCCGCATTCTGTCGATGCGGTTTACTCTATGATGTCATGAAAGTGACCGAAAATGTGAATCGTTAGCATAAGTGTACGCGCACCTCAGGTGCCCCTAGACTGTGCGGACCTGTGAACAGCCCAGGTTGATGGGCAACAAGGGATCCGAATAGACCTAGCACCCTTTCGTCACAAAGTGATGAGGAGGACCGAGTTCATGAAAACACAATCTCCTAATACCGATAATTACCAAATAGGAGTAAGAAAACACCGAATATTTGTGGAGTGCCAGGTATCGGTTACTGGACGAATACTACTGGTAATTGTTCCTGTGCTTCTGTCACGACATTTTACGACCTAGAAATTTGAGAAATTTCCCATGAGCATAATCTTTCTTCTTAAAAGAATCATAGGTTTTAAGTGGGTTCGAATTCGGGGACCTAGGCGGTCGCGGGGGCGTACGATTTCCCATAATGTTTCGAAGATATATCAAAATCATTCGGAATTATGTCGAAAATATTCGGAACTGGCATCCAACTCACTTAGAGAGGATCGTTTGTATAGGCTTTAAAAGCGATCCATCTTGCAGGAGTACATTTGTGCGTACGTGCCGTGAGTTGCACTAATCACCTATGTATTTCGCTGCGATCTGCAAGCAGATGTGTACTCGTGCGAAGTCTTGTGAAACAGAGACATGTTCTCACTCAACACTTTTAGACATGAGTGTTGGTCGTAGCTCAGGTTACGTGTTTTCATGAGACTCCAATCGCTGGGCTTGGGGTTTGAGATTGCAAACATCTCATCCCCCGAACTAGGTGGTATCACACACACACTAACGATGTCACTTCGGCTGGTGATGAAACATTTGTGGTCTAAACGCCAAGCTCGGCGCTCAGAATCTCACATAAATGTGAATTGTTTTGACATAATTCTGAAGTAACGCAAGCCCAAAGTGCAAAGGCGAACGTGCCACGGGGAGTGCACCGGCAATTCCACCTATGCGGCACACGTTGCCTCTAGTCTAACGTGAAATTAGGTTGGTGTCAATTTTCCAAGGGTGAAACAAAATCTATCCACTCTGTCGAACTGATTCACCTGCACGTGAAACTGAGAGTAGTTTGTCCAAACCAAACGACAAGAAGCACAATGTCCGCGTGCGAACCCAGACGACAAGATGCACGGGAATCCGGCGATTTAATGGAGAGGGAGCAACTTTTGGGAATGTCCATTGCTAACTGGCCACGTGAGTAGTATCATCATTTGATCCTTTTTATGAAACAGTTAAACCAGTTGACAGTTTTAGTCCGTGGTTTAGAGATAATGAAGACAAAAGGGATATGGTAATTCGTGGAACGAAATGTAGATAACTGATTTGCTATGGCCGTTATGACTACATTTTCTGCACTGACCTGCCTACTCTTGACGAGCTAGTTTTAGAATGGTGAACATTTGTGCTCGATCGATGAAATATGTTTCTTCTTGAGTCACTGATCACTGAATGAATGGATTCATTTGGTTTTTGGGTAATGAGGTTGTCCCAAAGCGAAAAACGTACATCTTTTATGACCGGTTTGATGCATCGGTCGGGCATACCACATAGCCACTGAGTTCCACTACAAGGAGGTAGGAGAACAGGCAACCATGAAGCTTGCAGAGGGATAGAACTGCAAGGTCTCACTAGGTCAAGTGTGGTAATGAGGAAGACCATAGCGAACTGTTTTCTAGCACCGCAATAACTGAAAGAAATGGGATTCGAATATCTAAACTTTTTTGGATCGCAGACGCTTGACCCACTTGGTCATCGCCGGCTTACCCTGAAATTGGTAAGCATTTGGCCAAAGCACAGACTTACACATGCGCACTCGCGCCAAAAGTCAACTGCTAGATTTCGGTTGCCTTGGCAGTTTTACAGATACTGAAATTTCGAAAAGGACCGATCACCACGGAGCAACCACAATGTTTACCTTTTCAATATTTGTTCACCGTCGTCTTTGTGGCGCTGTGCTCAATACGGAATCGCTGTAAAAGAATGTAGAATCAACCCATATATTCGCTTTTAAAGCTCCATCAACTGTCTCTGTTGCCTCATTCTAGCAGGGGGGGTAATGCCTCTACAAAGGAACGAAACAGTGACCAAGATGTGGCCAATAACGATCACCTACCTCATTTGTGGTCCGATTCCGCGATCGGACCCGAAGCACAAATAGAATGCACGCTAGGTAATTCAGAATAGAACGAATATGGTGCATGTCCTCTCTAGGTTCTCGATAAGAAGCTACCCTCGAAGTAGTACCCGCCTACTTACTAGTTTTGCTACTCGTGTAAATTTCTACGATTGACGATTCTAACTAATTACAAAAAAACATCACGAGAACACCACCAGTAAACTGGGAACTAAACGTGCTTCATAGTATTTGGAACAAGGAACGTAGTCCGTTATAGAGGGGTGAGTCACTAATTGCAGCCATCTTCAAGAAGGGCACACGGAATGACTGCAGCAATCATCGTGGGA
This sequence comes from Fasciolopsis buskii, assembly GCA_008360955.1. Classification (NCBI taxonomy): domain Eukaryota; kingdom Metazoa; phylum Platyhelminthes; class Trematoda; order Plagiorchiida; family Fasciolidae; genus Fasciolopsis; species Fasciolopsis buskii. The sequence goes on along the minus strand of LUCM01003522.1, from coordinate 127,989 downwards.
TTAGCTTAATTCCGATAGTTACTAAGGTGTTAGCTTCGATAATGCTGCGCCGTTTGACACCGATTCGCGAGAGCAATATCTGCGAACAACAGGCCGAATTTCGGCCAGGTCGAGGTTGCATCGATCAAATATTCACTCTTCGACAGATACTCGGAACGAGCCACACGCACCGGCGCCCTACGACCATAGTCTTTCTCGACATGAAAGGTGCTTTCGACTCCGTGGATCTACCAGCACTACTCAGTGCTCTCCATCGGGAGGGTATGCCAACGAAGTTTGTGAACCTGTTGCGAGCATTGTACTCGCATACCTATGGTCGCGTTAGGGTATACGGTGAACCGTCACGTTCATTCGAAACGACTAGTGGCGTTCGACAAGGGTGTGCCATCTCTCCATTCTTGTTCAACTTCGTCATGGACGAGGTGATGGAAGATGCTTTAGGAGGTCTCCGGGACGTCCGAGTGGAACTGGGAAATGGAAGGAAGCTATGTGACCTAGATTACGCAGACGACGTCGTGTGCCTGTTCGAGTCTGCGGACCATGCACAATGGGTACTTGATAGACTGTCGAGATCGGTTGCTCGCTTTGGCATGTGCTTTGCACCTTCAAAGTGCAAAGTACTGTTACAGGACTGGACGACAGCAGCGCCGAACTTGATACTGGATGGAGAGGAAATAACAATGGTGGACCGTTTCACCTACCTTGGTAGCTGCGTGTCTAAAGATAGTAGCTCGGGATTGGAGGTAAGTCTGCGTATATCCAAGGCTCGGGCAGCTTACGCTGGACTGAAGCACTTGTGGCGTCGGCCTGATATTTCACTGAAGTTGAAAGGTCGTGTGTACTGTGCCGCAGTGCACTCAGTTCTGTTGTACGGTTGCGAGACGTGGAGTATGCGTGTGGGCGATGTTCGTCGGTTGGAGGTTTTCGACAACCGATGTTTACGTAGTATGGCTAGGATTGGATGGAGTGACCGGGTGAGTAATATTGAGGTTAGGAATCTGGTATTGGGTGCCAATTCTGAGAATAGCCTGTTTCTAGCGTATGAAACTCAGTAGACTATGCTGGTTGGGTCACGTGTTGCGTGTGACGAACACTCGTCTACCATACAGTGCCCTATTTGGCCTTCCTCCCAGTGAATTGAAGAAGCCGTGTGGAGGCCAACAGATGACGTGGCAACGTGGAATGAGAAAATGTACAGCGAAATTAGGTAAGGTAGGTGTCTCGCGCCTTCGTGTTTGGGGTCCAAAAGACTCATCGACTTGCTGGCTGGAGACACTTGAGGATATGGCAGTGAACCGTGAACAGTGGCGATCGTGCTGTCATATTATATCGAATCAGAATGATTGAAAACACGTGCGTTTGTACAGTTAGACTGTGTTCCGAGTGTTGGCAACAGCAGCGTCTTATCTTTCGCCGCCCGTGTAGGTTCACCTCCTGTTCCCCTTAGATATTCACTCTTTTTGTAGAAATATGTGACTTTGGGGAAAGGGCAGTGGTCAGTGAGGCTTACCTTGCTGTTTAACGATGAACGATGATGATGATGATGATAATGATTAACCAGTACCGATCAGCAAACGACGTCACGACCACACCGGGTTCGGATTCATTCAAGGCCGATCAACGCCCTCGTTTTCTTACCCCAAGCATATAAGTCTACGTTTGTACAGTGAACGGCTGCAGATAGTCCAGACATACGCATTGTTGTTGAAATAAAAGAAGTTATGGCCAGTGAGTTTCTGATGTAAGTCTAATTCATGGGTAAAATGTAAGTTAGACCAACCGTACGGAACAATTCACAGTTTGATATTTGCCAGACGGTAAAGCTTCGGACAATTTATTCAGTTTTGGAAATATCGTTGTTTTTTACGTGACATGAAATCAAACAAAATATTTTCCCAATTTGCCTACCCCAATATGAGGATGGGAATTGCAGATGGGTATTCTTTCAAATGAATCGGTACCAGGGGTTGGTTGAAAAGAAAGAATCGAGAACGAATGTACGTGTGTTTACTTACTCGACCACGTTCACTGATCGCAGTCAACATGACTACCACATTCACACGTTGTTCCCAACACATTTGCCAAAAATCCCCATAGGTGCTAGGCAACGGTCCTTGGGCGGCGATGTAACGTAGCGAAAAACCGGCTTTTGGAAAGTCCATCTGTGCGAGTATTTCGTGCACCCAACGTGAGTTTGCGTTAGCGAGAAGAAAGAAGCACGGGATGAAGCAAAAACTGAGGTTAACCGGAAGTTATCAACAGATAAAACAAGTTAGCTGGCTGTGTTGAATGTTGCCCATAGGGGGTGCTTACTCTTCAGCACCGATCAGCTTCTCTCACGCACAGTGAATTTGATTGGCACTGTAACTGCATTGTATTGTATAGACTTTTGCGTACAAAAAATAATGTCGCATTTCAATCAAAAACTGTGAGTTTAACTAATAAATTGGGGGAAAAAAGAAATTAATAAATAAAATAATAAAAATTTACACTCATCGCCTCGTAAAGAATATAAGAGCACTCATCCAGGAATAATCATATCGCATTAAGACAGGCTGCTCAGGAATTCGCCTGAAAATCGGTCACGGTTTGTCAAAATTCGTGCTAAAAATGTGGGACCGTGGAGTTCCTATAAATATTGATTCTAAAGGATATGGAACGAAAATCGGATCGTGTCGAAATATGAGAGCGACACTTTGAAAGATCAATGTCCAGAGGATGCGTGGAGTCAGAAAGAATTTTGTGAGCAAATTTCTCACATAGATTAAAGGACAATTCGTAGAGCGTCACAATACGTCACTACTTGTGACCTGACATTCTCCCATCTTCAGTCACAGAACTTCGAGACATTCGGTATTCAGATAAATTCACTCGGGAAATGAAATCGAAGAATAGAGAACACAATATTCCAGTTACATCTATTGCTAATCAGCAATGACTTGCTCCCAATAGTTCCAGCTAGGATACTCAAATTAGGCAGTCACAAATTTCATCTTATTAGGGAAACCTATCCTAGGCAAGAAACGAATGCATTTCTACCCCTGTATGACTGTCACATATATAGCCTGAGTGATCCGCTTTGTAAGGTAATTTTGCCCTTGATCTGGTTTAAGTCTTGTCATTGTGGCAATCGGACCGTTAACGTTGATTGGCTAACATACACAATATATGGTTCATTCGGTTTGCCTCTCCGCAGCCTTGCCGTCCATTTACGACATGATGCCATAGAATAGTCAATCCCCGTTCTGGTTATGCCATAGGCCAGATCAGACTGCATCTACCTATGCCGATCGACCGGGACTTACCGACCACGATCCAACCTCGTGTGACAGCTGAACACCAGTGAATAGCTCGGTTTGAATTTGGCATGGACGGTACGAGAGTTGCCTGCCCTCACACATGCCAAGTGCACATTGGAATCAACAAGATCATTTCATGGGGATAACAACGGACGAGTCGTTGAGATGGAACGCCTAACTCTTACGTATTTACGAGTATGCACACGTACGACCTAATTTCACCAATTATCTCAGTTTATTATTGCAGTAAAGAGTGATTGATAGTTAACGCGCGTTGTTTGAGGAATTCGGACTGGTTAGGCGTAGATGAACCGACAACTTCTCCAAAGATTTTAGTAACCTTGCAGTCATGATCGGGTTAAAAATGACCCAATTAACCTTTGGTCCACAAGTGATGTAGTCGCGGTATACTTGTTGCTCCCTGGTTCCTGACTCAATTCTAGGATGAGTTCAATCTTTCAGCTCTGCAAATAGTTGAGGTCATACGTTTGAACTGCTCTTCCAACGAAATTGTAGCCAACCAGTTGACTGCATAATTAGATTGTAGCGGCTTGTATTTCTCCGTGATCCAATAAACCATACAAGACTGCTCATCTCAAACCAACGATTTAAGCGTACCGGGTAGGTCAATGGGCAGAGCCTCCTGATCCTCTAGATTCGGCGTCGATTTGAGCTGGCAACCCAAACAGAAAGATGGGTGACAGAATAATTAGTCCAAGAAAATGGGCTTCCATTCAGTCATTGCCTGCTCCTTTGCGGACAAGTTCTTGTTGGCTGGGGACCTTAATCGTCCTTCGGCTTAGCGACTAGACTCCCGTTCACCATTTACCATGAATTGGACGTCTACAAAAAATTCTATGCAGTGTCCGTCATCGCGCAGGATAATCAGGACCTTACTAGCCACTTCCTTTTATTCAACTAGTGCCTTCTGTCTACAACCTTCTCTATTTGTCCCTTTTACCTACCATCCATAATGCTCTATTGATAACATGTCCGACACTTGCAACGTCGTAAATGATATTGACGATGACGATGACGATGACGATGTAATTTAGTAAGAAGTGAGACGGACGACCGACTTCAATCCTATTCTAGTTTATTAAAATTACAGAAAGTTTATTAGAGCTGCGTCGAGCTAAATATTCTATCTTGATTTTAACTGACGGTGCTTTTCCAAACTGGAATTTTCGACCAGTCTACGATATACAGATTGTACTTCACGAGAGAATAAAGCTAGTAATATCCAGTTATTGATCTGACCAAGAGGTGTCTTTAGCGGTATACAGATGTGCTCAATAGACTTTCGCTTCAGCAAAAAACTCTATCTTAGCGACTCTAGGTGACATTTATTTCTTCGTGAACCGTCAAATCGTCACAAGTGGCAAATAGGTTTGTTTGTTCTGTGCAATAACAGAAATATTCTCCATCAAGTGAACACGTCGTTCTTCATCTGGTTCTCTAGTTTAGAAGAGAAAAAGAGAAATTCGAATCTAATGAAGTAGTCATGAAAGCTCCATGGATAGGTTAGTAGGACTTTTTCAGAAAGCAAAATTTTAATTTTACCACACTTTGTGACAATGGCCGTGAAAACAAATACCGGTCTGTGTGAAAGTTAGAATGTCGGAACACGACGCTGTGGACTGTGAGTGTAATACGGTGAATTTATGACTACCTAAGGGTAAGCGACAGTGCCGTGTTCGGAAAATGCAACTTTCACATTGAACAATACGCACACGGGATATTGATTCTTTGATGCACCACAAACTCAGTTAGGTCACGACACGCCTAATCACCATTCACCGAATCCACATGTACGGTTTCCGAATGTGAATTGGATCCCCTTGGAGGCCATCGCTTTCTACCATTTTGGTTGTCTGTGCAAAATTTTCCCCAGATCAGCCAAATCAATAACGTCAGACAGACACTTTGCTGTACCAACAGGAAAAACAGGAAGTGGCTCAAACCAGCCACTTGTTTCCGTGCTTCCCATTGTATCACGTGATCGGTGACCCTGTAATGCGTTCGAACGATCCTCGCGATCATGCGTACACCCATCATTACCGAATGCTTTCACTTGCAGCAGATGTTGGGGTTACTACTTAGTCCCAGTAGTTCGGCTTCAGTTTTTACAACCGTTAACCTTGAACCAACGTGCTCGTTTTCGTTGCTACCTCACATCGTCAACTACTCAAAAGACAAAAAAGAGCAAGGTATCGGGGAAAGGTTGATTGCGAAACAATAAAATGAACAACAATGCAGAACTATGCAAGAACACCACTGACTACGGCATCGAGTCATACTATCTATTGTCACCAATCGTCGCTTGGAGGAATCTCGCGGACCCCTCTACTCGACAGTCCAACCACGACTACACAAGCCAGTCCAGTGTAAAGTACTAAGGTAATCACAGCAGCTTGCCCTTTGGAATTATTCAGAACACACAAAGATCTCCCAGCATATCATATCCGAAACAAACGATGAAGGGGGAGAAACTTACACTGACGAAATTTGCGTTAATATAGTCACCGGATCCTTGTTTCAAAATCACCCGTGTTTGGTCATCTGTTCCCGGACCGGTGCAGTTGGTTAGGTTAATCAGTGTGTGCGTGTGTGTGTGTGTGTGTGTGTGAGAGAGAGAGAGAGAGAGAGGGACAGTGGGAAAAGAAACGGAACAGAAATCAGTGGATGCAGAATGAAGAGGACGGATTAGTGTCATCTATTATTATTATCTGTGAGTCGTGACTGGCGTGGACGGATCAGTGGATGCTCTCCGTCGCAATGGAACAGCCAACATTGGTGGAGTTGATTGCATGAATATCGACAGTAGCCGAACAGGGGATCGATATTTTTAACAAGGATTCGATGCACTTAGTAAAACGAATAAGAGACAAATCGGATAAGTTGTATACTGAAAGGAACCTTAGTCAAAGAAAGCTCTCGGGAACATAGCATATATATATATATATGTGTGTAGATTACTGTGGATTTCATGGTCGGTGTTCCCACCGTACTCATCATGAAAGCGTACACGCGCACAGCCAAGTCCGTTCATATACGTACATCTGAGTCTACACATATACCGGTAATCTGTTTGCATTTGACTGCAGCTGTGAGTATTGCCAGGCCGCGTGAGCACTGCGTCACTGATCTGTAGATGAAATTGTTAGCTAAGCGGTGCTAGTTTTGTCTACTTGATTAGCCTGCCTCTTTGTTTCCGTCGTGTCAGGAGCGATCAGTCCGGGTGATAACGGTTTCTCAAGTGTAGCCCGTTTGACTGTACCTGCCCCGTGTGCGCTCTTTTTCCGATTCTGATTTATTTAGACCCTGTTCAACATCTCCTGTCCCGTAGCAAGATTGTTGAGCGTAGAGCATGGAACACGACACACACGCTTCGTAATTCACAATAAATGTGATTACTTAATTGGACTTGTCTTGCTGTTCCCGCACATATTCACTGCACTATCAAGTCGGTTTGCACATCTAAAGCTGACCGGTTCGTCAGTTCGGGTACCGTCCTCTGCTAGTCAGTCCCGTGTTGAACGGTTTTAAACCTAATTCGTCGTCAAAGTTAGACGACTATTTTGGAATTTTCAGGCATCCGACCTCTACATTTGCGCTCGGTTCTTGCACAGTGTTCCCTTTATCAAATTCATCAAAACAAAATTAACAAAAATCAATTTTATAAATTATCTAAACAAGACAATACTAGTCTTTTAATAAAGTGATTAACGAGAAGAGATACAGAAACTGGAAAGTTGACCCATAGTCTTGAGATTAGCCAGGTGATCGTCTGGATGGTCAGATGCAAGTTTGCAATTTTTTGTGCCATCGATCTGGACGGGGATAAGACCTCCAGGATGGTCAGTCACATCGAGACCTGTCGACCGCAGAGGTAAAAATTGATCGCCCCGGTAAAACTATCCACACCCCGTAAACCAACAAACCGTCAACCAAGTGGCAAATCGTTGCAGGCGTCACACAAAAAAACGTTACCCTCCATTGGATAACCAACCATATGCCTTAGCTGACGAAACTCTGAATCGTCCAAATAATCCGGTCGTGGACAATGGTAAGTGTACGTACGTTGTCCGAGCCACTTAGCCGATGATTAATGGAATGTAAATGTTCAAAGTTGATCTTCACGTACTGGACGAGGTGCGTCTTGTACACTGGTGACCTACTAGACCGTTTGAAGTCTTCGTTGATTCAAAGAAGAAGGAAGATAATCCGCGGTGGATTTATTCATTCCCTTTCTGGGAGAGAAAAAAATAAACAGACGGGAAATTAAAATGTGTGTTGTCAACCACGGTCGTTAGGCAGCACAGCAAACGCGGATCTTTGAAGATTTTTTTTGCAAACAGCTCCACACGGTAGCTCGATCATTGATGGTTGTGTAACGGATGAAATCATTTGGCCACAAGGATGCGAAATTTCAAAATCGTATTCAGCAAGATGAAATAAAAATCAGACGTTAGTACAATACCAACAGTTGAAAAAGTGCGCGCAGAAAGCTACTGAGTCATCTGCACTCTGGATAGGTCGAGGGGACCGACCGAATATTTTGTTGAGAAAAAATCCAGCCCTCCTGACCTATCGGAGTTCGTTTCGTCACGACTCAAGATTCTGAGAAGCAGACGTGACGAATTGATAAGTGAGACAACTGTCTAAGTGAGTGAGTAGCACCTGGCCGACTATTTGTTTCCAGCGCTTACTAGCTTAACAGGAAATCATACATAAACGAAACACGGATGACTCCGTCTGTCCGTCTTGCGGGTGTAAACATGGGTTGGAAGAATGTGAAGGCTTTCCAAACAAACAGAAGTATAACCAGGAGAGTGGACGTTTTGAAGAAACAGAATTTGGGCTTTCTATGCTCGGAAGCGAAGCACAGGTCGAAGGACTATCGATCCATGACCAGATGCGGTCACGAGAATTGTAGCGCTCGGTACCAGAAATTCATCCATCGAGAATTACAAGTGTTGATGATATTGATCAATCTCGATATCTGTTTGCAGGCTGTGGTCTAAGAGATGCGCACGTGTGCTGCTGAAAGTCTTGCATGTCCCAGAGTTTGAGGCAGAAAAGTAGATAGACCAAGAGCACTGCTTAGCCGAGACAATGCGGGCGGATCATAGTGTCCGGTGTAAAGCTCATTGAAAGCGCACTTGGGAAGATCTGCCTGTCATAGTCATTATCATTTGTGTCTAACTTCCCTAAATCGACCTGCATGCAATCACTAGTTCGTTACATGAGCCAACATGATCTTGATCACGTTATCCAGCGTTGCTCAGCCCACTACTCCATGTATTGCGTTTTTCCAACGTGAACTTTTTTCAGATCACTTGCTTCGGTTCGTTTGCTTGTTTCCAAATTTGGTAATCCATAGAACTGTGATTTTTGCTTCTCTGACATTAATTTTCCCGCGTGTCCGTCGTTGTAAGTCTTGTAATCCCTTAGTGTTCCGCTGATTTTCGCCGCATTAAGCGATTTGCACTGCAACGAACTTGCACTGTCTTCAACGGAGTTTTCAAGGAAATCAAGTCCACTATGGAGATAGAACATGACTACGGTCTACCGTTTCTAGACGTGCTCTTCACACGAAAAAATACAGGGACATTAGAAACACCCGCGTGCCGCAAAAACACACGTACACAGATCAAATCCTACAATTTGAAAGTAATCACCCAAGCTGCGACAAGACAATTTGGGTCAAAAGAGCACAATCCGAATGCATCTGGGTGGAGCGAAGGAAACAAGAAGAAAAACGTCTGCTTCAATTGTTTCTGAGCAGCGGTTACACAGCAAGCTTCATCAGACGAAGCGCCAACAAAAAAACAGTACCGAGAGACGCTCACTGAACAGACCAAAACGAGAACCATCTTCCCGTACATCAAGCATATCTCTGAAATGACAACAAGGTTACTCAAGTCCCATGGAATTGAAGTGGTGCACAAGCCAACAAGAACCCTACGAAAGATTCCATCAAAGATCAAAGGACCGACAGCTGACAAAAATCGAACTAACTTTGTCCATGAAATCGACTGCAAAGACTGCGAAAAACAGTACACGGGAAAAACCGGAAAGAAACTCAGGAAACGGATCCAACTGACAAAAAAAACATTATCCAATCTCCCTAATTTCAGTTCACGAAGACCGAAAAGGTCACAAGATCAACTTCGAAAACGTGAGGTTCGTCGCCCAGGGTAGAACAAAGCATTCGAGAGAATTTCTCGAAGATTGGCATTCTTCGGAAAGATCGATAACCAAAAGTCGATCTGGACCACGTATACCTATCGATCCGATCAAAGAGTTGATTGGTACAAGCCAGCAGAAACGGACGCTGATTCAGACCATATGTCAACAATAAACAAAGGTGAACAAAGCAACTGGGCACCATCTCTACCCTATCACTTCACCCAGAGCAGCCAATCAACAGTGACGAAAGACTAGGTGACTCATCTAGGAGGACGATGGCAACCAGACGCTCGCCAAAATATCATAGCACTGATGATGTCACCTCGGCTGGTGATAGAACGTTTGCAATCAAATTACCCAGCTCAGCGAACAAGTCACTGGTAGACCTGTGCTACGAGGACGAACATCATTCGCAAGTTAGTATCAAATATATATAATATATATTACATACATATATATTATATACATATATGCAGAGAGAGGCAAGAAAACAGCCAAAGCAAAAAGAAACGGTAAAAAAGCATAGAACGGAACAAAGGCGGTTTATCTGTTGCTCACAAGGAGAAATATCCCGATAGCGGTTTTTCAACACGTTTTCGTTCAGCCGAGAGGCTTCCATTGTGTAACCCGGTTTTTTTCGCGGTAATTGCTAACGCACGGGAAAAGAGGGTTCGGTTGAGGGGCAACGGAGGAGGAGGAGGAGTGGAGAGACGGAGAGAGAAAGTAAATGCTAAAAAGTATACGTGCTGATTGCCTGAGAATAAAACAGAATGAACAAACAAAGGGATAATGGGTTCACCTACCCCTCGAACACACCAAACAAGCAACTGTGTTTTCGCCACAAAGGAACTGTTTCGACGTTTTCATTGGTGTCTGATTTGACTTGTTCACATATTCGGAACATTACAGGTACCATTTAGGAAACTATTAAGTGTGCTATCTAGTCCAGAATTTAAATAACAGTCGTTAGGAAAGGAGACAACGTGACTTCATCAGTTTATGTTTGCAATCATCTAAGAGTACTTCACTGCTGGTAACTGCCGTTGCCACCGTTGATTGATCCGTTTCATGCGCTTTCCGGGGTTGTGCCAGAACTTACTGGTGGAAATCATCAATACCCTCCGTATAGCTGGTTCATCAGTCAGGGTCCAAGTCCACCAAAATACGAACAGGGATTTCTCAGTCCTTTATCCTTTTGTCTTTATTTCTTTTCATTAGTGTTATAACAGTGTACACCATTTTCAGGAAGGGAGCCGTGGACGACAAAGAACTTCCAAGTGGGTAAATTGATCGACGGTTAAAGGATTCGAATCCGCGACCTTCATGTCCAAACACCACACTTGTCAATTTGACCGTCGCCGGCTACCGTGGGGACTCAGTGGCCACGAGCCACAGCGAAATCAGCCTCCAGGCTCAAGGTCGCATCTACCGTGCCTCTGTTCTGTTTGCGCACTTAGTGTAAAGGAGTTGCGTGCGAATGCTAAAAGTGCAACGCCACTTTGCTTCGGTGCGATGAGGTACACAGAGGAGAAGCCAGATGAACAAGACTGATGTCCAGACATCTTTGAAGTCAGTTGAACAACACACGGGCTGGGAGTTGGACCGACAGCAAGCCTGAGCACAAGCACGGAGTCAGCCAGGCCCCGTAGCCCGTGGAATGATTGAAAGTGGTCTGATTTTGCGCCATGCTCAAGGGAGCGGGATTCGATATGAGAGCCAAACAGTAAACAATCCGGCCGCTAGACGGCGGGAAATCGGTTAAAGAACTGTCGTATGAGGACTGCCCAAACGACAAGCTGTTGTGTTGAACGGTCAGAGGCCATTTGATCGTTCTCACTTGACTGGGACTGGGACTGGGACTGAACGAGAGTTGAGACGACCGACTGAAGGCGCTAGAGTTAGCGACAAACCAGATTTTACAAACCTACGATCACGAACAATTGCCACTGCAGACTAAAACACCACAAGGTCGGACCTTTTTTAACCACTGATGTCTCACACAAATTGTTCATTGATACATTAGGGGAACTATACGTTCCGTAGTTGGGTTGTCAACACGAGGACAATGACAACTTCCTCGGCCCAGTTCGCTGTTCTGCAGCACGTTAACCAACATTCGATGGGCAGTATATTCCCAAACACACATACATTCTCTGTATTGCATGTGAGGACCACTTTTAGGCATTGTTATCCATTTGATGGACTCTAGGTTCGCTTGTGTTTTTCTCACATCCTATTGGCCCAAAGTATTACGTAAACACCTACAAGTCCACTGGTTCATCCCATTGACGGATCGGACCCTCGGTGGACTCCATGCATACGCGCCCTACGCACAGAACCCACTTGTCCAATGATCACACATCCGGGCCCGCTGAAACCCAGACCCTACAAACATGACGCCTTGACTCTCCGAGACTAATTTTATGGAACTGATCTGCTCGTCATTCACAGAATCACATGACAATCTGTCCATTGCAAGCACAGTGTCTGAACGTGAATCGAAGACTTGAGGACATTTGGTTGTACGTTTTTTCATTCATTTCGTTTGGGGCTTATCAACTAAAGTGCCGTTTTACGAACAACAACAACGTCTATTGTCCGTGCATCTACTAGTGGTTCGGAATTGAATTCAACCAATCCAAGCGCAACCACCTAGAAAGACATCCAGCGACTAAATGAAGAGACATTTTTAGTAGACTAATGACAGGGGTGTCAATAGCCGTCGTTTTTCTTCTACGTGGACGATAATCGGATATCGACAAATTCCTCTTTCGCTTCCATGTCTTCGACTCCATACTACCGTGGCTCAAGGCAGACCTATACAAACAAACTGCCCTGATCCCTGACTCGACCGACTTTTCGCCCTGAGGGACAGCTCCAACGGTGGATTAGTGTTACGGAGAAGGGGACGGAGTGATTGGGCCTCTGGCGAAGGGAAAATGGATAATAATTGGCACTGATATAGTTTTCAACGTACGTGTGCAGGCACCAACTCACGATATCTAGGGCTCCAACATACGACCCATTAGGTGATAGCGGCGGACTAGTTAAGTCAGCAGGTCAAATGGATTCGATATCTGTTATCCCAAAACAGTCTGAGACTGGCATGGCAGACGTGTTGTTCACTTTGGTGGTATACGACAATTTGGGTTAGGTAGCACGACTAACTCGTTGGGATCTTATACGGTCTTATTACCACTTCGAGTTTTACTCTCTTTCCGCCAACACGCGCAACCCCAGGTTTATTGCATCCGTGTATCAAACACGGGATTACCACCGCACATGGCCGTGTGACAACTGAATTGGCGAACTCACTTAAGAAGCGAATCGGTGCTTGAAGTTCATTTTGTACTTGTGTCTGAACTTTTAGTGACCATGAGGAGGAATTCACAATCGATTTTGTATAAAACTTGTCAAACCAGTGACTAGTAAGTACGCACTTACAAATGAGAATACTTTTCTACAGGTCCGGTGGTAGTTAACTGATTGTGTGATGTTTTTAAATGATTCATCGATCAGGCTCGATGATGAACGAATCACCGAAAACTAGGAAAGCACTGGATGAGTTAATCAGTGTAACTGTTTCACGTACCCCTAAAACAAATTTAGCAGTAAAGTCGCACAAAGTTATTTGTAAAGTCTTTACGTCAATTAGGAACAAATCCCTTGATGAGTAATCGTCTTCGGCTACACAAAAGCCAGTGGAAGGATACGGGACGCTACACGAAGCATCAATCATGTTCAACAAACCGTTGAGAACAAGCCTAGCGGATATGATGTTCTACTTAATCGTGTGTCCCGAGTTTACACCCCAGTTCAGGCGCGACAGATTTCCCCTGCCGGTGATTCGCAAACAGGAACGAAACAGCTGTGCAGTGTTTTCCGAGGCCTTGTAATCGATGAGCTGGACGTTTAGATCGCAAATGTTTCAACACCAGCCGAGATGATATGGTCAGTACGTTGTACGCTTTGACTAGTGATCAAAAGTTCGCGATCTAGATGCCAAGCTGAGCAACCATTAGGCCTCGAGAACTTTGAATCTGAGCTAGGAAACACACCGCCATATAGAATCGACGAAAACTGTACAGTGTGTCTGTAACGTCCAGTGCTGAACGGAGTTTTGATGCTACGTGGTGAACCATTTGAAAATCGTTAAACAAACAGACAGAGAAGAAGAGAAAGGGAGAGGGTAAAAACAACTTTAGGTAATGTATGAGACAATCATGTGAGTCGGAAAGCAATTCGAGCGCCATAACGTCACCATATCATGCAAAGTCTTCAACCGTCCAGTAAGAGAATGTTGGGGATTCCAAACCCGATGTCTAGGCCGTCTTCCTGGAGGAAGTATATTAGAACCGAACACCTCAAAGCATCCGGCATGCGTCACCCACGTGGGAGAAGAGAGTGCACGATGAGAATTTATCTGTGGGCATGGATAACAAATATTTGATTCACTTGAACCTAGACATATTCACGCATTTTCTAACGAATGAGCTCCTTCGCCTAAAACCGACATCCTTGTCGCGGTTTGTTAATCACAGTAGAGAAATAGGTCAAAGAAAGTAAGGTTTAAATACTGCTATCCTCTGACATACTACTTAACTGGTCGAATGAGCATGCATCACCGCACATTTTGATTGTCAGTTTAGTATTGGGAACCAGGGCAGCAGCCTACAACTCTTTCACAAGGCCCAGTTGACATCCGCGGTAAATCTACACCCTATTCACATCAAGGTACGAGTCAAGTTTGGGGCGACACACAGGTACAAAAATCTGCCAATGAGAAGCTGTTTGACTAAAAATGTGAAGAGGCCCAAATCCAGCCAGGTTGGTCAACCGATATTGTCTCAAGTTCAGTGTACCATTTCACACACTACTGGCCATTCACATTAAACTTAAACTGGTGCCCTTCTCCGATTTTTTTCTTCTCAGCGATCTGGTGTAGGCGAGAGGCTTGCAAGTGTTTCTGGCTAGTCTACCCGACTGTTTTTACGGCCAAAAACCTATAAAATCCGACCTAGATTCGAACCCGTAGCATGTGACTGCTAGTCATACACTTTAGCACCAGGTTATCTTGGCCGAATTCCTGAAACCTGTCTAATTTTTTCACTAAAGGATACGACATCCGCTTTCAATGAGCATGAACATGCCGGTCTCTTCGCAAGCGTGCGGTAAAGACAATAACCAGCTCAACCATACAACATTTGATCGATAACAAACGTCAAATGATCTGTTAACAGCCTTCAAAACAGTTCTATAAAGGCAAACATGAAAGCTTCCTCACAACTGTCAAATCCGTACGAATTCGACTGTTAAAAGCACGGCTAGATAAGCACAGCAATCGTGTCCAACCGTTACTGTTGTGTTGGCCGAGAAAAATTAACGCGATCATCTCTGGACGACTGTTCAATCTCCATGCCACAATTTTCCGGTGTTTTATTTTCCCGCCTGCACCAGATTTACCCCTTCTGGCTTAAAAGGTGCATAGATTGATTCACACCGATCCCTCGGATCACCAAAACTCCGGTCGGTTGTCAGTCGAACAAGCGGGTACAAGGTACAGCCATACATTTTTACCCGCGCTACACAGTACGATGTGTATGAATGCCTGAAGTGATATATCGAAAAGAAATTTCTTAGTGTTCAGAGCCGTTTTCATGAGTACATGAACAATCACAGTTCATTTACACGCAAGATGATCGACTCGCCTGATGTTTCTTTTCCGGCCTCTGTAGGTCCACTCCATGTTCCACTTGGATATTCACTCTTTTATACAAACGTGTAACTCTGGGGAAAGGAAGCGGTCAGTGAGGCTTGCTTTACTGTTTAACGCTAAACGATGATGATAATGATGATGATGATGCCTGATGTGTGCCACGATGGAATGGACATGTTTTTGCTCTTCTGTGTTTCCTGGCGAAATCAAACGAAGTCAAACGATCAGTTTGAAGCATAAATCAAGAAATCACAAACTATCAACTGGGAGCAGAGTGTTCCCTCGACGAACCGGGATGGCGGAGAGACCTGAGTGCAGGCCTTCTTGTTTCTATTTTGCAATCGTTCATCAGCAATCCAACGAAAATGTATTGACAATGAACGGATCGAAACAAATCTTGGAATATCCCCACGGACATATGGGAAAGGATGATAACACCAAAAAATTTCTTTCTGACATCTCGCCTTGGCCATTTACGTAAGCAGGTTATTCATTGTAAGGTTACTAATACGGCTTGGTTAAGAAGATTAAGAGTTTCTGTAGGCACTTGGGGGACCGCGGAGTAACCAAATAGGTAGCAAAAGTTAATAGGAAATGGTGAATATGACAAGTTGTTCTTCAAAAAGCACAGTCTTAAACATGCCCAGCGTTGTACTGCAACATTTGATCGATAATGGACACAAAATTGATCCGACAATCGCCTTCTAGGACTTTGTTAGCACCACCGACAGGGGATTACAAAAAGACTGTTGACCATATCGGAGAGGCTAGAGGGATCAAAATTATCAACCTTGAGTTGTCCAGACAGTAAAATCTGACCGAACCGCCGAAGTTACCTGGGCCGTAAAAGTTAATCTGTTACACCTTGATCTGTTTCACCCAACCCCGTCCTTGTATCTCTTATCCAATCCTACTTGTTCGATCCTACAGGCGCCATTTTACCACCTCTCTTCTAACCGGTCACGTTGACAATTTCCTATAGACTTTTGCTACACCTATTTGATTATTTTGGTATCACCCGAGCAGATAGGAAAATTCATCATACATTTCCTCTTAATCAAGTTGTATTATTGACCTCAGAATGAATAACCCTGGTATGTAGACGCCCGAATCGAGATTGTCAGAAAAAAAATCTCCTCGTTTTCACCCACTCCACCACCACCACCACCACCACCACGATCACCGGGAGCAAATTTGTTGTTCATCGATTGCTGATTTTGAGTGAGAACGAAATTGTTGCACAATTCCCACGGTTCTGCGTGCCTATTATTGATCCTTGATTTGAATTGTCTGCCATGCAGCCGGAATGTCTAACCGACACGTATTTGTCCACCTATCCGCGTGTTTGCATACTCATCATTAGGGTTCGCAACCAAAGCCTTTGGTTCTGACAAGAACCTGACCGCAAGGCAGCGGGGAATAGCTGAGTGGGAGCCTATCGACTTGGATCTTCGGCTTCAGATAAGCCATCCTGTATAGCTCGTTGGATCATGGAGGTACGCAAGCCGTCACACCACGTCAAGGTGTAGTCTCGTTGTGACAGTGTTTGCATACTAGGTACGACTAGAAAAAGGTTTTTTTTTTGGGTGGAGGCATATTTGACCAATTGTGCGTCTTCTAAGTCAATGAAACAGGCAAACAGATGAACAGTTCACACCACATGCGCTGAGTAATGCAACGCGGCTTGGCGAAGGAAGGACAAAGAAAAAAACGGGCCTTTTTGTCAAGTGCGCAAATCCGCATACAAGGCTACATGAACGAATTGTCTATTCAAAGTGTAGGAACACTAATCGCCTTTCGGATGTGGAACGGATTTGAAAATCCATCTTTTCCTTCCACATTCATGAACACACACAAACACACACAAACACACACAAACACACACAAACACACACATACGGAAACCCAGAAGGAATTGTGATATTCGGATCTGTGAAAAGAGACGACAAGTAGACTAATCACGCTTACTATAGTGTTTTGTAACGATCGCTGAAATTTAAAGTGGACTACCGATGAAATACCAATAGGAAAGATCGATGAAAAGGAGATTTTCACGAAATTCAGCGCATTGGTATGCAACTCGTGTAAAGAAAAAGCGCGCTTTTACAATGACTTTATGAAAAAGACCCAATGAACAGTGAATAATAGGTTGAGGCAAATATCCAGAAAGACGAGTAAGAAACAGCTGAGCAGTTGGCATTTGGAGACACAAAGATTCGCCATTATCGTCCAGCAATATGTTGATCATTCCAATGTGGCACCTAGCACTTGCAAAGTAAAACTGCTTTTACTTTATACTCCGACAAGCTTTCGAATTTCTTGGCAAATATGCACTGGTAAGGAAACCTCGTTGAATTATCACGTAGGATACAAAACAAGTTTCGGATAGATTAAATATTCAGGCCGGGCTATGATTTTATATGAATCATACTCCCCACCCGGGTGCACTTTCATATGAAAACGTCGGATTGAGTGAAACCCACTCGACTGAGGATAACATGCTCACTAAATTCTGCCGGAGTGAGACATGGAGATTCGTTCGGAGATAGTGTCATTTTTCATATCGGCCATTTCTTTACAGTGAAGCCAATATCTCCGTTAACACAACGACAAAATTCCTTCCATCCGGAGTGTATTCTGTTTTTATCCGTTTGTGAGGAATTTCTACTTTTATTCCCGTGATGGGAGAACAACTTAGACGGAAGTAAGGTAGTGAGGCAATATCGTCAGAGAATTTCATTCTAGAAACGTACATTTTATTAGGTATTTTTCAGTCACCACACAAATATGAGTGACTTTGGAGTCACTTCGGATATGATTGATTCATTTCCACCATAAAAACATGTTCTTGGCATAGTTTATTTGCTTAATATGATGGTTGATTGTTGCCTTGTGTTTGGTTTAAAACGCTGGAAAGGTTTGAACACAAAATTTTAAGTCCACCGATCCTTTGAAGTCAATTTCTTATCCTCCTATATTGTGATACTAACAAATTCTACTGTCCCTTACCTCTTCATTGTCACGGCAACAACGTAAACAATTCACACAGCGCGCTTAAATGACCTTCACGCGAGGTCAACTTTGATGTAAATCGAGATCGCTTTTAGACGAAGATTTTCCCGTTCGTGATCAACCATGGATATTGGGCTTTAGTTGAAGCAAAATACTCCAACTAACAAATAATTATCATCAGCCTAAAAATACATGCGAAATTGTGAATACAATACACGATCAAATACGTGGTTTTGCTGGACAAGTGAGTTTGTTTTTATTAATAAATTTAAGCTAGGATAAATCTTAAGACTCTTCCAAAAACGTCCATGAAATTTTCATACTCCACTAGTATTTTATTTTTCAGGCGCGCTCACCCAGAAAATCAAGGTCACCCATGTTTAACTGACCTTTCTAGTCTATATATATATATATATATATATATATATATATATATATATATATATATATATATATATATATATATATATAT
>LUCM01003522.1:79032-108413 GCA_008360955.1 Fasciolopsis buskii | reverse complement strand
ATATATATATATAATGATACACGGAGAGGAGTCAAACAATCACACGCACGACCCTGAGGCTTGGAGTGACCTTCGATCGTTTTGGGATTAAAGATACTGAATCCGACTGACCACTGTCAGTTTTATAGACCACTAGACTCACTTCAAACTGGGTTAAGATCGATCCATCTGCCAATCCTGCTTCCAATTCGATCATGGACTGAAGCAACGGATCAATAACTAGACGCCCCCCACCTGTTGTTGTTGTTGTTGTCGTCGTCGTCATTGCCGACGTCCCTTGTTCCTCGCCATGATATGCATTCGTATTAGCGGGGTCTGAGACATCAGCCAGACGACGAATGCTTCCACTATTCAGTGAGGGCAAAGTGGAGATAGCTCTCAAATGAGCGGCACGAGGAGGTAATGGCGGCGCGTCACCGGAATCCACAACCGGTTCATCATTGTTCCACTCATCAAGGACATAGTCTGCAAAACACGAGTTTCAGTGTTTATGTGTATGTGACGAAGAGCGAGAGAGAGAGAGAGAAAGGGGGGACAATAGTAGACGATTAAAATAATACTGAAAGTCAAGAGTAAGGAAGACACAAACACTTAAATCATCCCGTGCCCCCTAATCAACTGTTAGTTCGAAATCCGAATTTATTCCTGGCACAAGTAACACCAGAATCACTAATGTTTGTCGAATTTTGACTTGTGCAGCACTGATATACCGGAGCTGGTCGGTAGCGTTCAAACAGTCACCACTGTGGTGTTTGGACGTGAATTCTGCACGTTCGAATCCGCACCTCACTGATCCGTTTCTCGTTCGGCAGTCTGGAACTAATCACGTTCTCTGTTGAAAATTAAGCACAAATAGCAAAGGCAGGAAACATTTTAATCGAACAAAAACACGAGCATCACCAGTCTCGTTTCGATCGTCACCAATGCGAATGGATGCGTCCAGCATAAGACAGTTCACATGAGAATCAAAACTGTAATACACTGAAATCCATTTGTCGGATGGCCTAAGCTAGCTCTAGAAAAAATGAAATATTTTTCCAACTCATGAGTACGTGGCTCAACGCTGATTCGATAAACTGCCCTTCTGACGTACTAAGAATACAGGGTTATACAGGAAGTCAGGGAACTCTTTCTGTGATAACTGAGTGCTGTCCTGTCCCCCTAATGACTGCCCTCTAACCATGGAAAACAGGGCCTTAAGCAGCGACGCGGCGTTCAGGTCAAAAATCGACTTGGGGATCTAAAATTAGCTCCGGTGTCGGTCAGGAATGGGCTGGTTAGGGCTAGAATAGAGTTGAATGTCGCGGATGTTGTCCTAATGAACTTCCGCTCCTTACAACCAAAAATTGCTCCCGATGATGGCTTGAAACGGTTGCTTTTTCTTCCCAATCGCTTACTACCACTTTTATGTTTCGTACAACAAACATTCTTTGACGTTGTTTCGTCGATGCAGTGCTCGATTCGAAAACGGTGTAAAGTGCATTTACAGCAAGGTAGACAGACAAGCACCGTTGTGGTAAAATAATTAATCCACTGTGTCCACGTGACACTATCTTGATCACTAAGGCGCTGAGGGGAGGGGCAAAAAAAACAGGCCCACAACGGGCGAAAAACAAACGAGAACTATCGATCTGTGAGTGCCGATTTTTCTAACCATTGCGGAAGCCGGGACGAACATGTTGGGATCGCTGAATTCAAGGTAGAGAATGCGCTAACACTTCACGTGACACGATACAGTACCGCTTTTCGGGCTAAACACATATACAGAAATCAGATAAAGTTACTAGGCTCCAGGACAGACAAGGTCATCATTGGACAAGGAATCTACTGAAGATGGGAAAGAATTTTATTCCTAACTATAAAGCTGCTTCCCGTATAACTCGAACGCAGCACCGTAGGTCTTTGATCTTCACGCTACTTTGGTGTAGGACGTGTTGGATTATATTGAATGCAATACTTTTGTACGTTAAAATAAAAACATTTTCATTCCAATTACAAATGAAAAAACACGAGAAGCTAACACTGTCACTATGGAAACCGATCGCAATAGGGCAAAATAGCCGAAACATGTGCAGACTTGGAGATCAGGACGGAGTTCATTCTCTCACGTCTTCACCTTCTGAATTCAGGCTAAATGTGAAACAGCAGAATTGCGATAAATGTTGATGCACGAGAGACCCACTCTAGCTGTCTAACACCATGGGACGCGGACGAAAGACAAGAGGACAAATGATATGCAACAGATGAACGGGATCTGACAAACATTTTCGGGAAAGATTGTCCACGGACGTTTGGTGCACAGCTGACACATTGTTCATAACTGATTTAACTGGAATAGAAGAAACATGGCCTACACTAGACGGTCTGCGGTTAGATATGTGTAAATCTTCTTCAATTATCCGTGGACACAACACATTCACGAACAGATGAACTAATGCCAGTTGGCTTCGCTTCAAGCAGCCCTAGTCTAGGCATTTGAAAGGACAACCGAAGTAATCACTGGGCGCCATTGCGAATGTGTGAGGACCAACATGACTTGGTGTTGCTTTACATTACATAATAAGATCGATAAATTTCGGATTGTAATGGCGTTGAAAAATTGCAGACCAAACACTCAAGAGGTAAACGTGAGTGACGAGAGATTAGTTTTCGCATCATTTCACCCTCGAAAGGTGCAACACTCACATGATCAATTTACTATCGTTCAGTCTATTCCGGAACTTTTGTAAAACTAGTCAGCGTTTCGACATGATTTGCTTTTTGTAACGTACGTTATGCTTGGAACCCCACGCGCTACACCTGTTTACATAAACCAAACAGGCACATAACGGCCACTTCGGAAAAATGATCCGGAGAGCTTGACAGTCAGTAGGCCGATTCGAACTTTGAAATAATTTTTGATCAGTTCCGAAATAAAATGAAAAAACCGTATAGTTACGTGCTTGTAAATGTTAGACTCATAATGATGTTCGTTAGAATATTTAACTGTCAAATGAACAGGAACAACCTCATATGTTTACCAAAATTAGTGGCAAGCAGCGTGCGGGATGGATGGTGGACTAACTGACCGCCGGACTGAAACAAGCACACAAACACTCGAATTTCGTTCTCGTTAGAGGTCATCGATGGTGCATATCTGGCATCTTATCCGGGATTTGAATCTGGTTCCTTCAACTAGAGCTGTCGTGTGTTGGCACTGCGCCGCCAGCCATCGTACGGGCCAACCAGAAGTACCGACTTAAATTTCTCCGAATGTCCACCTCAGCTTCGAAGATAATTTTCACTGACAGTTGGAGAACTTAGTGCAAATAGGCAAGTGAATCATTTAATCCGTGAACAGTGGCGATTGTGTTGTTATTTTCTATTGAATCAGAATGATTGAAAGTGTGCTTGTACAGTTAGACTGTGTTCCGTGTGTTGGCTGAAGCAGCATCTTATCTGTTCCCTATTCGCCTTGGATATTCACTCTTTTCATAGAAACATGTAGCCGTGGTGAAAAGTCAGCGGTCAGTGAGGCTTGTCTAGCGTCTTAACGCTGAACGATGATGATGATTACTCCCCGGACTGTGCAAGCAGGGTGAACGAAACCAACGGATTGTATTTTAACGCGCTTCTGACGCGTAGGATCAACGACTCAACCGTGCAGTTGAAGGGCGTAACACTAAGTCAAGCGGCAATTTTCGGATAATCTCGTATGCCACCGAGTATAAAAGAGACAGACGTACAAACGTTTAATAAACGGTGTTTTATCACTGACTGGCTATTCGTTACCCTTGATTTACATTAGCTGTACGGTGAACGACCGATATCAATCGATAGTGCTTAGATTGGTCCTTAGCTGGCCAGTCACACGTTCTCACGGTGCATTCAGGCATGCACATGAATTGAACGTGTCAGGCCACGCTGCTGGCCTGTCCAAAAGCCTCGCAGATTTCACACACTGTAAGTGTATCGCATCCTGAGTTCCGTGACCAAGTTGGAAATAAAAGAAGAATAATCGTACATTAGAATAAACGGGATGAATTGAAACGAGATAGTGATCGTGCTGGTTTGGGCCAGAAAAGTGCTGACGACAGTCTGGGTAATCCAAGAAATGAAAATTGTTGATGTTATTACTCAAACAATTATTACACATATATATATATATTCTAGGTTAACTGCGATATAATATTAACTACTCCTAATGGACACGAGTTCCCCGTAAAGGAAAGTTCAAATCAGCATCGGCGTGAACGTCGAGCTGAAGAACATTGGAGCGTGGTTTGTTAAACCGCCTTGCTGCGTCTGCGACGATAAGAAAAGGGGCTGGCAGTAATGGTTCTTCTTGATGTCACCGTGTAACGAAACAGAAGTTGGATTCAAACACTGGGAAACTTCGATATTATGTGCAAAAAATCTTCAGTGATTTGGAGTGAAGAAAACTACGGCTTTTCGGTTATTTCATGAGAAAGCCTCAGCAGGGATATGCATCAGATACATAAAAGTAACCGATCAAGACTAGGGCACCAAAGGGTGAGCATGTTTTCGTGTCAGAACTGAAACCGTAACACAGTCTGTAATTCAAATGTTCCGTTTTAAAGAGACTTCAAACCTAACCGGCAACTTCTAGATCAATAGTTGGACTGTTTTTTGTATTCCAACAGTCGGCTGTCGGTTTTATCCCAATGTGAGACTTCGGAGATTGGATAATTTTACTCCCGACCGCAATGTAAGCGTAAACCTTCAGACCACGCTAAATGTGATTTGGAATTATTTGAACGTACTGCGAAAACATGTCATACGTGGCTATGATGAATTGGAACAGCTATGCCGATACACTCACCGCTGGGTCGAACAACCAATTCCAATACACCAGAACGATCTTCGCTAGCCGCTCGAATCAGACTGACGACCTGGATGGAATCAAGTAGAAAGACCCAATACAAAACTTTTATATGCATGATGATCGGAGAAGTAATACCTGATTCGTTGATGAACAACCGGTACTCGTGCGGGTTGTCGTCATACGCACCGTAACAGATCACAATGCCAGAGCAATACGGTTTAGTAAAAAAATTCGTTCTCAAGTCATTCACAAACTGTATGGCAAAGAAAGATACGGACCAAATGTATGTTATCGGTAAGATCTGCCGAGAATCAAGTCAGAATGGGTCATTTCACGGTAATTCTATCTATGCTTGGGTGATTGTCCTTCAGACAACTACTTTCACGCACAAACTTCTGATTGTTCAGCGAACAATACACTTGGGAAGAAGCAGACTCAGGATTCGCTTTCATTAGGCACCATCAGTGATAAATATTTTCTTTCATAGTCAGGAGTTGGGCACGGTTCATCCAACTGGAAGAGATGTGTGCTACCACTGCACCACAGGCTCCTCTCCAGGTTAAGCAGAACAATCGGGTTCCGCGTACTCAGATGTCGCCCTGAACGACAGCTTAGAGGGGAGACACGATAAATGTTCCGTTAACTCCACTCAAATGCCTCTCGTCGAATCAGGTCTCCTTAACAGGATGGGGGACGATATATGCCCAGTCTTAGGTTGACCAAATGGTCAGAGCTTTGTACGTGGAAGGTGCTGTCCAAATGGTAGTCAACCCATCATAGAAGCAGTAATCGCACACGCTACTCATGAGTAGTTGTGAGCTATATACATAGTAATTCTATCTCGCGGGCTTGGCCACAAAAAACTGACGTGGATCGAATATGAGATGTCACTCGGAAAACGAGTTGATTCACATGTCGATGACTGATAATTTTCACTCAGCTTAGGACCAAACGTATAATACTCAGACCATAAAGTGACGCGTTCCCGGCCTTTTTTAATTTGCTGGCCTCATGTATCAGGATTATTCTTGTCTCAGTCGTTCTTCGTCGAGTCGACAATTCCAAGATGTAAGAGGATTATGGGCACCTCGGTTTTTGTTTTGAACGGCTGTCGGTACGCTGGAATACCGTTTGTTATTAGGTCATTGTTGGAAAAACGGAGGCATAAGCCTGGTCAGGCATGTGGGAAAGTAGCTGAACTCACAAACTGTCACTGACGCGACAATATCAAGTCCCACCATGGTAGCCGCTTGGCATTCTAATTCGGCAAATTCTGCCCACGTATTCGAGCACGTAGCCGTCCTACCTGTTGGGCCAAAACAGTCTATCCATCAGCCATGTGCACATGCTAACGCTGTGGGTCAGCTATCAGTAGCCTCCGACACACATGCACGCACGTATACACACACACACACATACATGCAGACGTGCACATTCATCATAATCTACCTGATCTGAAAATGCATATGAAACCCTCCTCTCTCTCATCGGAAGCTTCGAATGGGCAAATAGAACTGTTGTGGAAGGAGGCTGAGTCATCAACGTAACCCGCGTGAGCTGTCGCGGATACCGAGGCGAATTCCAGTCAGATGGTATACGTAGCCCTGCCGATTGTATTCAACTTCGTTTACAAATGAAACCCCCACCGTTGATTAAACTCCACTGGCATTACTCAGCCAGCTTACGCTTTGACAGATGACAGATTCCTCTACCGTTCAAATCAACGTTCAGAAAGCCCCCACCTGTGGCCCGGCCACCCACGGAGTCTAACTGTTTTTCGTCCAAGCGAACCCATCTAAATACCCCTAATTGCATAACCAGGACCGATTAGGAAAGTCAACGTGTCACGTGACGGGTTGTGCATAATTGTGTGGGATTATGCCCGTGAAAAAACATCTACGTGGCCTTGTGAACCGAATTGGTCAAAATGACGAGTTCACAGTTTGGTTAACGAAAATGTTCAAGCGCATTTTCGGAGCTTCAAATACAAACTCGATGCTGATGGGACTTTAGTTTTAGTGGTCAAACTTTATGATTAGAACAGCTATCAGATATTAAACATCTTGTACTCAATAAGAAGTAACACGATTTCATAAATAAGAAAAACCGGCCAAAAACGACCAGTTCTGCTGTTCGTCCTCAAATGGCTCCTGAATGCACACACTTCTTTGCGAGTCACTTGGCAATTACCTGCGCTTTCTCCCAGTCTCAGTTTCTGTTTTTTTACAATCCTTAATCTTGCGCGGAAATGCGGCGGTTTTGATCGCCTTGAATGTCGACACATCTGCTGCTGCATTATGATCGACCCGGATGGTGCATACTCCTCCTGCTAGTATGGTTCGATACACGGATAACAAATGAAATAAAAAAGCGCGTTAACTCGGGTTCCAACGAGTTTACCGACCGAGTTTTCACTGTAAAATATAATTATTATCAATTACAAGTCACGAAAGAATGATTCCGACTGATGAAGGCTCTCAAACACGGTAGAATTCATACACACGCGTATACGCCAAACTTTATCCAAAATCTAATTACATGAAACATCACATGGACTAGCAAACTCCATCGAACAATACGGAAGTTGATATAGGGCATATTATCCAACGGTATTCACTAGAATGCGCTTGAAATAGTGAGGCCTCACCTGAGCATGGGTACAGTTGATTACATCATGTCCGTTAATTGAGAGCAACTGATCACCCTCAGACAGTCGAGGAATGCACAAATCCGCGGGCATGTTCATTCCCACACGACTAACAATAACAGGGGTTCCATGATCTGCACCTCCTCGGACGTTGAAGCCGAAATGTCCATGACTGTCTGGACGTATACGAATGCGGATGAGGCCAGTCAGTTCTGACATTGAAGCATCAATCCCGGCTGCACATGGTGTATATTCATTCCTCAAGGACGGGAAGAGACCGCCGCTTGGTTCACCGCCAGGAGCGCCTGGATGGAATGGATCCTTCACAAAACCCGGACTGGGTGCCGGAGTAACGGCTCTGGATGTCGGGTTGGCCATGACAGTTGGCTAGAAAAAAGCAAATGAAGGGAAAAGAAGGGAAAATTCGGAATGTTAAAAAGCTGGAGTTGGAATATCCGAAAAGAAATTCTCAACGATGTGGATAGATAGATGTGGCTGGATAAAATGTAAACATTATACTGTCTTTTCAATTCATTTCGGAATTACGTCAAAACTATTGACAACTGCCATCGAGTCGGATAATCGCGATCAGATGCAAAATTTCACGTAGTTGCCTGCCACATTCAATGTTTTCAAATGCCTCAGCATGGTGGAGAGCGAGCGTCTCAGGTTCCGAGTCAACGGGTCCCCGACATCCGCAGTGAAGCGGTGTGTTAGGCACTCAGAATCTCTATTTCCATCCGATGTTTGAACTGAAGAATCAGCCACCGGTCCTGCTACTTTGTAATTTAGGCCATTTGGTCAAAGGCTCGAAGTAGAAATCCCTAAATCAACCTTCTAATTCGATTCGAACAACTGGGTGGCATTCAGCCCACAGAGGACTCATGGATCCCGATGGACAGCCGATAACGTGAAGATAGGAGAATGTGAGAACGGTTACGTGTGATGAACTGTGTTATTTCTTTCATCTTTCGTCTTTCGTGGACATTGTTCTCGTTTCCTGACATGGTCCCGGTGGCATATGGCCTGCACCCAGAGTTTTGCAATAATTATATATATATATATATATATATATAGAGAGAGAGAGAGAGAGAGTTGAGAAGGCATACATTGAGTTAATACGTTTATCGTGACGTTTCGATCCAAACTAGGACTCGTTGTCAAACGTGTGTGTGCGAGCAAATTCGCATTTTCGTACTGGAATATGCCCCGAGTATCTGTGCTTTAGCTTTCAATCTGCGAGGAAACACATGCCGATTAGTTCTTGTGATACAAAAGTTTTTTTTTCACACAATTCCGAGTGGTTTCGGACCATGTAAGAAATGAAATGAACACTGTTTCGATCAACGCGCCCAAAACATAAATCTGTCTTAGGACTGACTAATGGTGCCCGAACAGTTGTCATAACCAATCTCACCACTTTAGAGACGTCGCCATAAAAAATTGTGTGAGAATACTTCTGTCAATTAGTATGTTGTACATCTATCATCAGACAATTCAAGGAACAGCTAAAAAAATAATTACGATTTTGCAGACTTTTTACCCCATCCGAAGAAAGGTTCATGTGTTGAAATCCTTTGAGACATGGCGACCCAAATGATCGTGAGGTGAGAAGCCTTCCTAAGGAAAAGCAGCTTTGTCGAAATAGACAATGATATTCTGTCTTCTACTTCCTTTATTAATGAAACAACAATGTACATCATTTTTCAGGAAGAGGGCCGTGGACAATAGAAGGCGCTGCCAAGTGGGGGAAGTTGACCGGCGGTGGGAGGACTCGAACCGGCGACCTTATCCGCCTGGCCACCGCCGGAGAAGTCTGTGGACAAGTAAGCAGTTCCAGGGATAAGTTCACATTGGCGATACCCCGAATCTGGTTTGTCCTAAACGGTCTCATGTACACGTGACTATTTGCCTAGGGTTAACACCACTTTCACCGATTGACTTCCCGTGGGTGATGTGCATGTTGTGTCCTCAAAAGCAGCAATGATTAGTGGCTAGAACTTCAAGGTTCCATGATGACGAGACAAAGCAAAACATGCGAAGAGGATCACTCCTGACGAGCGCTCAATACAAGTTTGCGTCCGATGGAGCTAGTACAAACTTAATCGTTTAGTGCGTTCTGTCATGCAGATTTGAAGTGTGTTTAGCATTCACCTCGTCGGGTTAGCTGTGGACGTTTCTACCACCCTCGTGTGTTCAACTTGACTTGCCTAATCACTCATTATTTCCCCGGTTGTTTCATCCAATTGGTCACTGTGTCCTCGGAGTTGATGTGTCTGACATCGGAGCTCTTGACCTTTGGAACTCACTCTCTGCACACGTTTGTCCGTTGTTTCCATTGGCTCTGGTCCAAATAGATTACCCGAATTTTCGGTATTTTTAAATACTGACAGGTTTCTTGGCACGGGTTGATGACTTGCCACGGTTTGAGATCGCTGACTATGGAGTTTAGATTCCAAACGTTCTTGCATCAGCCGAGGTGATATCCCGAGCGCGAAGACAACAATCACTCGGCCCGTCTCCACCCACAGTAATTCTCCAGCCGAGTTTGACCTTTATCCTCGGAAGCAACGCGTTTCTAAAAATCTTCCACTAAGATCACTTAGAAATCGGAAAGTTACTTTGACCCGGGGTTTTCTTTATGGCCACCGGGATTCTGACGGAACACTTGCTACTTTTTGTTGGACTGTAACTTGGGAACTCTTCATCCCCCCGGGAGATGCACACTATAAGTTGCCGGTTATGGAATTTCTCGGTTATCCGTTTTGTTGAAGCGTCCGCGAATGATGCCTCCTCTCAACTGATATCAGACCAGCTGGGATGTGCTGTGTGCTTTCATCCTGTTGAACCGAGATCCGATGCTCGATTTTCATGGCCCCTGTGGTCTCTCATTGTCATTCAGTGTTCGTTTATCAGTTCGTTTTACCATAAGTCCAGAAAACTCACTTGCTGTCATTTTTCATTTGAAGTAGGTGAATAAAACATAAATCAGTCGCTCCATAAACGGTTTCCGTCGGATTGCAGGCGTGGTATTTTTTCCCGAGTTCGCCTAGTCTTTTCTCCCCTACTTAGAAGTCAACTGAAGTGAACAATGATAATGATGTCGGAAGAACGCATAGTTTCATCTTCTATCACGTTAATTTTTTAAAGGTTTGCCCATTAATTCCTGGGCGTCGGTTACGGAGCGGATGGAGCCCGTTTCACGCGTTCACGGTGTACCGGTATACGGTTCGATGAAATTGTGTGTTGCAGTTTCTGGTGTGTGCTTGGAAATCCGTACGGGCTGTTTGATGTTTAAAGCATCGGCGCTGATCTTCCACGGTCCATATTTGGGTTTTCTCTGCATACCCTGTAATTACTTCAAGGTTATGTTCAGTTTGCAATTAGATCTGCGCGAACTGGACAGAAGATGACAGTATCGTTTGTTAGTTGCTCCTGGTTTTGAATACACTCGGTTTTGATCATAGCTCATCTACCGACTGGCGTAATGATGATATTCTTTCTTGGGTGATTTTAGTGTGTCGCATTACGGGTAAGACGGAGCATCAGTGTTTACATAAAGCGCATCACATTACTTGAATGCATGTTCCATTTTGGCTAGATGTTCAGATTGGAATTCAATCTCTTTCTAAGGTCGTTTTTCTCGACCGTTGACAGTGGTGAGAAAGTTTTCAAACGTTCTTACGGAGTGTTTGCTCTTCTTTTCCAACAAGTCCAATTTTTCGTGAAATAATTCACCATGTGATGGTGTCGCTCAACTCGCCATTACGAAAGCATGGAGGCACTTGTACAGCTATTTCATCTTTGTTAGGAATCATCAGCAGTGCATATTCACCGAGCCCGAACTGGGACGCTGTACAATGATTCCATGGTTTCTTGATGGTCAGCTGAGCGATGATATCACACGGTGAATTGCTTCATGAAAACATTCTATCTCCTACTACTAACAAATGCCAAATTTGTTATTGTCTGACGGGCGGACCGGAAGCCGTCGTCTTTAATCCGAAATGCTGCATGCAATCGGCCGGATCTGCTGAACTTTGGCTCTTTCCAATTTTCTATGCTCCAGGTCAACATGCTCGTAACATCCTTCAGATAGGGAGAGCAGGGGATAGCTTCGTGTACCATGCAGCTAATAGTTAGTAACGTTCCGATTCAGACACAATGTTAGGTGTAAGTATTCAGGATCACGCTGTTTTCACGGATGAAGATCGAACCGAAAAACAGCAAGAGACGAGCAGAGCGCTAAGTTACATCGCACAGACAATATCAACTCGGATGGGGACAAAACGTTGGAGACCTAGACCCCAAGATCGCCTATCGAAATGTTTTGCACAATTTCATAATTTCATCTATTCACGTTTCATTTTGTTTTTAAATACTTTAGTTGAGTCTATATCATACAAATTATCGATTGTTTTTTTACTGTCCTAAATAGGTACCACTGGTGACTATGATCCAGTACCATCATTAATGTCATCATCCTCGTCAAACTCATTTTCGCAATTAAAAAAAACAGTATCTGGGAGAGCATCATTGATTGAATACATTAGCAAGTTATCCATACGAACGCGAATCGATAAGCTGTTTTGAAACGTCTACGGATTCCTAACTTAAATTCCCAGCATCATCTTCGCATTGTCCGACTTTCATTCAACAATTCTCATCGTCGGGGCGAAATACACCGATACCATGGGATACTCTCAACATTGATTCTTCATTCAGAAACTATTGTTTTTCAAATGAACTAGATTACCAACGCAGCAGTAAACGCTGCGCATTACAGACGCCATCATTTGTGTGTGTGTGTGTATGTGCGTGTGTATGTGCGTATGTGCGCATGTGCGTATGTGTATATATGTATGGATGCACGTGCGTGCATGCATTCTTGCTTGGTTGTCTACATTCGGAATCTGTCTAACCGCCAGTTGTCCGTATTTGTGATCACGCGATCAGGTCCAGGAACAGGATTGTTAGCTATGCTGACAAAGTCATATTAATCAAATCTGGTTTGATTAAAAGAAAAAAAGAGTAAGACTGTCTGTTTGTGTCCGACGTGTGCAAACACACGAAGAACAAGAAATTGTGATGACCAACTTAAGCATTCGTATTCAACGCATAAAGTCTTTTTTTGAAATCTGGAAGTTAAAAACCCATCTTTCAATCCGAAATAGGAAAAAATAGACCGATCAAAGAGTCATCAGCCGAAGAGATTGATTCAGCCGAGAAGATTGAAAAAGTAATCTGTTCATATTTGGTCACAACCCCATAGGATTGTGGGACTGCGGTAGTACGGGAGATGGGGCCAAGAATCGACCTAGACGAGACTATTATGCAGACAACAGCTAGAATCCGAGAAAATCTTGAATTTAAGAAATTTTCACAGTCACCTCTATCTGATCTCAACCTCTGACAATAAGAGTGCAGATTGGAGCAGAGGAAATACGACTGCAAATGCAACCTTTTGTAAAGTCAGAGATTCGAAAAAACGATTGGGGGACAACGATGAAACCAGATCGGAACGTGTTGGTGAACGAAAGGAGTAACAGGAGATCTGAAAAGACAGTTGGCGGATATGAAAGAATCACGGTAAATTGGTGCTAACAGCGCCACTTAACGGGCACTTCAGGTTGTTCGACGTGCCCCTTACTGAAGAAAGTAGAAGACGCGGGAAGATAAAGACTCGCATATAGTTTGCGTGACATGGCAATCGATTGCGAAGATTGCCAACACACAGTGATGCGCCTTGGATCAGGCGTGTCCCAATCCCACACCGAACAGCTAGTCAGTCAGTCACCATTGCAGTTGACTGCCACCTTAGGTCACGATTCATGTTGCTGTGGCAACAAACTAACGAGTTGGTACAACCGCACCTGTTGAGCTCCCGTGCAAACGGGTAGAAGATACAAAGACGACCGGAGGGGTGAGAAGTTCCGTCAGTTCAATGGCCAGCACACTCGCAACGATGGTGCAAAAACATTGATATTCGACAATTGGAACCGCGTGGCGCGATGGACCGAGAATCGGGGGCGCGTGCATGTGCCATCCCAGATGACCCCTCTCCGTTTGGGGATAAGGGGGCAGCTGGCGTGATTGGTGGTTATTTGTGAATAAGCGGAAACCAGGTTCACCAAATAAGTAGTCGAGGGCAGGTAGGGGCATGGCCAAGGATGTGGTTGCTTGTGTCCCGGCCAGCAGTCGTCATTGGTACAAAATCTTACCGAAGTCCGACGTTGACACTGTGACGTTGCTACCTACCACGTGCGTCAGTAACTAGAGTCATGACCTTCTATCCTCTTTTGAGACATTCTTTGCTGATAGAGGCGTATGAACCAAATTTCTCGGACGCCCTCTCTGCCGGCCCCCGGGAGGCATCTGACCTTAAGTGACCGAAGTGAATTGAAATACAGATCAAAGGGTCCCGACAATTCGCGAACAGTGTTTTGCTTTGCTGCCTTGGCGGTCAGGTCCTGTGACATTAGTTTCGAACTGGGGCACCTAAGACCAGCCCCTTAAGGAAGCCCGGCGGTACAATGTCCAAAGAGTAAAAAACATCAGATTACGATGAACGATCTGGCTATTGAGAGCGACATCTGGATTAATTTAACTCGGGAATTCGGAGCCGGAGACGCAGTGTAACACACGTGCCTTCCAGTTGGGAAGCCCGGATTCAAAACTTGTGTGCGACGGAGGATATGCACAACTGATGTACTCTAATAAGAATGAGACTCGAGCCTGGTGCATCCCGAGTGTAAGGTCGACTGGATGGCCAAGAGTTGTGCGTGAAAGGGGAGTCCGGAGGGCAGTCAGCTAAGCACAGCAAAGCACAATCCAACATACTACTAGCTTTATATAGTACGGAAGAGTTAACATTGTGATGAAACCTATATAATGTATTTTTTCTGCTTTACACTATATATATACATAGCATACGTAAAGCATATTCGTATACACATATCGGGTTGAGCGAAAGAAAAGATCGAAAAATGCAAACCAGTTAAAATTTAAATAAATCAAACATTAGTGTAATCAGATCAATTGTTGCAGTGTAAAGGCCATTGGGCCTCCGGGAGCTTGGAACCCTTTCACGAAGGCCATTTGCACTTTCGTAGATTAGTTGGTATGTCACGCGAGATACTGATGAGATGCCGCGGAGACGGTATTGGCGCCATGGTCAAGGCTATCCATAAGTGGATTGGCGAGATATTTGACAAAACCAACCAAACTATAATCGTGAATCTAATCGTTCCGGGACCCGCGGGGAGGGAGGGAGAGTGACAGAAATGCAGACCAGACCAGGAGAGATCAATTGATTACACAAACTGCCTCTTGTTCGAGCAATCCCTGCCTATGATACACGGAGAACGTTCTAGTGCACCGGGTTTCCTCGTTTTCACTGGTTTCCAATCACATTGGTACGTTGCATTCTATTCGACCAATTTTCAATTAGAAGTGATTCCACAGGCCGTGAGCAGAGAAGTAAATGCATAACGGCAGCAACAAGAACAAGAACAAGACCAGCAAGGCAGAAAGGACAGGACAAAATGGAACAAGAGAAGATAAATGGATTACACTAAAACAAGATGACAGACGAAAGGTTCACGGCAATGTTCGAGATTTGGTATTGGGGGAAAAAAGAGTTTTAAAGTAATTGGCTCGGGTCAATGGGTTTGGAGGGTGATGTTCGCATGCCAGCCGAAGGTGGGTGTGTGATGGGAAGGCGAGTTGGTGGAGGAGGAAACGACCAGTTCTTATGTACAGACACGGCTAGGGTCAACGAGAGGTGCACTTGAGAGCAGAAGTACAGCTGGGAGCGTTTCCCTTCTATCTCGCTTGTCAAGGTCACCGAGGTATGGGGGAGACAGTGGGATGGAAATCATGGTGATAATGAATCCGGAAAACTTCATCGCTCAGCCTGACGTATGCACTCAGCTTAGCGTGGGATTCATTTCACGGTGTGATGGACTTTCGTTTGCCGTTTGGATACATAGAAGTACGCGGGAAAAGAACACTGAATAGAAATGATATTTGAATCGGACGTTAAAGGGCTTGCCAAACAAACAGCAGTGTGATCAAGCTGTAAAAACTCCCAGCTCTACCAGATGCACCAAGGCTAAGCTAACAGTCTACGAGCCAGACGGGGGAGGAATGTAAGGCTTCTCTCACTCAGTTTACCTGTTTGTCGTCGTACACGCACAGACTCGGGAATGGAATCCACGGCTCACCACTCAGAGTGACACGATGATGATGATGATGATGATGATGATATGCGAGCTAATCCAGTTACAGTAGAAACCGAAAGACGCGAGCGATTTAAATGCTGTTCTGATCTCTCACACAGTGACTTCCTCTATTTTCACTCGACCGGCCAAACGAACTGGACCGAACAGTCAAAATGCCAAAAGTTCAATGTGGTGAGTTCGCACAATTCGGATGCCGAACACTTTTCGGCGTGACCACGTAAATCAGCGCGGTATACATGTGCGCGAGCTGCGCCCATGCGTGAGTCTGAGTCGCGCCGAGATCGAAGACTTTCATAATTGAATCGATTCGACAAAACAGTGAACACTACTTTCAGTCCCGTTCTCTTACGTTCCCGAAATAACCCGGAAATTGAGCACATACAATTTATCAGCATGCTGTCTGTGCCGAGCCCATTTCATTCACGGTTCTCTGTCCTGCTAAACACTATTCGGCCCGGTCATCGTGTGAGAGATCAGAACAACATTTAAACCACTCGCGTCTTTCAGACTCAACTGTGACTGGATCATCTCGCACATCATCATCATCATCATCATCATCATCATCATCATCATCATCATCATGTCACTCCGAGTAGTGAACCGTAGATTCCATTCCCGAGACTGTGCGTGTGCGGGTGCGAGTGAGCGGCTTTAAATTGTCTTTCTACTCTCCCTCGAAGACTATTTGTTTAACATGGACGGACACCAGTGCTCTCCACCAACCACCGGCTTCTGGTGACTTGTTAGACGGTGTATTCGCGGTTTTTAGATAACTGGATTTTATGTGAACTCGAATAACCATTTATGCCGCAAGCATCCAGAAGTGGAGTCCAAGCGTCAAAATTGATTCGGCAAATTTTCGCTTGTTGAGAACATCTTGATGTAGGCAGAAATGGGGCAAAAGACGTCTGCTCTAGCTCTGGCCGTAAATCCTCAACCGAGTCCATCTCACGATCTCTATCTTCAATTCCCACTAACTCTAGTGAGAAATACCGTGTGGAATTCGAATGGCTTATATTGGTCTTTCATGAAAAAAACACTCACTCATCGATTCTTCTGTGGGTTAATTAGGTCTTTCGGCATTCATCTCATGCGGCGTTTTCACTCAGATTATCGCCTAGCCCATTCGGTACAATGTCAGCGCAGCCGTGTTGATCTTTGACACGGATAATGGTTATGATAAATCAATACCAATTACCCTTACACCGTGAGCGTGCCTCTTTCTCGAGAACGAATCGCCTAAATGAAAATCCAGTATTGGGCAACCACTAATTTAATCGCATACCGACTGTTCTGATCTTAGTCAACCGATTAGTCTGATTCGTTGTTTCCTAGCGGGGAAAAATAGCATAGCTGAGCAGAGTTCAAAATGCTTTAATTTTGTAACAAAACCATCCGAAATTGTGAGAAAACCGAATTCTGTTTCACCGTTATGAACCACACGCACCGTTGCCGACCGCCAATGGCGCGCCTATTGCTAATCAGCAATCGGCCTTCCCCAATTACCCCATAGTGCGAACACCCAAGTCCCTGTGACACAAATCTCGCTATATCGGGAAACATGTATTTTTAAAGCTAACAAATGGATATCCATGCTATTCACACGACAAGCACACATTTCGTCGGTTTTTCGCGTGCCCGCCTGATTGGTACGCCTTGTTAGTTAGCATACAACCTGACGTGGTTTAAGTCACTTTACCATTGAAAACCGGTCGCTCACGTTGAGTAGGTGGTAGATTCAGTAAACCATTCATCCAATCAGTTTCTTCGTCATTTTGTCAACCAGGCAAGGATTCGGTGTCACCTGACGGTTGGTGGCTGATAGGACGATGTGGTCTCTGTTTGCTTGTGTTGTCGGTATGCGCACAGAATTTCGCATGAAAAGATTACATCCATTTATTTTTATCGATTGTGACCTGCCGATCATTAGGAGGGCACAGGTAATCAATGGATTCATTTAGGTAATTCGGTTTTGAAGGCTATAGCCATGGTAACTCTGTGTTCGAGTGTCTTCCGGAAAGTTCAAATTGACCGGATCGATTCTAGCTAGTGGATCTATACCTCCTAAATAAGTATTTGATTATACTGTTTACATTATTTAATCACATTCATCAATAGACGTGGATTCATTGAATAAAATACGCCCCCATGATTGTTTGTGCGTGTGACTGGGTGTCCGAGTTCGAGCTCTTTTCAGAAGTGCATGCATGTCATTCACTCCATCTGGACTGTGAATCACGGTTCGCACCACAACACTTCTGATAACTGTGTGTCTATGAGCCGAGAATTGATCTGAACCTGTTCGCACTCGGCCGACTCGGTGTCACGAAGTAGTTATTGGGTGCGGATTGCCATGTACAGACGGTTGGCTATCTAATTATGACTGGAACGCTTTGATCACAAGCTCACTTCGTAAAGTTGGAGTCAATTTTGGACAAAAAAGATCACTAAACGGCCTCCCAAAAAAACAACAAAGCGAAAGTACAGGATAATTTCACTTCGCCGCTTTTCTCTATCACTCTGTGCTTGAGTTAGCTTAGGAGACTAATTACATGACTGCACACACACACACACACACACACACGCGAAAATCTCACATGAGAAAGTCGATGAACAAGGAGAGAACAAATTAGGCAACAGACGAATCGAGTAGTGAGTGTTGATCATCGAAACGATTTATTATGACATGTGTCTGCTCGATTTGGTTATCCTCTCGACAGATAGCGGCAACGCGAGATAAAGCTAATCGTCGACTGATGAATCGAAATCAGAGTAGACGTTTCCCCCGCCTATTTTGAGTTTCACAACGGTGACGGAGAAAAATTGTCAGCTATCGGAGACCACTCACGGACGGATTTGCAAAACTTGTGACGCCCACAATCCGAGATGGTTTTATCTTTTTTTAATCTTTTTTTCTACTTTTTTTATTAATGAAACAACAGTGTACATCAATTATCAGGAAGGGATCCGCGGCCAGCAGACGGCTGCCAAGTAGGGAAGTAGACCGGGGGGGCGGACTGGGGGAAGGGGGGATTTTTTTTTTTTTCCCGGAAAACCCCCCCCCGCCGTAAAAACCCCTTTTTTTTTCCAACGGTCCAACGCCACGACCTCATCCGTTTGACCACCGCCGGTCAAGGCGGTTATCTGTTGCCAAAACATTCACACCAATCAGCTACCAAGCTGATGAAGTAAGCTCTTCCAACCGATTTCGCAAGTCTGTTAAATACACGCGAAAAGTGTTGCCTCGTTAACCATCTGAGGGGGTTGTTTCTCTTTTATTGGCTGGAATTTTTCGAAGTTCTATAGTTTTCCTATTCTTCATCTCGTCTTTCTATTCTGATATTCTGTGTTACGTAACAGAAGACTGCCAGAATATGTGAAATTGTCTGCAGCGTCCCTAATCGTGACGGATGGTTAAAAGGTATATTAACATCTGACATCTGGTTGTTTGGCTCTCGTGTACGAACCGAACCGCTAATGAAATACACCCGGTGTTCCATTCTCCGATTGTTAGGACGTGGCCTGATTAAAGTTGACATAATTTTCCGATCGGCTACACCTCATCACGATCCCAATATCCGTTTTCATCCTCGTTCCAAATCACAAACCTCGGCCGAGAATCGGGGGGACTGAGGCGGGCAGCGGGGGAGCGATGAGTGGGAAAATCTCGAACATGGGCAACTTGAACGTGCTCCTTGAGCGCACACGTGACAGAGCCCAGATCACGCGCGCAGGAGTGAACCTCGGTTCGGTTTAGGCTCTGAGAAACTTCTGACTTGATAGACAGGAAGATTTCATTGGGTACACACACACACACACACAAACCTAAAGATCAACAAAACCTGGGCTATTCTAGTCGAAAGCAATCACGAATTATTATTAACAAACGGGAATGAAATAGGCGAACCAGATGAATGGCCACCAAAGATGACTGTTTGACAAGCCCATTGTCTTTAGTTCCGCGACGTTCTCATCGTGAGCTGGTCGGCAAGTGGAGTGGATCAATATACGAGGAAGTCTCCTCGAGACCTAACGCCGTATCACATGCACACTGTGAAAGATATCATTTATTCATACAAACATCAATAACTCTATTACTTCCTTTATTTACAAAAAATCAAAACAAAATATTTTTTCCCCCGAAAATGGGCTGTTGAATGGGGACGAAGTCGGCGGTGCGTGAAGATTCGACCTCGGACGACTCGAACTCAAACGACACAATCTCAATCACCTGGCTTGGGATGAAATCACTCGTTTCGCATAGTCCCACAGTCCAACGACTAGACACACATGCTTGCGCACACACACACACACACACACACACACACACAAATCGCATCACATTCGAATTCCTCACTAAGAATCTGGGATCAGTTTAACAAGAGCCGCTCTCGATCGAACACCCATTAGGCCATGGAAAACACAAAAACACAACATAACATGCGGATCATTGGGCAACACCAGAGAAAGAAACGAGTAAATCAATTATTCATATCGAATTCCAACGTGGTTGTTTATGTGAGCTAACTTCCGAGTAGGACAGTTCTCTTTTCATCGGGACTGACCGAGTGTTCACTGTAAGAACTATTGATTTTGGGAATGGGTTTCATTGTGAAAATACGAATCAGGACCAGGAAAACGCGTCCAGCAGAAGAGAACGGTTCCTCTTTGGGAAAGGTAGCACCGTGTTTCAAAGGAAGTACAATGAAATGATAGGGGACCATCTTCCAACAGGCTTCTTTCTACTCCGGGAGTGTTTCATTTGAATACCATGACAGCATCTAGTAATCGTTAGAGCTGAATGAATGGTCGTACGGGTAACTAAAATGCCATACCGTTTCAATTGACAACGAGCTTTTGTCTGACCTCAGCCAACGAGAGAGAGAGAGAAAAATGGCAATTGCAGAGGCGTAATCGGGGATCGATCGAAGTATCAGTCATTCCCTCCCCTGATAGATTTTTTGAATGATCATACAATAACCATACAAGTAAAAATACTATAAGAATTTGAGTTCTTTATTTTATCTACCGGCTCTTTCATGTATTTTGCACTTATTGTGACATTTGACTCTTAGTTTGCTGCACAGACAACAGCTGCCACCCGGATTTTACCAGATAGTTCGGGTTGTCGAATCGCCTTAAGAGAACTGAACGACCAGAAAACTGGAGCATAGGATTTATGGAAAATTGATCGATAAACAACTTCTAGACAATGCTGACTGTGATTTCGAATTATGAATCATCTTTTGGCATCAGCTTAACGTAAACCGATCGAATAACGTGAGATTATCATAGAAGGTCGGTTTACATTTGACCGTACGG
The DNA here is from genome assembly GCA_008360955.1 of Fasciolopsis buskii. Lineage (NCBI taxonomy): Eukaryota > Metazoa > Platyhelminthes > Trematoda > Plagiorchiida > Fasciolidae > Fasciolopsis > Fasciolopsis buskii. The sequence continues at coordinate 87,376 of LUCM01003522.1, read as the reverse complement.
TTGCGTGGACGCTGACCAGGCGAGTCTATCAGCAAAAAAAACTCGACCAGTCTTACTGACACTGTGAATTTGCATACCGGACAATAAGCGACAAAAGGTCTCATTTAGATGCGTCTGCAAAAAAAGTGTACCAACGACTAGAAGAAAAGAACGATGAGAGTGAAAGTGGAAGACAAAATATTCGCCGACAATTTCAAAGGTCTATGATTATCATTCAAAAATTAAACGCACTTTTTGACGCCTCTTTCTATCCGAACTAGAAAAGCAATCATCTGATCGTTACTGGCGCGGTGAGAAAATAATAAAATCGAAGTGGTTTTTATCGTCCTAAGTCAAGGAAATATTTAACCAACCAGGCAGGTATTTCTGGTCATCGTTATGTGCAAAATAACTATAGATACAGTGGTCATTTAGCACTTAAAAGGATCAATAAACGTGCTGAATTCAGGACTGAAATTCCAAAATGAATATCACATCTCTATACGAACCGAACAGTGTGATCGGATGATGGGAAACTGGAACAAGCCTGATCCCAATTCCGCACCGGACGGGTAGTTCGTCACTGTTGAGATCACCACGAGGGAGTTAAATGTTTTTGAAATCGGATTTACAATCCCCGCGAGTTTCGGCTAACAGTTTCTCACTTGGGTGCAATGTGTACTGAACTTAACCTCGAAATGGTATAGCTCGGATCGAGATAACCGCACATATTCCAGGGGTGAACAGAGCTGTCAGACCACAAAAATGCTGGGAAGTCCGCAATATGTGCCTCTTTGCGATATGAACAGCACAGAGACGTGTTCCTTCTACTCCAAGTCGCGAAGCCTAAACCAAGCCCCGGGCGACTACGAGCCGACAGACTGAGGCCAGTGAAGGATAACCAAAGTATACTATATGATAGCCAGATGATATATATATATATATATATATATATATATATATATATACATCTATATATATATATATATATATATATCATTTCCCCACATAATTTCGGAAATATATCAAACCTGTTCCGAAATGCTATCCGTTTTAAAATCTAGTCATCGCAATCATTAATTTCTGCGGCTTCAGTTGGTCGTTTTGACTCAAGGTCAGTCTCAGTCCGCTTAATCAGGGGAGAACGATCGGATGGCCTGATGCCGGCCAACAAGAGAGTACCTTTATTTGTTGTAATCAGACAATTCATACTAGATCTGTTCGGATTAGAACTCATTGTCCGGCTGCCCCTATATAACAAGCTTATTGTCTCTTATTTGGTCTCCGATTCAAGCAAAACCCCCGTCACCTCAGATCACTTTCAACTCCTTCACAAACTAGGGCACTTTGGTGATTCCGTATTTGTCCTCCAACTCGTAGTATATCACACCCTTGGGCGTGCGCCATTCGCCTAAGTCCAAACCGACTTCTTGGTCAACCCGTTTTCCGAACTTGATCCGGTCTCGCTGTGGCATGAATAATCGTAACCAAACAAAGCAGTCTTAAACTTTTGGCACTAGACCATAGCTACCCCACCCACCTTGTGTATCCCGCAGATTGGCGCAGATTTCTCTCACACATGACTATAACGTGATCCATCTTCAATGGGTAGGTTCGCACGTTCGTCCAGTGAGATCCACCGATCACCTGTGTATGCAGTGATAATCTGCGAGCATGCGCATGCTTGCAAGATCTTCTGTGTGTGTGTGTGTGTGTGAGAGAGAGAGAGAATCTCATATCGGGTTTTCACTATTGTCACCATAAATCTGAATAATTTTGGTGCAATTGCGAAATAATGCGCGAAATGGCATAGAGGACGGAGAAACCTATGGTTCATCACCAGCATAATATTGCCAAAGTACCGAGGGCGTATCAGTAACTCAGCACATTCGATTCGCGAAGAGGTAGTGTTTGAAGTATGCGAACTGTTGGAGTTTTCACCTTTCCATTAGAATCTCATTTGAATCGTTCGGACCGTGAATGGATGATAAATCAATGCAACAATCACGTGGCGATTCTTCCGAGGATTTTCGCCTGTCAAGCAGGGCTATTGATCAGAAAGAGGACATCAGATCCGACATACTACGGAGAGTTTTCACTTCGTTTAGGAATGATGCCAAAAACCGTTTTTGAACTGTCAACCGACCAGCACGTCAAAATCTCGTTCGCTCACGTGGACACCGTGGCCCATATCCATTGGCTGTACGTGCACAATGAGCAAACAACCACATGTTTATCAAATCCCATCCGAAGATTATGCGCAATTCAAAAAGGATCTGAAAAATGGTACAGTGCGAGGGAAGCCGGCGGTGGCCAAGCGGATAAGGTCATGACGTTTGGACGTGAAGTTCGCGGGTTCGGGTCCGCCCACCGCCGATCAACTTCCCCACTTGGCAGCCCTTTGTTGCCCGAGGCCCTCTTCCTGAAAGATGATGTACATTGTTATTTCATTATTAAAGAAATAAAAGACCCGAATGAAATTCGATTGTCTACGGCCGACTACGGCGCACAACCCGGGTAGGCTTTCTATCGTTCTGCGGTCGACCGATCAATCGATCGATCGAATAAGCGCGGTATAGGATGAAAACTAACGAACGTGTGCGATGCCGAAAATGCGCTGATAGTCATGATGCAGAGGAAAATTGAAATGTCCATTTCTCGATTCACCCGATTGTGACCTAATCGTTTGTTCCCGCCCCGGCATTTGGGGATCGCTAATCGTATTCCTAATCTATTCGGGTGTAAACAGTTCAAGGTCATTCGGGTTGTTTCGCGCTTACCGGTACAATGCTTTGATACGAGTCCAAGCTACGCTGAAATCGCAACAACGTGAACGGTGTTTTGTAATACAGTCATGCAAGGGAACACGATGTTGTGCAAACACCAGCCCTTGGATGTTTTTTCTGCGGGGGGGGGGCCCTCCATGTCTTTGTCAATTCGCCTTCAACTAGCTGACCTTTTCATGACATCCTACAGTGCATGCGAACTGCACGTGGATTCGCCACAGAACACCCTAAGGCCAATGAAATTGAAGGCAGTTGACATCAGTCAAACTAGAATCGGGTAAAGTAGATGCACTTGCGCGAAACAGTGTCCACCTAAACGCGGATCGTTTATTTCCCAATTATCCGTCTTCCCTTGAACGTCACTGGTTAGGAGAATGGAATGACCGAAACCCAGGATAGCTGTGGTGCCTGGCTGTGCACGCTCTTTGACATTCCCTTGCAATATTCTCGTTCGATCGCCTTCGCCCGATAACAGTATTCGTCCGACATCACCGGATGGGGCTTTTGGGCTAGCGATATGAACATGAAACATGGAACCAGATTCTTCCTTATATATATATATATTGCATGTAAGTAGTAACTGGATGAGTGAACCACGTTCTTCCAGAAGAACAAGACCGCCACTTATGAGTACCCGATAATCTCCTGTCCAAACTTTCCTGTACTTTTACACTCCGAATTGGTATGTCTCACCCGAATCTAATTTGTATCGTCACGAGTGTGCACAAAAGGTGCTTGTTAGAGTTCGGCCGTGTGCTTCCGGAAAAATTTTGTCCACTTTTCCAGATACTACTCACGCTTAATAATATACTCTAACCGTATTGGGCTCTTTTTCCTAAGGTTATTTCTGCTCAACTGACGAAAACTTATCAACAGGTCACAGCTGTGGTTCTACTGAGGTTCAGCGCGCACCCATAATGATGCAAATTAGATCCTGGTGATATATATATATATATATAATGATATAATGTGAAATCAGGCTAAGGCTGCCGCCATCAGAGTTAAACAGGCGGGCAAGCCCCATTGGCCGCAGCCTTATTTCAAGAGTTACACGTTGCCATAGGAAGAGTGAATAGGCAAGGGAACAGGGAATGGACCGACGGAGGATGCTACTAGACCACCATCATCGTCTTCAGTTGTCATGCCAGAAGCGATACACGCAAGTTAAATCAGTTCCATTGGTTTTTTTTTGAAATTAAACGCGTACTTCCCGAAATGCGGTCTATAATTTCGCCTTTCAGCGTGCGTTTTCCGAACTCACCCTTGAATTGGTATAGATCACCTCTTGACACTATGGCATTGTCTTCGTAAATGCCAGACATTTTCCGCTTCTCCTGTCCTACTTCGTTTTTCTGGACCCATTTAACTAGACAACATGTTACTTGCACGGTCACACACACGCACACACACACACACACACACCGACTCCAGAGGCATGTTCCCATCACTGTGACGAAGCTGCAAACATACCACATGACCAATTTTGCCGTTTCCCCTCCTCGTCATGATCCACTACCATCCAAGATCCCCAAGTCCCGTCCAGCAGTAGAGAACATTCGAAATGCAAACTGATTTGAACAGACTGTTCATTTGTTGTGCGTTGACAGTTGGTTAGTTGACAGGTGGTGGATAAAATTGACCATCACTATCAGTTCGGTTCATCTCCGTTCTCCTGCTCTGTTCAAGTGGATCAGTTGAAGTGGATGTTTTGCAAGTTTCATAGTCTGATTGGAAAAAGAAACTCCCGGAGGACAGATCTGGTACGCACCGAATAAACAGAACGAGATCGCCTTTGACGTCAAACCCCAAAGGAGACATTTTTCACACAAACGAAGAGTAATGCTTTTGGCTGAATGTTGGTCGGGATTTGTGAAATTTTGCTGAAACCAAGGTCTAAAGAGACAAGTCGATGAAACAATTCGTCGGAAAACCCACCAGCTAGCGTGTGAACAGGTGGTGTCACCAGTCTCATCTCCCATATTCGAACCAGAACAACAAGAAAATCTGGACAGACAAGACGACAGGTGTCCGGTGCGGATCGCATTCCTCATCATTCCGGCACGATATAGCCTACAGAAGCCCTGTAGTTCACGTCCCAGCCAAAAAGAGATCGTGATGTATGTTGTCAACCTAGTGAGACGGCACGAGGAACAGAGCGGGCGGGGGCGGTTATTTGTGCAGTGGAACATCGTAGTCGTGATTTCCAAAACGCCAACTATCTGCTGGTGTAGTCCGCGTGCGATATTGTTTGATCGGTTCGTACGTTTGTCTGGTGAGCCGAACAGATCGCGAGTTGGGATTTGGGAAGGGAAAAAATGCGTCCCAGTGTTTGTCCCAAAAGCGGAAATAACTCCAAGTTTCGCGTGGCACGCGAAACTTCCAGGAGAGATTTCCCAAATGCTGAGATTGTTTGTTTGACACGGTCATTTTCCCAAACCAGCCTCAACGAAAGAGGGGGAGAGAGAAAAACACCAGTACACACAACACGTGATTACTATCACTAATTTAGATAGATAGATGTCGAACAGCGAGAGCTCCGTTATAAGCTGGAAAGCGATTAACTTATTGACTGACTTGCTCACAGCATCCGGATTGTAGAGTCACGTGTATATATGCGTGCGTGCATGTGTGTAAGAAAGTTCGTATTTATTTATGTGTTCTCGTATAGACACGAAATCCCGTGAGTTGCTATGACGAATAGGGGACCGTAATTGAGGAAAATAGCGCGATGGAAGAAGAGGAGAAAAAGAAAGAAATGGTTGCTACACAAAAACTGAGGGTAAAAACAAACCCCAGCTGAAAGAGGTGGTTAATAGATGGAAGAAAACGGTCGGCCAAAACTGCTGAAACATGCGAAAGAACAAACTGGATGTCGAAAGTAGCGTTGACCATAACAGTTGGTGAAAAATAAGCTTATGCTTAATAGAACCATATAAAGAAGATGATTAGTGTCAGATTGGTTGTCATATGCCATTGGAATCATAGTTGTTCAATGCTGGATGGTCACGTGAGTAATTTGCATCCCCGACCCGCTTCATATTTAGAAGTGTGCTTGACCTGCATGATTCCTGATACCCTAACTGTCCCGCATGGAAGTGCAGTTGGGTAAATTCGGATCTGCATGCTGCGAATTGAAGGTGTGCAATCGCTGTATTAGAGTTCATTCAGGCGGACGATTTTTGGTGCACGGTGTACATCAGTGGTTTATCTTCATCACAAACATCTCGATTTCGGACCGAGGCAGGAAGAAATAAGCAATGAAAAATTTCGTCCAGTGGTTTTGCACCTTGCTGTGCAGTTCGCCGCTTTCGTTTACGAAGAACAGCACCACTGGAAGTGTGCACGTAGAGCCAAACTCGTTCACTCAGAAAGTTGCCAGGGAGACACATTTGTTTCCCTCGACCACAATCTAGGCAAGGTCCGTGAAAGAATTCTCTCGGTGGGCTGGTCACTTCTGGACCACCGATGCGATGTGAGCAAAAAACTGAAACTGAAAGCATGCACACAGAATTTGCCAGAACACAGCAAGTACTGCCATCCCGAAAACCATGATAGCGTTTTTCATCAATGTGCCTCAGTTTGGGCAACCGCGTGGTGTTCCGCTCACTGAGGAACCACGAGCTCCGATGATCCGGACGGGAAGAATGAAAAAATTAGAACACGTGCGGTCGACTCTGGTAACCTTCTTTGCCTCGCCTTCCTCATGATTTTCCTCTCACTACGGATACATATTTATTCAAAAAAAAGGAATGTCGCAGAAGCCAACAAACCGAACACAGTCTAACTGTATGGATGCAATTTTTCAATCATTATCACGTGACAAAAGATGAAAACACGATTGGCCGCCATATCCTCGAATGTCTGAAGCCAGCCAGTTGACGGGTCCTTCGGACCCCAACCACTGTATTCATTTTCTCATTCCATGTTGCCACGTCATCTGCTGATCTCCACATGGCTTCCCTTCTTTTACCCCATGAGAGGAACGCAAAATAGGGCACGAAATGGTAGACGCAACCAACCAGCGTAGTCTATCAAGTTTCATATGCTAAACCGGCACTTAATAATAGATCCCTCACTTCCGCATTACTCACTCCGTTACTCCATTCAATCCTATCGATACTACATAGACGTCGGTGATCGAAAACCAACCGACGAACATCTTTGACAGACATACTCCACGTCTCGCAACCACAAAACAGAACTGAAAACGCACTGTGGCACAGTACACAAGACCTTTCAACTTGGGGCCGACACCACAAGTGCTTCAGTCCAGCGTAAGCTGCTCGAGCCTTGGATATACGCATACTTACCTCCAATCCCGAGCTACCATCGTTCGACACGCAGCTACCAAGATAGGTGACACGGTCCACCACTGTTATCTCCTCTCCATCCAGATCCCCACTATCATCCGTTCGCGCGCCTGCCTGCTCGTCCCACTTTCCCTGCTAACAAGCTCCCTCCTTGCACCTCTCTGCAAAGGCCAAACGCCAACCCATCTCTCACTCCCTAGTGTCCCCGCTTGCTGCATGGCCGCCACTACGAACAGGCCTACCAGCACGTCGTCGCATAATCCCCTAGGTCGCATAGGCCCTCACCTCACATTTCCTAGTTCGACTCCTACAACTCCCGGAGACCTCCTAAAGCAATCTTCCATCCACCTTCGTCCATGTACGAACCCGCTTTACACAACGCAGCTGAGAGATGCCCACCACTGTCAACGCGCTAGTCTTTCGACCATCGCACAACCTCGTTAGGTTACTCGTAACCCATCACACGATCACAGGTAATGCGAAGTACAATGCTATGCGACACAGCTCACCACGCACCCTCGTTATCATCAACACCGTTCCGCGCCGGACCGTTGGACCTGTGTCCTTTATCCACCTCGCTGCTGCGACTCTAAGGGTTTGCTCTTCACTGCAGTCACTGTGTTTCCTGATTGGGTTGAATGAGAACCTCTCTCGTCCTAGTCACACATAACATCCCCGAGCGGAACTAATTAATCGTATCGAAGGCTTCGTAAAGCCAACAAAAAATACAACTAACACTCGAGCTCGCTATAAAGCATGGACCCATCCACGCAACATAAACCCGACCTGGAATTCTACTCTTGAAAAACTGATGTCTGCACCATCCAGCCGAACCACGTAAGCATTGACGCACACGCGAGTCTCAGCTCTCCAAAGAACCCCGCAGCAATCGCAGAACCGATCTTCCTAATCAACCTTCAGCAAACGCCACTAACAGACTCGCGTCCAACAGAATCCAACTCTCTTAATTTCCTCTCAAGGAAACAGTACAAACACAACACACAAGCATCTTTTTAATGATGGCCCATGCTCCGAGTATAAAAGATTGACACAGCATACACACGATGGCTGGCCACCACTAACACACACACTAGTTTGGCGTTTTGCCTGTTCATATTGCACCGATATCTTTTTTCATTGGGATAGGCGGATCCCAGAAATTCGCGTTGTTCGTCCGACCTGACATCGTTAAATGATAATCAGAAGCGACGATATCACATGGTGAATTATTTCATCAAGAAAATTCAATCCGGACGCGTGTAGTAACGA
>LUCM01003522.1:49295-73470 GCA_008360955.1 Fasciolopsis buskii | reverse complement strand
GAGATTGACAAACATTACGTCATCTTAACAAGACCCGGATGCAGAATAGAGAGACAAACAGACGGACAGTGCACAAAACCGAACGGAACTAGCGATCCCATTCAATCACTCATTCACGTTTGACAACGAGTCCTAGTTTGGATCGAAACGTCACGATAAACGTATTAACTCGATGTACGCCTTCTCAACTCTAAATATATATATATATACATATATATGGAAGTAGTAAGTAGTATCTGGATGAGTGAACGAAATTTGCCCGGGAGCACACGACCGGTTTGGCGGTTATTGTCGCTCGTCAGGTATGCGTACCCGGTACTCTCTTGTCCAAACATCCTTCTGCTTGTACACTTCGAATTGGTATGTCCCACAGAATCGAATTTGTGGCGTCAGGAGTGTGCATGGAAACTCTTCGTCGAAGGGTCCACAGAAGAACCATATATATAAATATGTATATATATGTATATATATATATATATGTGTGTATATACATGATCACGTACACCACACAACTTTGGTATTCCAGACAATACGCTTGACATAGACACCCGTATTTCAGCGGACAACATGGGGGTTCATTAAAATGAGAATGCATTTCACTTCAAAAGTCATTTTGGAGCCGAAATATCGGAGATATAAAATTAAACCGTACCAGAAGTTCCCGGCCAGGCTAGCATGCGTTCCAATCAAGTTGCTTTCTGATTATTTGGTACAACCACCAGAATGGCATTCCCGCTTTGTTGTCCAAGTGACAACATCGCAATGTTAGCGTGGTAACCGCGATGTGAAATTCACGAGTCAAACTACTTGGATGTGCAACACACGTATTGCCCAATGAGGATACGGTGATACTAAACATTGCATATCACACGAGAGACAAAGAGAGTCCAGATCGTAACGGCCCTGAACAAATCGGAGGTCTCAAGAATCGTGAGACATTCGATTGGAAAAGGTTGAGCACAGCAATCAAGGCGACAGCTCATTGTTTGCTCTATCAATTACGGGGTTTGGGCAAAAACCAAATGAAACGAGATTTCAAATAAAGATGTGTAACGGAGCCCGCGACCGTGCGACTAATTGGACTGCAAATTTAAATCACCTTACAAATGAAGGATAAAATTCAATCGACCTCCTCCCCCCAGGTGGATTTGATTGGCCAAAAATATCGAATCCTAATCGAGATGCATGACCAATTCAAAACGTTTCATTGCCCGAGTAACCGTTCGCGTGACAGTCACTAGGCTTCAAACCTACGGAGCCAGGAGGATTCAAAATTGGGTCACACATCCGACAATTGCAAGGGACAATTGGATGAGCCCTCAAAGAAAAGATGTGATGAACATGAAAAAAAGAAACCTTGCAATTCCTTCTCCCTTTCAATCGCGCATGTGAAATATGTTCATTGGTGCAGGAACAAGGCACAGAGCAATGGAAAACAACGAAAACGGCTGAGGAAAAGTTGATGTGCAGACACTTTGCTTGTATTGTACTGTGCCGTTCTGGGCCTTATTTCAACATCAACTGACATGTTTCACGTGAGGGGTGACTGGGTGGATAGCACCAAGGAGAGATAGTTGACTGGAATGTTATTTGTCCCAAGCAATTTCCCAAAAACGTTTCGCGTTTGCATGGACGCGTTTCGCACATCCTTGTGTACTATTTTGCTTGAAGTTTGCAGTCAAGGGTAAAAATCCGGGTGGATCACACAAGGTGCTAATAAAAGCCGTGTTAAAGATGTAGTGTAGATGAGTTTCGAACTTCAGACTCAAATCAGACAGAAGATTACACGTGTGACTGAAAGCATCCGCTCCCTCATATTGTCACTAAAGCCATATGTACAGCTGAGGAATGAAGAGAAGAAAATTAGTATGCACACAGTCTTTTGAATTCGAACTTCTTTAACGGGAGAAGACGAATTCTAATTTGTTGAGGATTCGAGGATCGCCACAGAGAATGGTGTCTCATATTTTGTCGAGTCGGCGAACTCATTTGCACTCGGCTGTGTGAAGCATTCATTTGCAACGGACTCGTCACAAACCACACCAACGCACAGATCACCTGTGGCCAGGGAATCGCGAGCCAAGCTGAAAGGTTCCGCTTGCATGCGAAAAGTAAACTCTTCGTCCAATCGGGAATCGAAATCGAGCAACGAGTGACTTTTGACGATTAGATTTTCCGCACCGAACCGGCTAACAACCTGTGGCATTGTGCACGAGTCGCGAAGTCGATCCGCCGTGACAGACGAGACTAAATAGGACTGTTTCGGTTGGACTGAAGTGCTCAAGTTCAATGGTACGATTAGACTGGATTGATCAATCGGAGGTTTAGCGTTTGTATGACCAGCGGGGCCGTGTACTCGATCAGTAACAGAATCGCGAGTCCCGAATTGTTTGTACAAAAAGTTATACAGATGATTTGTGCGATTTTTGTCATTCGTGATGTGACGTGAAAATTTGTTCAGACACTCATCCAACTGATCGCCTGTGTCGTCATCATCGCTGAATTCCGTGGTAAGTGCGCGCGGAGAGTCCAACGGAGCAACCGGAGACATCGGTGTTTTACCGGACCGAACCGGCGCCGGGCTGTACAACTGACTCGGGCTAGTGTATCCGCCAGGACAGTGAGGTGTATAACAGTAGAGGTTTGAAACTGCGGGCATTTGGATGGGACGTTTGGTTTCTGCCAGCGACATTTCGCGATCCAAATTAAAATCACCGAACAGAGCCGACGAGCAAACAGCAGAGTTTACGTATAAATTAATTTGTGTTGAACAGACAATAAACCGGAATTGCGCGGTTTGGTTATTGTGATGACCAATCAGAGCGACACAAATTTGACCAATCAGAGCTCAGCGAAGCCAGCTGCACTAGCAACAGTAGCCAATCGCCCGCGGAAATTAACACCCTGGTCAAATTGGGTTAAATTTATGGAAGGAAAAACAACTTGGGAGAAAGTCACTCCATTCCTAAATAACTTTTCTATTCATTACGGTAAGGATTATTTCTTCGGAAGGAACAATGGAAGAGAATAGTCAAGACGGGAGCAGATTTTTTCTATTTTCTGACGGCTGGAGTCACGCTTTTTGTAGTCCACGGTCCCGTAGAATGATAACTGACGGAAGTAACCAATGAATGTATTCATTTTGCGGTCCCATGATTATAAGCGACGCGAAAAAAGGGATGATCTGAATTCAACTTCATCTCGTGAGTAGAGGGTGGTACTATTTTGAGAAACAATCGCGAGCATTGGTTCTAACCACATGCACTGATGTAACCCCTAAAATTACTCGCAAGTATGACGGATACGTATCGCCCACATATGGAAGAGCACACACACACACTGGGGAGAATGAATTATTTATGAGATTAGAAACATAGGTGGGTATCGCGAATGTCCGTAGATATTCATTGTCAATGACCGAAAAAGTGACGTTTTTCAGAACATCAATAACACACACACACAGAAGGATACAAGCACATAGCAAGACAGGGAAGAGGGAAATTTAGTGTTTGAAAGTCCTCAAGGCGAACACAAGGAGCTCGGATTAAACAACTGTCACTTACAATGACAGCTGGGCTTCCATCGGGCTTCATTTCAGAAGCTTAATTTTAATCTACCATAAGAATACTAATTTCGGTTAAGAAATTGACTTTTCCGGGAGTTAAAATTGTGCACATTTGACAAAAGAACATTCTCCCCATTGGTGTGCAGTCAGAACAACAAATTTCGAAAAAAACTTTCTTTTTTCATCTACGGCATTTTATGGCATTACTTATAGTATTATCAAGTCGGAAAGAGCTGCAAAGTTGTTTTGAAAAACGTCACGCCTTGTTCTTGCAAGGGAAGAATCGGGCGAGATAGGTAGTCTTGGTTACTTCAATAGTTTGATCTAACCAGGTGGTGTCTCGGGTACACAGAAAGTTCAATTGGCATCTACCAAGTTGAGGCATCGGCGGACTAGGCGTGACATCCGATTAACGATCAAAGGCCGAGTAAACATAGCTTCCATGCGGTTTAGAAACGTGGCCGTTGCGAACAGAAAGTATGCAAAAACTGCCAGTGTTTAGATACATTTGTCGTCTTAGTATTGGAGGAATATGGCGGGAAAAATTTTCCGGTAACTCAGAGATAAGACGTAAGGAACTGAGCCCTGGTATCCAATAATTACACAAGACATTAAATTTGAATAAATCAAGGTGGTTAGGATACACTTTGTGCATGTCCACAAAACAACTGCCTCATTGTACGTTGTCCTACGAGGCAGTCCAGGTAGTGGTTGGAAGATGGATCGAGACGACCACCAGATGACACGGGAAAAAGTAGGAAAGCTTTAGCCAACCGACTGGTTCATGTAGGTGCAGTTAGATGACCATAGATCACTCTCGTCCCATCGGCAGCTTCTCAATGGCCGCAAACCCCTTTCTGAAATAACGTATATTTGTCGTAAAGGAGTTAGAAAAAAGGAAATAACATTGTTTATTTATTTATGCAATCGTTTAACTTATTACTTTAAATTGTCATTCACTATTTCTCGTTCGCTTTTATCTCTTTTGAGTAGATGGTGCTGTGAGGTAGGAACCGAAGCCGGAGCATGTTTGGTGCTAGACTAACGGTTGTAGGAACTGCACTCCACTGCACCAAACTGATTTGTCTACAACATGACACGGTCAATAGGGCCAATAATGAGCCGACGATTTGGATAACGTTGGCAACTTTTTCCACAACAGCCCTCGCCCTCGCAGCTGCGCCGAACTACGGAGATGGTATTATCGAGCTGACCGCATTAACCTACCAAGATCCGGAGGATGACGAAGAAAAACAGAGAAGAAGCCGAAGCGACTTCGAGCTGATATTCAGCAAGATAGAAACATGCATAGGCAATAGATTTGGGCTCCATGTGGATAGCAGGGTGACCCAATCTGAACGGTGCGGATCATAGCGTGAACTGAGACTTCTGGATCGGAGCGCAATGATGGCAGAGCGTAAAAAAGATAATTGCACTGACCAGAATCAAATGAACCCAGAAGACAAAAGAATTGTGAAAATAAATTGTCAAGATGGACGGATGACATGGGGCATTTTTGGCTAGCCCGATTAAAACAATCCCGTAGTGTGCCTGATCCCGCTTCCAGCCTTGCTAAGACATTATGATAGGTAAAAAGTATTTTATCGCAAGCAATGAACAAGAAACTGGTTGCAATCAACATAAATAGATCGAAGTTCACTAACCAGTTTCTTTTTTAAATAAAGTTTGCTCATTTTGACATTGTTTTCTTTTCTGATAGTAAAACATAGGGACTTGCAATTCAAAACTCTACATCTCCAGGACAGTTAGTAGGACCATCTTTTATGCTCGCCGGGTTCCAAAACCAACCAATACTGAGCATCGTTCGGGAACAATGTCTCAGTCGGGATAATCACTATACTCGGACTGGCACGCATTTCCGACCTTCCGCACGTCTTTGTCACGTGCTGAGACGAATGACGAAATAATTCCTATCGACGGCATTTGTTTCCACGGTTAAAATGAGAAATAATTCTTACCAACGTTAAGTAGAAACATTAATGAAAGCAAATTCGAAATTAGTGTATTCGATAGTATTATCGGTCGTTTGTATTTAGCCGTTATTGTATCATGCATCCGCAATGTAGTTTCGCAATCACACATTGTTTGCAAATTGGAATAACCTGGGACCACAGTCCATACTGCAATGTGTTCAAACAGCCCGGTGCTGTTTTCTCTTTTGACCGGATTGTCGACTTCATCGCATTAGGACGATCGGCTGCTTCGATGCTTCCGTTTCGATTTGCTAAGAACCATTTCATTTTTTTTGTTGTTGAGAATCTGGCAATCCGGAGAAGGGAGCACAATGACTGATATTTTTTGCACACTTGACGGGTCGGTTAGTCCCTAGTCCCATTGTCACGTGATCCAGAAGAAAAAGTATGCAATTGTTATGGTTTTCATGGAATAATTCACCATGTGACATTAACGCTCAACTCGCGATTAAGAAACCATGCAAGCACTGTACAGCTGTTTCATTCTTGTTAAGAATCAGCAGCAGCGCATATCCACCACGCCCGAACTGGGACACGAACCCGGGACGAAAGATTTTGACTCGAATGCCTTAGCCATTAAGCTACCGGGCACGATCTCAGGATGATGTTGCACCTATTCGTCACTGATTTGCACGTTTTATTCGATAGCCGACATACGATGGCAACCTGTTGGGAAGACCGGATCGCATTAAATTCAACTGTCGAGAGAGAGAGCGCGCGCAAAATACCCTTTTGGCTGTTCCCGGTAGCATGGGTGGATATTCCGACCGAGCAACAGGGTCTTCTGTCGTCCGATACAGCTTCTAGTCATCGTTTAGTAACTGACTCAGACTCGGGTTTAGCACCCTATCGAGCTCGAAATTACTCACTATTCTTGCTTAGCACAACGTCATTGTCTCTCTGTCATTTCACGTTTGAACTTAGAAAAAATAAAACTGAAATGTAAGACTATAAAAAGAAAATGAGAAATTCGAGGTTGAATTTGAGAACAAGGGGACTCCGGCAAATCTTGCGCATTTTTAGTGCATCTCATTGGTCAACTAACTGATCACGTCAGTCACCTTCCCAAAGATTAGTCACCTGTGTTCTCGCATTCCTTGTGGAAATAACCTTGTCCGTTCAGTAGCGCGCATGACACACTACTGAAGTCTGTCTTACTTTTTTTTCACAAAGATAATGAGGAGACAGGTGACGATGGACACAATAAGTCGGTCAGTTGATCAATGACATGTACCAAATGCAAACGAAATTCATCACAGCCGTTTGTTCGCAAATTAAACCTACGGTTTGTCTTCACTTTGCAGCCTATTACTCCGATGCTGTAATTTCTAAATTTAATTTCGCAATGACATAGAATTGAAACGCCTGAATGTACCAGCAGAGTCGGTAGAGTTTACGGGAAGACTGTGTTAGATAAACACATGTGACGTTTATGTGAACAATCAAATGAACCGATCCGGAAATGCGCGAGAACGATACGGAAAAGATGTGAGAAAAGGTTGGGTTGAAGACATAATTGGGATGAAATAACGATTGGTTGGTTGATTGATCGATTAGTTAGTTGATCGACTGGATGGACAAGTGAATATAAATGAAATAAAGTACAATCTGGGCCAATTCAGAATGGGGTTGAAGAATGAAAGGAGTGGGTTGGGTTGAGGTGGAAGGAATCGGTTGGCTGACAGAATCGGTGAGTCCCAAGAACCACATTAGAAAAACACAGGAGATGGCGACAAATTTTTTAAGAAAAATGCAACGAGGCACTGGTTTGTGACGAAACAAAGAGCTCATAATCGAGCAGTCGAACGAAATCGTCACATTTTTCCGCGTAAGCAAACGGGGGAGACGAGGCGGGATAAAAATCAGACAAGAAAAATTGCAAAAAATACAGACAATATCACAACACTTCGAAGAGTGAAATAAGAGAGAGAGAGAGATGGGGAAAACGTCTACCTGTCAAAATGCGGTTCATAGGTAAATATAAAGCAAACAATCGATGCAAGTCAAGAGTAGGAAACTGAATTTATCCATGTTGGAACGTTATTGAAATATGTGAGCAGATCATAGCACATGGAAAACATGGAAAATTTAGCCACCCAACCCAACCCAACCCCATCCTAAGGCAAAACAAGAAGAACACACATGGGTGCGTGCAGTTCAAAGACGTACCTCTTTCCTCTGGATGACATTGGGAGCGGACTCTACCGTGGCTTCTGTGCGGACAGGCACGCAAGGGTGACACGAGTGGTTGTGATAGTGACCATGGATCGATTGACACACAAACGCGCACGTGCGTGTGTGCACCCGAGGCAACAGGACAGGGAATGGAAAGCGGAAATAAAAAGCACAGCAAAAACAAATAGGAAGGAGTTCAAAATCGCACTAAGGGGGGGAGGTAACGGAATACGAAGCAAAACAACAAGGCGGTGCAATATGAAAGTTTCAATGGGGTAAATTAACCTCGTCCACGATGGACGAGCTTATTGTATAAAACGTCCGTGATCATTACCAGCCAGTACACGTGGGGAGTTCAAGGCTCACCACCAACATATTTCCTGTCAAGGATGATCACTGTCCTTGACATTGATTTAGTAGTGGTTACTAGAACCAAACAGCTGGCAATTCGGTTTACCAGTTTAAGTCTTAATAGTATATACGTATGATTGCTCATGTATTCTAACGATACAGTGAACATGTGAGACTATGAGCAATGCTAGTTTCTACTGTACTCGTGTACGGTAGAATTTTGTCAGTGACACGAATTTACCTAGGTGCCAATAGGAGCATGGAAAAATCCAGTCGCCTGTGAACGCGAATTTCCATGTGTCCCACAAGGCGCTGAACTTACGCCGGTTCCTGTAAACCTCGTGAGTCACAGAAAGAAAAAAAAACAAGGACCAATGAATTTTAGTGAGTGTGTGCATGCCAATTTTTTTCGGACAACGACGAAAGTGTAACGAATAGAAATCAACTGCTTCTCAAAATTTGATCAATTTGTCATACATTAGGTATTGCAAACGAGGTATCAATACAAGACACATTCAAATAGGGGGATTCCACCGTATCTGTCGCACATCTGCGAGCACCACCAAAACATGGATTCATATACCCCAATTGTGTTTTCCGCTTCAGTTCCAAAAGACGATTTTGTGGTCAACTGACAACGTTGGGATGAACCTGAAGAAGACTGTTGATCGACATCATTTTACGCGAAACATCACAAAGTTTCACCACTCAAGTCTGTGTCATTTTCGATTCGAAGACTGACCCCAGGCTCGTTGATTTCTACTTGTCGTCACGATCCAGCGTTGCGACTCTCACATTCGCATTCATTTTGCTCAAGGTGATTGGTTCGAACGACAATGCAAACACTTAATGGAATACGACTTTCTTACGAGACTGGTAATGGGGAATAACAACTTGATATTCATAGGGAGCATTTCGCAAGCTTCTACTTTGTGAGGACGATAAAACTGAAATACGGACATAAATTTAGCAGAACTGATTGTGCTTAAAAAAACTTTTCTTCTGTAGTATGCGAGATAGGAAATTACGGCCCCAATCTATCGAGAACTTCTAACTCGCCAAAATTTCACAACGAAGAGGAAAAAACGATGAGGAAGTCAATTTCCAGAAAAGTTCAAGGAACAATGATTGAAAAAAGGACGAATCAAAGCTCTCGACTCTCAGACACTGGACTTGTGTTTTTATCACGCTCTAACAGAAGAGAAAGTTGCTTGCTCGATCGGACGACGAACGTGACCAGCGAAAAATTAGCGCAAAACCTGGTCCTGTTTATTGTTTTTTAAAGAAAAATCTATTCGTTCCTGAAAACCATATGATCTAACTGAGAATATGTTGCGTCGACCACGTGACTGTTGATCGAGGACCCCGTGACATCTCCATCTACTGATGCCGAGGTATCCAATTCAGGTCACGTGAACCACACGGTCCCATGCTTTTGGTCGGTGGGTCTACAAAGAAGGTATTTCGACCTGTAAATTGATAGGAGAGTGAAAAACTCTCACAAAGTCAATCGTTGACTCGGGTGGTGGGCGTTCGGTCAGCCGAATTTTTTAACCCAACTTGGTATTAGACACCGAGCAGACAGGGATGAACTGTAACCAACAGTTTCTTGCCAAGAATTGTTCCCATTTAGACAACAGAAAGATGACGGATTGGGGAGGGAGGCAGGGAGAGGTCGGTTGCGATGATGAATAAATTGCTACTCATAACAAATTCTCCAAAAAATATCTGACCCCATAGGGAAGCAAGAGGGAATAAAAAACGCAAACATTTTTCAATTAACAAATGAGTCATTTTGTACAATTTCGCTCGAGCGTCTTCGCTGCCAAAGCGCTCTTCCTCCCTCGTCGAGAGGCATTGAAAATAGATATTTTGATCTGAATCAAAGAATTTGTTTATCGGAAGAAAAAAACAAAACAAAACACGAAAAACCTAACAGAATTTTGACGAACAAAGGCAAAGTTAGCATCAAATATTTGTTTATCACAACGAGATGTAGTGGTCGTTTTTAATAGGTCTCGATTATTATCGGTTACGTACAGAAGTTAATATGGTCATAGTGCTTGTGTGACATCTGGTAACCCAACTACGCGGTCTCGTTATGGCTATGACCATGGAACTTTACCACTACAAGAATGTATCACTTCACAGTTATCGCGTAGCAAATTTCCAATCAAGGTTTGGTCTTCTTTGACTGCTCGTGGCCAATGCAACAAGACTTGGCGCTTAGAGATTTCCAAAGCAAGAACAGAATCATACTCTATTCGGATGCAAACCATGTTTTATTGCATTGTTTTGTTGTTCCGGAATCGCTGTGGTTTATATGTCACTCTGATTGTGTCCTCGTCCAGTTGGTCACAACAGCAAATCCGAATAGCCGCAATGAATATGCTCGGGTTTCAAACACGTGAAATTGAAAGGCAACCGGCTTGGGATCTACTGGATACGTGAATATCTTCCTCTAGACTGTAACCGATTGCTTTGTGAAACAAAAAAATTCCATCTCGTTGGAGTAGAGCAGTCGAAACAGCAACTTTAATGGTTGGGACCGGTGGATAATACTGTCGCATCCTACCCAGAGGAGCCACACAGACACACATGCACACACACGTGTATGTACAAGGCATTGGAAACGGTCAACATATATAGCTACAGGCCTATTGGGCCGGGAGACGATTGTTCGTTTTGGCCGAATAACCTCGCATGTGCATACATACCGCTGTGTGGACGGTCCAAGTGAAGTTGTTTATTGTATCATCTCAAGAGTCGTTCCAAGTAGTTACGCCATTTTATGTAGATACGAATAAAGAAAAGACCTACTGTATGCTGTGCGCAACAGATAAATATCTACCGGTGATGACTGTAGACGGACCTGGTGAAAAAGGTGTAAGATGCTTCCATGGTTCCCCTAATTACATAAATGACACTGGGAACTACACTTGTGCGGTCGTCAAAAGAAAAACACTCCTCTCGAATTGATAAAAAACCGCGCCGTGAGAACAGTCATCGGACTCAGGCGAAAAAGCCGAAAACTAGTTTATACTACTACCATTTTCACCGACAGTTGAAAATTACCAGAACTCACAATGAACTAGCGGTAAAGTTCCCCGAGTAGAACTCAACACGATGTCGCAAACAGAGGTCGAGGATGGGGAGATGTTTCAAGAAAAATGGAAAGTGGCGGACGAATCACGGAACCACACAAACCCTTCGCTGCATTGAGAGTAAAGTACCAAGGCTCGAACGCGGCATCTCTACTCAGAAGCAAGCACATATCGGTACGCGAGTGTGAGCTCAGTGGAACGAATACAAAGATGACATTGCCCCCCCCCGGGCGGTTGGGTGAGATCAACGGTTTAACCGCAAACTCGCAAACCAATTGATCATAATCTGTCGTATTTTCGAAAAACCATTGTCAGAGGGCATACCATGGTTGCACCACATAAATCTGTAGGGAAGGTCGACCGACTTGGTTTCGGGTGGTTGGCGACAAGTGAAGCGCAGAGCAAAGAGTGCTTTTAATACGCGCGTACGTGAATGGTTGTGCTTGCACCAGATCGATATTGAAGCTAACGTGCGACCGTGTGTGTGTGTGTGTGGTCATCCTCAGATTGGTAATGTGATCATGTGAGCCCCGTTCATTGTGTCTCCAACCGCTCGGGAGTTACTCGATTTATGACAGCGGTTCAGAAACCAAGGGACTGTGACCAAGTGTTTTTGATTTATCCGTTGAAATCACTCAACCAACCGGCGGAACCTCTGTTTCTTTTCCAGTCAATGTACTTCATACATCGAGGGGAGACTCATACATGCACGCCGAGTTCTTTTGCTTCTGTGAAATGGTGCATCAAATTTGACTCAAAATAAAACGTTTTCTTATGAGTAGTATGGTGTCATTTTCTTCAAGGGATTACTTGTTCATGCATTGGTTGAATCAACTTTGAGTATTTTAACTTTATTTACGCATCGAGTTGACCACGGGAGCACTTTTGCACAATGATTAGCATGAAATTTCCCTAAGATAATGGAAGGATGTGAAAATACGTTGGTGTCCCGGAAAATCGTCTTAGTAAATGCGTTCAGCCAAATGTGTCAGGATATTCGGAGATGGGTATCTTAGGCACTAAGTAGGCTACTCGCCCTAACCGTTCCAAGAAATGTTCCAAATGATCGGAGTCTCACATAGCCTCTCATGAGGGACTGAGTTTCGTGGCGGAGGTATACCCACCAAGGTATAAGAATGAAAATGAATGCACGGCGTAATCAGGCGAGGGGAAATGGCTAACTTTGCTCCCAAACCAACCACGGCCGAAATACGAAGCACATGGCTGCACGCTCACCTGCATCTGCGACGGAGGGAGGTTGCAAAGGGCACCCAGGTTGATTAACCTCATTAGACGGGCGTACGAATTGAGCAATCAGTCACCGACCCCTAATGGGTTACGTGGAGGTGGTCTTGTGGATTAGACCAATTGGTCACAGGCTCGGGGCGGGGTTCCCTAAGTCAACCCTGTACCTTGGTTTGGGTATGGATTTCCATGGATAGCTGTGATTCCGATGGCACATGACTTGTACTCAGAGTTGGCCAGTTCCTGATATGCAGTATACAGAGCTGCCAGCAGAGTGTGATTATACGTGTGTGTGTGTGTGTGTGCATGTGCGGGGAGTTGCTCACCTAAATCACATCAGATCCAAAAAGCAATGTGCACTTACATGAACTGAATATAATTACTGGAATGAAAGTCCCGTTTATTGGACCGGCTTGAATTTACCGGGAGAAAATGGGAAGTCGTTTCGATGGTCCTGATCAAAGCAACTGTTTCGATCAGACACCAAAATCATCGGTGATCACGATGACCAAGAATGCGTGTGGTCGATTGCCAATGCATGTAAAAATGTAAATCAGACTTGTTTCGTCTGTGGAACAGATATCACTGTCACACATTAAAAGGGAAAACGATCGGGAAAAAAGGACACGCCCGCACATACGAGGAAAAATTTGCGTCTGGTCAGACTACTGGGCTGGTCAAAAAGCCAGTTTCACAAACACGGGATAGAAGGGTTGGGGAACGACCCGGATGATCGGAGAATAGAATGAAGTCCAACAAACGCGGTCCGCAACACGAAAGCGTGAGTCCAAAAATACGGTTTGGGAAATAAAAACACGACAGTCTAGTCACAGCTGTTCCACAGCAGACAACGAGAAACACGTGATAGCCACTAGTCGACGTTTGGACGACTGAAGTCCGGGTTGCAAGGACAACAGCCCCGGACCAAGACGAGCACGTATAGACTACGTGATTACGAGTGTAGCGAGAACAATTTCATCCATAGTTTCTTTCCTCATTTCACGTTAATTAGGAAATTGCGAGACTTTCAAAAACCATGAAGCCATGAGCAGTTTTAGGCAAAAAGATCTAATTTCATTTTTCAGCTGGATCAACTTCCCCGTTAGGAACTGATTCAAAAAGTTAGTCCGAGAATTGAAAAGGCTAGTGATCAAGTATAATACTGAAACAGTAAGTGGTTCGGCAACACTGGATATTTATTCGCATGACTCATGTTTAATGATTATCCAGTGATACCTCAAACCATTAGAACATGCCCAAATAAGTGTAAGATCCTAAATCGCGGTATTGGGTGCGGCGAGTTAGAAGTAGGAGATTTGTCGATTTTTGTGCTAAGCTAAACCGGACGGGTTTCGCTAACAAATCAGTCTGTTTTACAATCACATCCACCTGGTCCGAATTCATAGGACCACATCCACTGGGACCGGAAAGAACAAAAAAGAAACGAGAGACAGTGCAAGATCAACTTCAAAGTAGGACACCGAACATTGGCAGAGAAGCAAGATTTCGAACCTAAGATTGTCATTGTCTAGGGCATTCAATCACATTATCCCCTGGTTCCAACCCTCCCATGGGAGAGGGGCTTGTGTGTCTAACTGTACCCACACGTGCCAGTCCACCGGTTAGTTTTCAAACTGTCACCAGCTGGCCATCTCGAATCATCTTCTAACCACTCACTATCTGATCTACAGCATAGCGCACAACAATGCAATCGTTCTGTGAAAATAAGCAAAGCATAACCCAAATACCTTAACCTATTCGAAATCAATGTTTCTTCAAAACATTGAACCCTAAGGCTAGGTCATTTGCATCTAACCTATGAGCTATTGGAACAACTTTCCTACCATATTTTGTCATTACTACGAAGATAACGGAGCCCAAACACGGACAACTTTCACATATCTGTCCGCCACGGCCATGCTTCAGAGCCGGACAGCAGCACTGACATCACCGAGGCTGTGTATACCCGACCTCGGTCGATAACCAAATGTTACACTGACACCAAAGATGTCTCAAATTAGTGAATGCCAATCGAGTTCTCTGTATGTGCCAACACACATCATCCGATATACGAACACCAAGATTGATACAGCTACTCAAGTAACCAAATCTACTCACCTCGTCCAATTCTTCCCTTCCTGACAGAACAAGGTTCGGCTTCGAACCGATCCAGCGTTGAATACACTTCGAAGTGCATCTCAAACATATTTACACTATCGTTCATACGATTCTGGAAGAAATTCCAACTTACTTGGATCTTCACACAATAGGATAATATTGTCCGGATATTCCAAGCAGACAATTTCTGTTTGAGCAAATGTTAATGCCACTATTCTCACATAACGAGAGGGGTATTTCCAATATTGTTCCAATGACAAAGTCGAAAAGAAGGGGTGAAAAGGCGCAACCCTGAAGGAGATCAGTTCACATGAGTAACTCGGGTAAAGGGACGTCGTTGGCGAGGACTCAACTTCGGCTGTTCGCATACAGAGATTAGATAAGTGGAATGAACTTCTCTGATACACCCTTCAAAAAGAGGCAGTGTCACAGGATTGCAAGATCTACTGAGTCGAACGTCGCATCGCAGATCAGGAAAGTCACAGATAAAGGATCAGCGAAAAGTGGGCCTATGTTCTAAGAGTTGCCTCAGGGTAAAACTTTGGTCAATACAACTATGATCAAGAAGGAGACTGGCTTGATTCTCGCACATAAACATTTCACGAACACTAATAAAAATAATCGACGGAGGGTAATGCCCACGTGCAGTTTGGATCTGATGCTTATCGAACTAATTCTCCTGTGATTTTCATATGAGGATGTACCACTTTTGTTGTAAATCGGTACGATCACCGATTCATACCAGTCTTTAACATTCTGTTCCTCTCCCCAACTTAATCCTAACAGTTTTGCTGACTTCGACGCTAATACCTCACCACCGTAGTCGAATAAAGACGGAGACATTCCATCAGGTCCAGAGACCTTGTCTTTGGTGACAACCTATTTCCGTGTTCAATTACATTCCTGATAGGGAAATGGTATCTACTTCCATTGTTTCACTTGAAGGTATAGGTGGAAGATACGCCGTTGAAATGGACCAACCAAACTCTACCTGAAATGGTTCTGAGAGCAAATCAATGAACTGTTGAATGTTTTTTCATCATCTCGCTTTCACTTGGCTTCCGTGGGACAGTATTCTTAATTATTAAGAAAAGCAGCGGCTACTCTTGATAGCCGCAGTCTTTTCTATTTCTCTACACTCTCCTATCTACTAATGCTCGTGGCCATTTCTCAGGTTATTCACCAACTGATGTTTCATTGTATCTGGCATACCGTGGAGACGAATCGGCGGGCATCCAAAAGAACAACTAAAGTCGAAGATACCTATCATTTTTTAGGCTTACATAGCATAAACTCTTGGGTGG
Source organism: Fasciolopsis buskii (assembly GCA_008360955.1). Lineage (NCBI taxonomy): Eukaryota > Metazoa > Platyhelminthes > Trematoda > Plagiorchiida > Fasciolidae > Fasciolopsis > Fasciolopsis buskii. Next base: position 57,614 of record LUCM01003522.1, on the reverse strand, counting down.
CATTTGTTGCTGATTGCTCCCAGTGTTCGCGCGGATCCCGGACGTTTTGAGACAAAAACCGCTTTGAAAGTTCCGACTGGAACTGAAGTCGGCGATTATTTTCTAGAATCAGCTGCACAGAACAAGTGGATTGTCGTGTTGGTATGGCCACATATTAGATCTAAACAAAAAAAGAGTTCGGAGCAAAGCATGGTCTAAGTTTACAAGTGTGGACCAGAACGATCGGCGACTCTCCATTGATCCCCGTCACCAGTGACCAATGGCAATGCGATCAATCTGAGTCTAACGCTGTGAAAGCGAATGAGGGTGCCACATGGGCCAATATCGCTTTTTATGACAAAAATTAGTGTGTTCACCGGAAATAGTCGGTGATCGGAACAAACACAGTCGCCGTTATCGATCCGATCAGCTGGGTCAGAAAATCTGTCTCGGATGTGTCGTGCAGTCTCCGCTAAGTAACCAAGTTGGGCGTCAAAATCCCCACCAACGACAACAGCGTCCATCGAAAGCACATTGCGGAGTGATCGAGATAACTCCTAATAGAGCTCGTCTTTGGCCTCAGGAGAGCTGGAATTAGTGGGCGCATAGGCATATACGACTAACAGGCAATGACGCTCCAACTGACTATCATTGACACGTACAGAATCGTTCAACCGGATTGCACATGGACGACCGTTGGACTGGGATCCAAGCGAAAAATGCACGCTCCACCCATATGCTCAGAACAATCCTAACACCAGTCTGATCATGACCACTAGAAATCGGATAACCGGACATGCGAAGAGTGAAGTGAGAGAATGAGGTTCCATCTAGGTTACGAAGAGTGATTAGGGAAGTAAGATCTCGTGTGCGTGTTTCGGAGACACGCCGTATACCTATTTTGAAAGCTTTAAGAGTTATAGCTAAGGCAGTTTGTTGTTCTATTTGACTGAGCGACCGCACAATGAAGGCAGACAAGTGGAGTTAGCACATGGACTTAAGCAAAGTGTGCAAACTATTTCTCCTCTTCCACTAATCCTGCCATCAAATAAATCTATCAAGTCGCGATTCTTCGCGGCATTCTGAGGTGTGTCCATAGGAACGGAAGTCAAAAAAGTTGGCCGCGGAATGGGTGGAAAGAAAGGTATTCGAGCGAGCGATACCTCAAGGCTCTTCACACTGCAGAGGAGGCTTTCCTTGAGAACCCTAACCGAATCATTTGACTCAAAAGCATCCCTCTCAAGGCAGTAAGGTCTTAAGCGAGCACGGACAAAGCGAAACCGTTTTTAAGTCCTTTCAAGCGTTCTTTCACTGTCACACTTTTCACGCATTTCCTGTTTTACCCGTGCTTATCATCCGATTGAATCGCACATTTGACACTGACTAGGCATGGATACGACCGTGCATGCGGCCCATGAGTTCATTCATAAAATACTAAGGTGCAGGTTTCGTCGTTTGACGTGCAAATCAATTCCTACCTAATGGCAAGGACCAGACCCTAATCAACGGAATATGTGTGTGTACGTTTTGCTGGGTATATGCTATTGATTGCTTCACGTTTTTTAAACCGGGTCATTAGATCAAAAATCTGTGGGATGGGGAAAACAAGCGATGCGAACAACGGGGAGGGAACAAAAAACTTACTTTTAACAGATCCAGTAGCAGGTGGAATACGATGAGTTGAACCGCTGCCTGTTTTGGTGAATCCGGTCTTGTACACCATCTCCGTGCCCGGAGGCAGTTCGCTTGAAGTTACCGGCTCCGGGGCAGGTCGCCGTTTGACAGACTGATCCGGGCGACAGGATTGACCGTGTGAAGTACCGGAACTTGTCCGATTCCGACTAGAGAAGACAGTACGCCCGGGACCCCGAACTGCCTGAGTACGACGGTGATGCCAGTAGCGAGCGGCTTCTGCCTCGTCAAACTCGCCTCCATCAAGGATAACTTCTGAGTCCGATTGTTCGGAATCATCTAGCTCTTCCAAGTCATTTTCATCGGTGAACTGGGCTGAAGACTGACGACGTTTGTCGGTATTACGTGATTCCGGTGTTCGACGTAACGATTTTGGTGACGTCTAAAACGGTAAAAAAGGATAAAGATCGGTTATGAAGTCGATAATAGTTAGACAAAGTCAACTCAGACCAATCAGTTAATTAGTGAATAAACTGTTTGATTAGAAGGTTACGGATCATTATTGTTCAATATTAATTTTACTGGACAGAAGCTGTGATAAAGACGATTTGATGAGATATAAAAGAAGGGATCAGTTGGGACAAATATGAACCTAAAATAAAATAGAAATGCCAAAAGCCTTACCGTGCCCGCATGACTTCGTCCAGGGGATAGCGGAGGCGCACGACGTTGGCTAGATCGAGCATTAGCTACGGGACTGCTGGATTTGGAGCCACGAACGCGTGTGGACTTGTCGGCAAAGTTAGACGGACCTCGAGAACCAATCGGATGAGACTGTAAGAAAAAAAACAATGCAGACGTGTACCCAGAAAATATGAGTGGAAAATAGATCCGGAGAACAAAAAAGAAAATGTTTGTCTACTGTCACCGAAAAAAAACAACGTGGACAAAACTGAAATTGCGCATCAATTTTGTACGCTCCCAGTCCGCTAGGAACGAACCAAATTAGGTATCGTACCACAATTTTGTCCTTGAAAAGTTATCTGTTCCGCTACTGTGTTTACCGGGGTAGTGACCTTTGACTTTGCATTTTTCGTTGCCCTTCCAACTCGATCATTAACGGTTTTTTTTACCATTGTTTTCAATTGACTCGAATGGTTGATAAAGTTTGTTTGCTCGCAACTCCGACACGCGACGAAACACGTGCTAGAGATAGCTAAAAATTTGCTCATTCTAACATTGTTTGGACACGTAGTCGTCAAGCGTGAGCGATTAAGGCTTGTTATATTGTGAATTTAATGTTCTAATATCTATACTGTGTATTAGTGATTGATTGAAAGTATGCGTAACTGATGATCGACATTAATTTTGTCAGTTCCAACGCCCACCTCGAGAGTTTTGTGAATTCTATTCGGCCGGAAATAAATGAACTTTTCCAATGAAAAATTCGAATTGGTCCCGACTCGTAGAAATATCAGAAAAGAAAAATAAACAAATAAATAACCAAGCAATCAGACAAGGAAAAAGAATCTTCTGAATTGAAAACTTGGACAAAAAAATATAAAAGTCAAACAAAAAAAGTCAATTTGGATAAACATTGTGTTCATTTGACGAAAAACGGCAGATGCAGTATATCAACGATAATAAACAATATTCCGTCATCCCAAGGATTATTTGAACATCTGAAAGACGAACGTAGGCACGTAGGTATGCTTTGCTCTTAATGGTTCCGTATAAATCGGATGGGGCAATCACGCACTACTCTCGGTTGAATAGTAACAAAGAACACATATTTGCATTACCACTTATAATCTTTTAATAATATCTTTTATATTTTATATTTTACTTCGTCTATTAATGAAATAACGATGTACATCATTTTTCAGGAAGGGGGCCCCAGCCAACAGAGGGATATCAAGTGGGGAAGTTGACCGGCGGACGCGAACCCCCGAACTTCACGTCCAAACGCAACGACCTTATCCGTTTGGCCACCGCCGGCCAATAATAATAATAATAATAATAATAATAATAATAATAATAATAATAATAATCTATTATAATCTTTTAATCTAGTCCTAGTGAAATCGAGAAACGTTTAATTAGGCAAGCCGTCGCGAACGATCGAGAGTACTGTTCATGGGCTTGGTGGGCTTTATGACAAGTTCTTCCGTGTACGCCGAACTACCGATTCACAGAAGGGAATACGGGACAGCAGATTTGTTCTTCTTATTAATTTTTTTCAAGAATCAATGAACATATTACAAAAAAAAATGACCAGAAAGAGTGTGAACGTACGTCTTGTTGCTGTGTTTGTGGATAGGAAGCGGACATGCTAGTGCTCATCAATGGGGTCGGACGTTTTGGTTGTCGTGAACTAGCCATTGACATCGAATTATAGCGTGTGTTCAATCCAGTGGCAGAATCGGCTTGGCGTGAGTTTTGATGTTTACCTGCGTAGCTTGCACGTGCTCCCGGCGGAGGCATTTGGGTGTACGTTTTCACTGAGACTGTGCTGGTCGAGGCACCAGCGGTACCGGTAGGCTCGGCCAATGAGTTGTTCGACGCGGCAAATGTGACGTTCATAGATGAGCTTAACAATGAACGTCGATTCGTTTCTCGACTTGAGGTTCTGAATGAGCATCGAGATGCAACGAGTAAGCGCATGGAGATGCGGAGAGAGGGGGAGAGGAAAAAAAGGAATACAAATCAAACTACCCGGGGACTATGCCGAACGAGTTCGCGAATTAGGTCGACTCAACAAATGCTACGTTCCCAGGCTGAGTGTTCAATATCACATATACGACAAGAAAGAACAACATGGATAGTGGGCAGTATGCGAAAAATCCCGCAAAGATAACATACCGAAGAGAACGTGATGCACAAAAAAGAGGGGAAAAAAACAATAAACCAGAAAGAAAAGGAGAAGAGAGTAGGGAAGTTTTTTGATAGTTTTATCAAAACGGTGATTCGCTCGTTTTTTTCTCCTTTGCTTGGTGTTTCACACTTGGAAAAGGAAGGATAAGGAGCCATAACATTCCAAACAATACTGACGTCACTGATTCCGATTTCCAGAACAAGTTTTAAAGTGAACTGAGTTACTCACTGGAATCTCATTGGAATTGTTAGGAGCGTGAATGGATGGTGAGCCCATTTAGAAATCACATGGTGATTCGTGGGAGGATTTTCGTCGGTCAGGCAAGGCCAACTTTCGGAAAGGGGGCACAAGTCCCGAAAATATTGGTTTTTCTCCTCAGTAGTATATTTCGCATACGGATTGATGAACAAAATTTGTCCGGAAGCACACGATCGGTTTCGCGGTTATTGCCGCTCTTCCGGTATGCGTAACCGGTATTATTCTGTCCAACCATCCCTATACTGATGCGCTCCTTTCTTAGTTTCTCACAAGAATTTCAGTTGAATCGTTAGGAGTGTAAATGGACTACTGCTGAACCGAATTCGTCTGATCCTATTTCAAAAAATGTGTTTATTTATTGAGTATTGATACATGCTGACTCATCAGCCCAACGGATCGGTTCGCATCATAGGGACTGGAGAAAATCGAGATCATGTGAATCGTATTTTGTGAACCAGATTGCATTGCTTCATATCCCATCTCTCCCAACCCCACCTCGAAAAAAAACTTTCTACTGACTAGTCGGTTAGACTGGGATTGACCGGGACGACCCACGTGTACACACACACACACACACACACACACACACAAAAGCGTGGCGAACAGTTGCTGGGATCGATCGGTCAAGAACTGCAAAAGAAGTTGAATTCCAAAGACCAATCTGATGCCTGTCCGATTAATCCCGGACAAGAAAATCCTTCAGTTGTAGAATCATCACGATGAGAGAAGTTCTAAAGCAATCTAAAAGAATACCATAGTAGTTGGGTTTACGTAACCATTGGTTAACACATATTGGTCGAACCGGGACTGGAGCTGAGGGAATACTGAATGGTTGTTAATGTTTCACATCATCACATGAGCAACTTGACTTGCTAGCCTAACAGATCGGTGCTATCGATTAGACTGAAAGGGCCTAGTAAGTACATTGAGTTGCGTACGAAACTAGCGCTGGTTAGAGTTCACGTCTAGTTCTTGGATGGTTGCATAATTAAATCTACGTTTCCGAAGCAATAACATATTCTGTTAAGGAGAAATCGGATAAATATAACTAAAACGTCACTTCGAAGATAAGCTATTACCGAACGTGATATCATGTGCAACCATAATGCGGAGTTAGAACATATTTGTGACATCAACTCATGTGTTCGACGAAATGAGTGAGCGAACTTAGGTAAGGTAGGTGTCTCACATCTTCGTGGTTGGGGTCCGAAATGCTCGTCGACTTGCTGGCTGGAGACACTTGAGGATATGGCAGTGAACCGTGAACAGTGGCGATCATTCTGTCACTTTCCATCGAATTAGAATGATTGAAAACGTGCGTTTGTACAGTTAGACTGTGTTTCGTGTGTTGGCTGCAGCAGCGTCTTATATTTTCCTGCCTGTGTAGGTCCACTCCCTGTTCCCATTGGATATTCACTCTTTTTATATAAACGTGTAACTCTGAGGAAAAGGCAACGGTCAGTGAGGCGTGCCTTGCTGTTTAACGCTGAACGATGATGATGATGATGATAAATGAGTGAGGAAGTAAAAAAAACCCAATCTTTCGAGAAACACGTTCAATCCATTGTGCGCAAACAAATGAACCGGTCGCGCCAAGTGTTGAGGAAAGGATTAGAAGGATCAAAACCATCGAGTGATTTTCCACAAAATCCGGTTCGATTGGTTCAAAGTTTGTCGGGCTTCAAGTTGGACAAAGCATTGTTAGAAGTTTTACCCTGGGGGCTCAAATTTTGTTGTCCAAATAACCAGAATGCATAAATGGACTGGGAAGTTGGATTTGCGAATCATTTCTTTCAATTGTTGACTTTAAGCCCGTCATTACAAATGGAAATGCAAACATTTACATCAACTTTGGTGAACACCTGCTATCGGTATCATGGCACTAGACATACAACGAGTGGGTTATTGAAGCCAGAACACAAGAGACGGTTAAGAGAACTGCAGGAAAATGCAGACATTCTGTTATCAGGACCAGATAAGAGTGCGGACTTAGTACACCTTAACAAGTTTGCCTAGGCAGAAAAAATGGAAACCACCGTGAAGGACAAATCAAAATTTGCAAAAATGACGAAGGAGAATGATAAAAAGTATCAGACTGAAAAATCTTTGTGCAGCATCCTGAGATGATTGACACAAAAGAACAGAAGAGATTCGACCACATTTGGACAGATTCGGCCTACGGGAGTTCCTTGAAACCTATTCTGGACATGTCCAGTTGGTCCTATCAGGCTGTGATAAAATGGCTAGCTAAGTTGCTGGAACCCATTAGACAGAAAATAACATGACATAGCCTCAAAAACACATTTGAGCTCAGCGATTCTATGAAAGAGTTAAATATGATAGGAAGAAGAATGCTTTTAATCGTAAATGATATAATGTTAATTAAATGCTAATTAAAACCAGTAGATGACGCATCGATTTTTTGACACATTCCTCACGTCGTTTGGTCCTGCTATTTACAAGAATCCTTTCTTTAGGCGTCACCTTTTTTACTAATGCTCCGATCACGGAAAAAATCGAATACCTCTGAGACTAAATCGAGAACAAGTTTTCCGACAGTAGACTTGAAAAACTACTGTTCTTTTATACCTACAAAGTCCGGTTTAAACTTAACAATCAAATTTACCGCCAAAAGGACGATGTAGCAATTGGGTCACCACTCGGTCCACCACTAACCGACATTTGCATGGCAAAGCTAGAAAGTGGTCCACTCGAATTGTCAATCCAAACTCTCTACCTATGCAAACCTTATGTAGGCGACATATTCTGGGTACTCAATCCCTTGACGAGAACTAATGAACTGGTGAATAAGCTCAACTCGGCTCATGGAAATGCAAAATTCGCAAGAAATATAGAGTTGAACACTGAAATAGCATTCCTAGAGGTATAACCACATTGCCGAGAAGATGACTAAATTCGGCGATCAGTACACAGGAAATGGAATGGATAATACATTCACTTTCACAGTTCTGTATCTCTTAATGTGAAGAGGAACTTAATTCGATGTCTCGTAGCCAGAACAAGAAGAATATGCGCAGAAGATACTCTTGAAGCTGAAGTGCAGACGGTAAGAAGAAGATTCACTGAAAATGGCTTCCCAAGTAAATCAGTCGATAAGATATTGGAGACAGAAAAGGAAGTTCCTGGGAGGGCGACGGTGGAGAGAAAGCCAGTATACATATCACTGCCATTCAAAGGTGACACGCTAGCAAAGATAGCATCACGAAGACTGATTAGCAATATCAATGGAACATCTAACGCAGCCAAGCTTCGAAACTTGTTCAAATTCTGTCCGTAGTGTCATTACGGTTAAGAGACAAAGGTCCTGATTCTGCAGTCTCGTTTTGTATCTATTCCTTCACAAGTTCCTATGGGACAAAGTACATCGGCCACACGACCAGGCGTTTGTCTGAACGCATCGGTGAGCACCACCATACATGGGTGGGCACTGGAACAATTGAGTTACATAATAGCGCAGTCGCTTCACATCTAGCACAGACTAACCACACCGTGAGTGTGACGTTAGCTTTCCGGACCCTACATCATCATCATCATCGTCGTTCAGCGTTAAACAG
>LUCM01003522.1:14197-32321 GCA_008360955.1 Fasciolopsis buskii | reverse complement strand
AAGAACGATTAGAGTTCTCAACCGAAGCCCTTGGTTTTGATAAGGACCTGACCGCAAGGCAGCGGAGTACAACTGACTGGAAGAACATTTACTTGGGTCAATTATTCCGACTGAGCTGCTAACTCAGATCAACCCCCGACTTGGAGGACCAGGAGACTACTTCGTCAGGCCTCTACCCATTGACCCTCCGGGCATGATTAGATCTTCGGCTTGAGATAAGCCATCCAGTATAGCTCGTTGGATCATGGAGGCACGCAAGCCGTCAAACCACGTCAAGGTGTAGTCAAGGTGTGACAGCATCGGTTGTTAGTATTTATTAATGCTGGACTCCTAGCAAAACAAGCACCAAATTGTTGCGAGTCAATCTTATCTTGTTCCTTCTAACGAGCTCGTGGCGAGTCATGGTTAAGATATACGTATGGTGGCTGAAATGGGATATTGGATAAAGTCCTAACCAATCTCCTCACTAGATAACTGGAAGGCATGCGGGTTATTACCGAAAAGATTTGCCAACGTCGCTGAATAAAAGGAACACTAATTCAAGTATTTACTTCCCCTGACTCGTGCCTACTGGAGCAGATAGTGCTCATATGACGTTTGTTGTGATTCGAAAAAAACCATATGCATATATATACATATATATATATATATATATGAAATGCAAGCAGTATCTGCATGAATGAACAAAACTTCCCCGGCAGCATACGACCGGTTTTGCGGTTAGTGCAGCCTTTTCCATTGCTCCATAAAAACCTATCCGCTACTGCTCGCACTCGTGTCTCAAGCTTCTGGTTAACTAACGTACCAGGGATTTACGCATCTTATTATATGTAGTTCCCCGACGGACCGATGTATAGGCGTCTAACAAAGCAGCTGAGTTCGACTATATCTGCCGTTTCTGAGACCTGCGTGGCCCGGAATATTTGGCAACCTTGGTCGCCCTGTGTAGGACATCGTTGGTCTGCTCCCAGTACTCCTTAGAATCCTGGCCATTTGATTGTGTTAGTGGCCATAGAAACCTACCACTGAAAATGAAGTCGGCAATTGTTCTCTAGACGCAAATGCGTAGAACGGATGGTTTTCTTGTATATGTAACCACAGACTAGGCATAGACAAAAGTAAGCATGACGGAAGCATGATATAAACCGACAAGAATGCTGAAGAATGACCGAGTCTTTGGTTTAACCGACAAATCACTTCTCTCTGTCTCTATTAACTGAGGCGGCTTCTCCAGGTCCTAAACAGATGGCGGTGTAGCGCGGATGCCCAAACAACAGATTCCCCGAGACTGGACTTTGTCTAGCCTAGACATGACCGCATATTTGATTTGGGAGACCCATCCTACATAGCTCCTTGGGTCACCGAAGTAAACGAGCTATTACCCCACCGCTATAATAATCAAACCACAGCAGTAAGTAACATACACTACGGAATACGTCAAAGGGGCCGTACTGAAAACTGGCCGCATATAAGCCTAAAAACTTAGTCTAGCCACCAAAATGTAAATTCTAAAATCAAAGTGGCTCTACCGGTACAAACAAATTACAAGTGCAAGTCATACTAAAGGGGATAATATGATGAAGCGATTCACACCCATTTTAGCAGAATACTAATATCTGAAGTGTGAGCTCATGACTGCTTACGCATAAGGTATAACCAAATGACCCATCCAATAACCAACCTGATGGACTGAATTCCAAGTGTTTGATCTGATGCTCCTCGCAAGGACGGATAGTCTTGAAGGGGCGGCAAGATGTGTCCATACCCCCAAAATCCCATAATCTTACATCGAAATCCAAACCGCCCGTAGCGATACGGGCACCCGCAGGGTCAATGGCCAAAGCCGTTAGTGGTTTGGTGCCATGGCACAACGTTAGTTCATCACAAATGGGCAAATGATAGGGCCCGCGTTCATCTTCCTCATCTATCTCTTCCGATGGGCGATTCGCATCTGCACCGGTTTCCTCAATGGTATCGTTCAACTTCTGCTCTTCCGCTTCACCTTCCGTTACCTTCGAATCACTGTCTGTTTCCAGTGAACTACAACCAGCTGGGTACACCAGAGAAGTAATGTTTTAAGAAGGCACCAGACTTACTTAGCAAAGCATCTACATTTCGTGAGTAGTTTCGCTCCTTGGCCAACGCATGCGCTTCTTCGAATATCTTCAAAAAGTCGAACTCTTTGGCTTTTTTCTCGGTCATTACTGACGAAATCAAAAAGTAGTTGCTGTGGATTAAAAATGCGAGAAGAAAACATTTGAACCAAACAGCTGCAGCAGTGAGAAAAAACCTCTCACAACTGAAGGTCTGTGGCATATTCATGAAAAATCGTCCTAAATACTGGCGTTTGGATTCCCGTTAACATTCGGAAGAACTTCAATCAGGCAAATGCTGAATAGGAGACGTTCGAGACCTTTTTATTGCATGAACAATGCTGGGGCATATCCAAGTCTTTTAGGACATACTGAACATCATCATTATCATCCTTCAGCGCTAAACCGCAGGGCAAGCGCCACTGACCGCTTTCGTTCCCCCGGAGCTACAACTTCTATCAGAAAGAATGTCTTCAAAGGCATAAAGAAGCTGGAATAGATGGATCGCGACCATCCTTCTCAAAGGAGGATAGCAAAGTGTTATTATTGGAGTTAACACAAGTTCTGGGATAAATCTGTAGGGAAGAGATTCCTAAAAACTGGTGTGAGTCGGTGATTGCGTCGATTTACAAGAAAGGTGAATGTACCCATCTTCGAGATGGGCACACGGAGTGACTGTGGCAATTATCGTGAGATGAGTTTGATTCCACCAGTTACTAAGGTCTCGGCCATCATAATGTAGGGCCCTTTGACACAGATTTGCGAGAGTAACATTCGCGAAGAACAGGCCGGATTTCGTCCAGATATTCACTCCCCGGCAGTTACTCAGAAAGCACTACATATAACTGCAGCCTTACGGCGCACAAGCAACTGTTGACTGGGATCCAGTCGGAAAGGGTCGTGTCATCCTTCTCACTTAAGACTGTTGCTACACCGCGTTGACCCATAGCTTGAGCTGCTTCGTCTCCTGAAGTGTGAAGGAAATATATTGATGAGACATTAGACGCAGTCAGTTGAATTACTCTACTCGAAGCCTGAATCCGTGTTTCACTGACGTAGCAGACACCAATCGAAAGTAGGTCCAAAGGTCACAGCCAAACACGCCTGTTACCCAGCCTGCATGTGATTACACACATCGAAGGAACCGAGATTCAGAGGCCGACGAGGCTTGAGAAAATGTGAGCTACCAGACTGAAAACTACTTAGTACACCACTCGACAATGAACCGTTGCGAGTATCAGGCGTGTGATCAGTGGGGACACTATGGGTAGGCAGAGCGGGACAGGATGACTAAAACAGAGAGAACTCTGAACAGTAGCATACTTATCACTACCAACCCCGCCCGATGCAATGGGCAGCACGGCCCTGATTATCCTGTGCGACGACCGATGCAGTATGGAAGTATTTATAGGCGTGTAACTCATGGGGATTGATGGACGGGTATTGCTAGGGAGTCCAGCTGCTAAGCCAAAGAACGATTAGAGTCCCCTACCAAAGACGGTTTTGGTTTCAGTTTCTATTCAGAACTGCAAATGCAATTGCCAGGATGTCCAGTTCATTGCACTTGTAAACCTCCCGGACTTCTGGCTGCTGCGACAACCGTGGGGCTAGATTTTCTCCCGGTAAATTGTTTTCGGTGGTAGTATAGAATGTCCACTGACAAGTGAGAGTCGCAGTTGATGTCTTGGACTGCCTTGCGACAAGACCTTGCATAAATCACTACGAGAAATTCAGAAATAACCGGAATCACACCGGCGTCCCGTACTGGCACACTAAGGACGTTTTGTGGCTCCTGTACAGTGCAATTCAGTTCATTTCTGCGCGCATGGGACGGAAAGTTTGATCCACCCACCAGAATGCCTAGACGTGTGTTGTCCGCCGGTGTCCGCAGCCCACCCGCCTGGCTGCACATATTCTTCGGCTTCTGAAACCCAAAAGTAGAATCCTTTCCAGTTTTACTTAGATTCAAGGACATTACGTCGAGGTTCCCAATCAGAAGATGTTTCGACAAAAAGAGGGCGAAATCCTTCTTCGAATTCTGGGGTAAAAGTCGGTTTTTTTACGTCACTGCAAGTTTTATTCTCATCCCATTCAAATGGGAAAATTATTATCCTGCAATCTGCTCGATCATCATTCTAAGCTTCGTATGTCGCACACTGTCATCTCCATATCAGACAACCACACGTCATCCGGATTGCTTTGGAAGTGCGTCATTATTTCCACCTCAGCGACCTACTTTGGTGCCTGTTGCGATCATCCACCATTCGGAAGGCAAGGGGGTTGCTCCTCAGTTCTGTATCTACAAGCTCGCTCACGATCGTCTTTCCGTCAGTTCTCAGTTCACTCCCACTTATCTGCAATGGAATCATAAGGTGACCCCGTGCCTCTCGCAGACTTTTACCAAGAGTTCACGTCTGGATTAGGCCATCTCCTTTCAAGGGTTTGCAAATCAAGTGCTTTTATCGTCTGCTAATATCCTATGTCAGATCAGTTCAGATCTTTCGGTTCGGTTGACACGGAGCGGAAAAACCCAGTGCGGCAAATGGGAGAACGGAGTAATTATTATAGTATTTACAGAATAGCATTCACACCTTCAGTTTGATCTCCCCCTTATCTGTTATCCAACGGTTTGTTCCCTGTTACAAGTAAAATTGGAAATTCCTAATCTCGCCATCACGACGAGAAGTCACCATTAAGGAGTTGCGTGACAAGCAGAGCGACAATGCTACACATTCAATAAGCCAGCTTCAGCCATGCAACCACTATCTTATATTGCCTGGTCAGAACTCACCACTGCAGCGAACACTTCAGCACATTGTAGCCACCCGGAGGTGGCAAGATACTGTACCAAAATAATTGAGAAACTAATGGGCAATCAGCGCACAGTTTTGTTTCCCTATTTGGTGCCATAAAGCTCTCACAACTGTGTATCCTCGTATTAAAATAACAAACGGTTTCTATCAATTGAACGACACACTTCTGACTGCTGTGATTTCTGTCGACTGAATTCCTGGCTTCTCCTTTAACACCTAATGCCTGGGTCAGTTTAAGCTTGGAAATTAACTACCAAAGCTACTTCACCAGTAAACCCGCATTTTACGCAATATAACCTTCCTAATTTAGGGTGCATTTTGGCTTGTTGCTCGGTCCTTTTAGTTTGCCTACGGGAATAATTATTGTTTCACCCGTTTGCTGTTAGACTGGTGAACGCTTCCACTTGAGTAATCCGTTCTGTGGGTTCCGAGGAATTTTTCACCGTAAATTATCTAGTGTCAGTCTTCACCTTCACTTCAGCTATCCCGTTTTTCTGGTATACTTTGAAGTCTGATTTATTTTTCCTCCTTTTTTCTACATTCACCCTGGATGATGTGAGTACGGAAAATAGTAAATTCCATCATTTAGCCACCGTCCTCTTCTCTTAAGCGATCGATGAGATGAAGCGTGTGCTAGATTCTGAAGAACTTAACCCGATGAACGAATTACCGCCGTCATTATTGATGGCATTAGAGTGGCTGACAAACACCTAATGGGTAAGCTTTCCGCCGGAGCTGAATTAGAAGATCACTGATCGTCGCATCAGCTTTTTCACATGAAAACCTTGGCATGCAATTCAAAAGACTGATAACGCTCTCATAAATTAGGCGTGCCTTCAGAGCCTGCCAACTAACATGCAAATGGTGCTGTCGGGGCCCCTAGAGGAGAGTCTCGAGGTTTCCGTCGAGAACGTCCGTCAAATTTGGGAGACGCATGAACCCAGGGGCAACCGGTCTACCCGCTCATAAACTGACATGACCACTTTCACAATAACTGCGACATTTCGCGAATTGCTTTCAAAAGTGGAGACGCTAAGGATTTCACGTGGCGGCAAAACTGCGCTGGTCATCCAGTGGGTTGCCTCCTCGGAAAACAGCTGTTAGTAGCAGCCGCGTTAGAATTCGCCTTTCATCGCCTTTTACCAACGACCTATTTTGCTACCATCTTTGCACCGATCCAGGGCACGCCTCTGTATCCCACCTCACTTTATTATACCTACGGCAGCGCTGGTGAGCTACGTGGAAAAACGTTGATGGTCGAAATATTCACCTATTATATGCTGTGGACCGCAACTGCGGTACGCAGGCATGAGGTCGCTTTGCTTCTTTGCAAAGCCTAGTCTTAGAATAGATGCTACTTCTCTAGCTTGATGCTATAAACTGTATGCTAATAATCACTTACAGACATTTCGAGAATGTTAGATTTTGGTCTCCGCCGCACTTTCTGCTTGGTTTTCCTGGTCAAAAATGTCCAAGTTCTATACTCAGCACTGATATCCTGCACCATTATGAACTTTTGGTAGAAGCCAGACACGGAAGCTTTGTTCATTTTTGGCCATATCCCTGCCAGTCAGCCTTATTTCTTACAAATTCTCTGACCCGCGATAGTTCGATGGGTTACCTGACTTATTTTCTAAGTCTCTTTCTCACCTAGCCCATTACCAGTCTCTCCTACAGCGGCATCGGCTATGGCATCTGCGCTGCTTGTAAGCCCGTATATGCTAAAGCGTGCTTGCTTGCACAGGATAAGTTTAAAATTGCACCAGCAGAAGTTAAGTTCACCATAGAACCGGGATTATTCGTGCAATTAACAGCTTACTTGTCCCTCCACTGCTCACGGTTCGAAACCTCGGATCACCGAAGGCCCTAAATGAACTATGGATTCCTCCACGGTGCCATTTTATCTTATCAGCATCCCACTCGACTTAGTCACTACGTCGCGGTCAGATGCGGCAACACTCCGGCGATCTGAAAAAAAGACCTGGCAACTTCTTGCACCAGAGGTAGATAGCAGAGGCAGATATATCTCCGGCAGCTTCAGCGACAACCTTCTGCCTGCACGAGTTCGTGAGATTGGCGTTTGGCTTAAGTAAAGTCACCCAAACAGTCAACGCTTCATCAACCAAGTGGAAAGAGGCTTTTATGATGATTTCGTGCAAGTCGACGAGAATTTGGCCATTGGTAAATCCGGCGATAGCCACGGCGATCGCCTAAGTCCGTCATCTGGGTTTTCCGCAGAAAATGACATGACCACCAAGAAGCATCTTGGGAAAATCTCGGTAGGTTTTCAGGTAACACTATTACCCAAAGGAGTATGGGCCGGTGCAGAAGATTCAAGCGATCCGTGAGTTTCCGTTACCCCCACACATTTGGCATACGCTCAATCCAACAGGATGAAAACTGACCGTCACTTTTGTAGACCCTAACTACGCCTGCATGATAGAGTCCGTAACGGATGAATCAAGGGGCAGAAAGGGGGCCAAGTCGACCTAGCGAAAAGTAACTAATGAACAGAATTGTACCGTACAGGAGCCACAAAACGTCCTTAGTGTGCCAGTACGGGACGCCGGTGTGATTCCGGTTATTTCTGAATTTCTCGTAGTGATTTATGCAAGGTCTTGTCGCAAGGCAGTCCAAGACATCAACTGCGACTCTCACTTGTCAGTGGACATTCTATACTACCACCGAAAACAATTAACCGGAAGAAAAATCTTAGACCCACGGTTGTCGCAGCAGCCAGAAGTCCGGGAGGTTCTAACAAGTGCATGAACTGGGACAGCATCCTGGCAATTGCATTTGCAGTTCTGAATAGAAACTGAAACCAAAACCGTCTTTGGTAGGGGACTCTAATCGTTTTGGCTTAGCAGCTGGACTCCCTAGCAATACCCGTCCATCAATCCCCATGAGTTACACGCCTATAAATACTTCCATACTGCATCGGTCGTCGCACAGGATAATCAGGGCCGTGCTGCCACATTGCATCGGGCGGGGTGGTAGTGATAAGTAGCTACTGTTCACAGATTCTCTCTGTTTTAGTCATCTTCCTGTCCCGCTCTGCCTACCCATAGTGTCCCACTGATCACACGCCTCTGATACTCGCAACGGTTTCATTGTCGGAGTGGCTGTATCTAAGTAGTTTTCAGTCTGGTAGCTCATCATTTTCTCAAGCCTCGTCGGCCTCCTGAATCTCGGTTCCTTCGATGTGCGTAATCACATTGCAGGCTGGTAACAGGCGTGTTTGGCTGTGACCTTTGGACCTACTTTCGATTGGTGTCTGCTACGTCAGTGAAACACGGATTCAGGCTTCGAGGTAGACGTAATTCAACTGACTTGCGTCTAATGTCTCATCAATATATTTCCTTCACACTCAGGAGACGAAGCAGCTCAAGTCTATGGGTCAACGCGGCTGTTAGCAACAGTCTTAAGTGGAAGGATGACCGACCCTTTCCGACTGGATCCCAGTCAACAGTGCTTTGTGCGCCGGCGAGTCTTCAGGGCTCAGTCGGCGTCCGTAAGGTAGTATTGTTAAGCGCAGTTTATTTTTTATCTTAGCCAAACCCCAACAGACTGCAGCACTGACATGAGTTTTTTACGATAACCTTGTCACTGTTTTTCAGAAGAAGCAAATGGCTCTGGAACATGTGTAGTGGTGTTAGGTGATTTTAATGCACAAATTAGAAAACTTATTGCATGGGAGTCCTGTTTAGGTGGGTGCTGCGCCTTGCCTTCTCCAGTGAACAGATAACGGAGAAAGAACTTCTCCAGTTGTTTGCAGACAATAACCTATCCCTATCTAGTACGAATTTCCGATACGGTTCGCGTCGTACAGCGACACGGCGTTCTAACTCGACAGGTACTCTGAGTCGAATCGACCATATTGCAGTAAGCTACCGTGGGCGCGGTTCTGTCCAGAATTGTAGACCGCACTGGACCACGTTACGTCGCATCGGACCGTGCGTTAGCTTTAAATGCGATTTTTCTGCAGCTGAAATGGCCATCGCGCAGGCCACAAACTCGATCGGCCGTCGAACGTCTGTGTGATTTGGCTGCTGGTAGCAGCTATGAGCAGAAACTATTCGAGGAACTAAGTACTCCAAATAGCAGCAATGTAGACGAGCAGTGAGATCAAATTAAGTAGGCTATGCGCTTTGCAGCAGATTTCCGCCCGTGGTCTTAGATCTAGCGTTTCATTCAAAGACACCGGATCTCGCAAGGGTCGCTGGGTCTAATGGAGCGAAAACGCCAACTTCCCTGACTGCAAAAGAGGCTAATAAGATGGTTGACAGTTGCAGATCAGTTGACGATAAGCCTTAAAAATGAACCGCAAAATTTGGTGAGTTAAGGTAGCCGAAGAGATGGAGGAAGCATCTGCTTCAGGTAACAGCCAAGACTGTTTAAAGCCTACACGCGACAGCGGTGGGCGGCGAACTTCGGTTAGTGAATGTCGGTGCGGATAGGACTGGAGAGCTCATTCATGGTAGACAAAAAAAGCGCTGGCCCGTTGGGCTGAGCCGCTTCAAAGGATCAGTTTTAGCTGGCCACACGCTAACGTATTTAGACCGCACGTCTGGAGCTGCAACACTCCTTGGGAGGTGTCATTTGAACCCCCAACGGAAGTGGAAGTGTAAGTCAATTATTCGGCTTCTAAAGAAGGGAAAAAGCAGCCGGTCCGAAGACCTTTTCAAATTGGGCGGAAAAGCTCTGTGAGATCACTTACCTTTTGCTTTCATGATTTTCAAACCGAGGAGCGCATTCCGTTTATCGTGGAGCGAGTCACTGATTGTACCATCTTTTAAGAAGGGCACACGGAGTGACTGTAGCAATCCTCGTGGGATTAGTTTAAATTCCGATAGTTTACTAAGGTGTTAGCTTCGATACTTGCTGCCCTGTTTGTCTCCGATTTCGCAAGAGTAATATTCGCAAACAGCTGACCGGATTTCGTCCAGGTCGAGGTTGCATCGACCAGATGATATCTTACTCTCCGACGGATACTCGAAACGCGCCCACACGCAACCGTCATCCTACGATCGTAGTCTTTCTGAACTTGAAAGGTGCTTTCAACTCCGTGGACCGACCAGCACTATTCAGTGCTCTCCACCGTAACGGTATGGCAACGAAGTTTGTGTACCTGTTGCTAGCATTGTGCTCGCACACCTATGGTCGCGTGAGGGTATACGGCGAACTATCAACTTTATTCGAAAGTGCTAGTAGTGTTCGACAAGGGTATCCCATCTCCGCATTCCTGTTCAACTTCGTGATAGACGAGGCGATGGAAGACGCTTGAGGAGGTCTCCGGGATGTAGGAGTCGAACTTGGAAGTGGAGGAAAGCTATGTGACCTAGACTACGCAAATGACCTGTGTCTCGGCAGGTTCTGAAGGTATTCGAGAACTTGTTTCTTAATGGTATACTACCTGACATTCCAATCCATGATCCCATGCAGATAGCACAGAAACCTTCCATTTTTACACTTGGTGCTGTCAGTTACAATGTTCACTCAGCTACTTCTTCTCTGGATGGTGGAGCCTGCATAGTAAGGGGTCCTTTTTAATTATATTGACGCCTTGAACCCCTTGGTCGACGGACCCATCTTTAGATCTGCGAAATCGGCGCCGACCCAAATGTTTTAATGCTTTACGTGACTACTTTCACAACCGCACTCGGTTCACTTCTTTCAGTAAGAACAAGTTCTCGCTTCTTCCAAATAACCTTCAGTGAGCGTCCTCTAAGCGGGATGCTCTTATTTCTGCCGCCATTTTACCTCTACTTTAACAAGCTCTCATTTACCCCAGTTTTACTAGTTGAATATATGACTTTTCTTATAACGCTGAAGACAGCTTTAGTCAGCAGTAATATAATCCTAATGAACTCAGTAACTAGGCTTTCTCTCATTTCATATCACCGAATGTTCTTAAATGAGTTGGTGCTCCGTTTAATTTCCAGTGTCTGTCTTTAGTGACCTCTCGCTGCCAGCAATCAACACCGAATAGATTCGAAAAGATTTATTTATTTCTTATATTGGAATAGGTTTGACCTATATCCTTCCGTGGATCAGAGATTTCGAATCCATGCCCCACAAAGTGTAAACACCCTCCTTCTTGTCCTTCAGATAGAGATATTTCAGAGTATTTTATATGCTTGGTGCTAAATTTCCTATTTTATGCATTCGCATTCTGTGGCGATACTGGTTACAGCATTCTTTCCCTGATCCGAAAGAGGATTGTATTCTTATAGTCAAATCAATGAAACTGTTTGCATGTTATGATAGAATTAGCAGATAAATTTGCGGATTTCATTATTTAAAAAAATTCTATGCCTGTGTTAGATTTCCATATAGTGTGCTATCCAACATTAACCACTGTCTTCGGACGGCATGGTCCAAGGGTGTTACTCGCTCCTCAACTCGTTCCATATTTGGGCTCCTCGCATCTCGTACCATTGTGTATAGGAACAACCTTATTCTTTGCTCATCTACGCGCAAACTGCGAAGTGATAATTATTGATCTTAGACCTCAAATCCAACTTTATTATTTACGCATTTTTACCCTGCATTAATGTTTTATCAAGCCGCTCATTATGTCAAAATTCGTACTGATAAGCGCATACATTCTCTCGCAAAAAAATGTCATACGTTTTGTTTGTTGGAGATGAAAATTCACCCACATCCGGGTGGATGAAAGCACTAACTGACTTCTTCTAGTTCAGTTTAGTCTCCGGAATGTAGGAGTCGAACTTGGAATTGGAGGAAATCTATGTGACCTTGACTACGCAGATGACGTTTTGTTTTTTCGAATCCGCGGACCATCTCGAACGTGCGCTAGCAGACTTCCGTGATTCATTGCTCAGTTTGACGTTTGCTTTGCACCTCCGAATTGCAAAGTGCTGTTGCAATACTGGACTACAGCAATTTGGGGCTTGATATTTGCTGGAGCGCAAGGAGCGACCGTTTCACAAGCAAAACTCTTTTCGACTCTGTGGGCTTTACTCTGAATAGCGCTTCCTATTAATCGATGAGACTTGTTTCAATGATACAACTTTGAACAGTGCAGCCTACAGGTTCGGATAACAATCATTCTTGGAACGTCTTCGAACTGAGCGTGAGGGCGGCTGCCTGGTATATGCTCACGATTCAATACTGTCATTATTTCGCCTACTACCGTGATAGGCTGCATTCAACATACCACATGGCTTACGGCCGCTACGGGCAATAAAAGCCCCTGAAATGGATGTTTCTATCGGCCCAAAGTTTCGCCAGAACGATTTGCTGCCCGGACTATCTAAGATCGTACCTCTCCAGTTCCCAAATTTGCGACAGGAAAAACGAATGCCGCAAGTAATTGTGGGTCTGCATTTACTGGTACAATTTGCTTGCTTAGTTTTATTTCTAATATTTACCAACTAGGATAGGTGTGGCGCGTATTCGATTCTAGGAGAAACGAAAATACTCTAGTTATGGTTTTTGGATAGGCATAATGCAGGTCTGGGCATGCATCGAAATCAGCTCCTCTGGATGTGGTCATCTGCCGACCAGCTGCATATTCTCATCGTCTTTCCAAAATATCCTTCCACCGCCAACGTTTGAGCCGCACTCTGGAACAAATTGGGATAGACTACCAATTCGGCTCTACGACTGGGACCTTTTTTCTCTTCGAGCATAGATGCAAATGGCAACTGACGACCTGTGTTCACTACCGCGTGAATGCCTTCGTAGCCTAAGGCCAGCCCATACTCCCTCTATGCCAACCAAGGGTACTGCCAGAAACAATTCGGCTGCGAAACTGTTAAGCTTCGGAGAGATTTACTTAAGACCGGGGACCTCTCCTTGTTTCGACGAATTAGCAGTCTTTCAAAAGATTCAGGGGCAGAATGCAATGATAAAACGCGGGCGCTGTGTGCTCCCAACGTATAAACAGTCCTCGCAAACTCAAAGAATAATCTCACTACATCATAATTATACTTACTGCCTCATAATAGTCATTCATTATCGTAACCAATTATGTATCCGTTGATTATTTGGCCCCTACGGAAATGAACCCTCTGGAATCACGTGGACCAAAATTTTCCGTTCAATTTTCTCTACTTTGTCTGAACTCCCGCTCACTAACCTATGAGTCAAGAGAGCTTAGACTGTTAGCGGCCTAAATCTTTTACGATATTACCTTGATATCAGAGGTCTCGTTAGATGACCACAGCTCAAATCCGTCCTTTTCGTTGGCGGATTACAGCCTCTACCAAACAAGTAGCTCAAGTCGTAGAGGACCCAGTTACCAAAATTACGAAAAGCAGCTACGGGCAGCTTCCACTCTCCATCATTTACCTGTCGCTTCTATTCTTGGCAAGTTTGGCCTCACTTGGGCTCTCAATCGATGAAGGATGTATACACCGACCAACTAACTCGAATAATTGTGATATCTCCCGTCTCCCCCAAACCATCCTTTATCTTTCTGGTCTCCCCTCCTGCCGTAATTTAATTGCATACGACTTCAATTTCCCTGAACGTTGTTGGCCCTCTTCATCCATCCCTGCAACCCTACTCAATTTTGCTCTTGAAACGCACGCGAAAGTATGGATTTAGCATGTGACGACGCCCACAAAATTCCATAATATTTTAGATCTAGGTTTTACTCATAACCCTGCTATTTCTGGGGTTTCGGCACTAAAACCCTCCCCTGGGGTTGACCGCAAGATGGCCCCATGTAGCTTGCCCCACCGTGAAGAACCTTCTTCACCAATGCCTGCTAACCATACTGTCTCCTCTTTACGCCGACGCGTCGGGACAAAACACTTAACAACCTGCGAACCGCTGATTGGTCCTGGTTTCCTTTATCGCCTGGCCCGCAGAATGCAGCAGACGATCAACACGCGAAACTTCTATTGCCATCAACCGTCTCTCTACCCCCATCATTCGGCGTAATCCCAAGAAGCCTAGTAAGGATTGTCAGCTCCAGATGAATCTTATGAAGGCTCAGAAAATCCTTAACAAAACAGGAGGCTTCTGGCTCTTATTAGAAATTAACCGCTTGCCACAAGAATTTACTGTTGAATCTGAACTAATTTGCAAAAGGCAGGAAATGTTAGCTCTTGAGTCGCTTAACCCAGATCGGAAGGCCGCTCATATGTTCGAAGCTCCTTCCCCTCCCATCTTTTCGACCATTCTTAACATCATCATCTTCGTCAGCTTAAGCATAGGGTCCCTTTTGGCATCGCGGGAGCATTCGCTATATACTTCTGTTCTAATATCATTAATGACCATCTGACACAATCTGAAACCCATCACGTGTTTCTTCGGTTTGATTACCCTCAGTTTTGTTCGAAGTTGCTGGCATCACGATGGTGAGGAACTGTGACAAGCCATCCCAAGAGGAACCTTCCATTCCCATTTCGCACCGCTGATCCAAACCTTCGTCTGCTCTTTCTGAATCGCTCCTAACATTCAATGTCTTGGGCTATTTTTCCGCCACGGTGGAAGTCATCCATCAATAATCCACACCATAAAAAGTGTTTTATGCGCGATCTTGAGAAATTTTGCTCCGTTAACCACACTCCAGTTCTGTTCAGGCTCATGAAAAACTTGTTAAACAACAGTCCATTAACTTCCTTAAAACTCACACTGTTGTCAACACTTCCAAACACCTCTTCCTTAGAGTTTCATTTTGGCTCACCTCTCAATTTGACTTCTTGAATCTAGTTACCCATGGTCGCCATTCTATCTTCCCGACCTCATTCAGATTGTCAATATTAGTAGTTGTTTTTTCCAGTCCCGTGCTATTACCAATAGGGATATTCAGGGTAGCTTCTTGGACCCTTCTATTTCTGCTATATATCAATGATATATTCAAGGTTATGCGTCCTGGTACGCTATTCCTGTTTGTCAACGATACTGAATTAATCTATTCCTTTGAATCTGGTTCATTTACCACAGCACATGAATTTATCAATGAAGATCTGAAATCTCTTGATAACTCGTGTTCCAAGTGGCAAATGAAGATCTCTAGTGTTAAGAGTTCCCCAATAACACACCAAGCTTCCACGGGCTCCCTCGCAAAAATGACATGCCCATTGCTGCATCACGCAGGTTGAAGGACTTAGAGCTACACTACTTTTACTCTTCCAGCATCCATGAGCAAGCCCGCCACCAAAGCGCCGTAGCTAAAGAAATCGCTATAATGACCTAAGGCCCATTCCGCACTCAAGATTGCGGTCCTATCCTATTCATGTCCTGCAACAAGCCCCACCTTGAACAGTTCCCGATTATCTTCGGAACGTTCGTCGAATCGCAATGGAAAATGTGCATCGGGCTTTCAATATAAATCTTCCAGGTCCTTCATATAACCTAAATCGTAGAGCCAGATTTGGGCCGCCTCGTTTTTCATGTGATATGGCTTCGTCGAGTGAAATAAATCTTGGATTTCTCTTTAATTCTTTTCGTCATATTGCTCACTCTGGTGCAAACGTATCACTTAGTGATAGATCTTACTGATTAACACTACCCTTGGTTTGGCTATCGATCAGGGCGAAATTCTTCAAAGTTGTTTGCTTTAAACTACGGAAAAAACTCCTAGTTCGCCGCGATCGTGCCCAAATTTAGCCCAGTTCAATAACTAGCTGGCAAAGTGACTAGATGTTCCACTCTTAATTAACCTAACACTATCTAACATTGGACCAGACGGGGTCTACGAAAGTGGGTTTGAATTCTAGCTCGTGACTGGGCGATCACTGAGATCACCATCCGCGATGCTTGAAATTCAGCTTCACCTCTTTTTGCCTCACCTTCTCGTGCGTCCATGCTAACGACTTCTTTGATCTCCCCTCCTCTTTCTAGTGAATGTACCTTCATTACTATTGGCGTAGGTGATTAACCAGTGAGACGTCTCCGATGTTTTCATTATTTTATTATTTTTCTTTTCCTTTCTTTTTTCCTCTTTTTTACTTGCGTTGCACCGCTTCCAGCATAGAGTTCTCTTTTAGTTTTTCAGTCAGCTAGGGTGCTTTTGCAATAGTCTTAACACCTAGAAATCAGCCACAGAAAAAATCTTTGCGAACCATTACCTAGCTTTGAATTAAAGCCCCCTGCTCGGAAAACCACATTGCCTGTTACGATCTTGTGAGCAAAACCACATTGCATTGTATGTTTTTTTCCGTTTTCCGTGACTTCACTGTGCCTTCCTAGCCTAATTTTGATTTTATCTTGCGCAAGACTCTCGTATGTTGAGAAATATACAAAAACAAACAAACCTTCCAAATTGCTAGAGGTCGCTCTCACCCCCTGTCACTTCGATTTATATTGCCCGTATTTCCTGTGCATCATCTGTGTGAAAGATTGATCTTGCCTTGTACATGCATCTCACAAATTGAGAAATTTACATTATCTTATCTTATTTTATCTTATCTCATTTTATCTTTAGATGTTTTTCCCGGTCAAACGTTTGCCAAATATTTCTATACACCTCAATTGGAGCAGGTCCCGCGTAACAATTCTGTTGATTTTCTACTTGAGATCTGACTAAAACACTCACAGCTCTGACACGGCGTTCTATTAAACGCCTTCGTATTGTAAACCGCAAGCACCATCGCTTTATCTCCCTATTTCCACGATAAATTGCTCCAAGCGGTTTGTCCACTCATTTTCTCGTTTACCTATCCAGTCACTTATCGTCACTGTCCAGTCGCCCAGAATCAACACGACACAGTCTGCTAGATATTCTTCCCGTATCGTCATATTTCCGCAGTCTCCGACCATCCTTCGTAGCGGTCGTCGGAATTAGCTGTTTTTATACTCTCAAATATTTGCGTGCTGCTTAAATGTTTTTTGACGTAGATAGAGCCTTCCCCTCCATATAGATTGTCAGAGTGTCCCATCTCTATCTGATTATATTTGAAATAACCTTTGACTGCCACCATACTGGTGTTGGTACAATCTCAAGTTAGATAACGACTCCTTAGATCGATCCAAGACCTCTCCCCCAGTTTCCACTCTGCGATTTGACAAAACTTTTAGCACCCCCCGGGGGATCCCTTATAACGCAACCATACAGCCATACACATTGTCCCAATTCGTTACAATGGCGGACTCTGGGCCTAAATGTGCCAAGATCGTATCAGCTAGACGCACAGCGTCCACACCCTCACAACCCACTCGCCGCCTCCAGCGTGCACTCTTTGTGTCACAGACGTGATCGTGGAGACTAACAATAATTTACGGAAGTAAAAGCAAGCGGTGCATGAGATAACCAACAAAATTTTGCTGATATAACCAGTAATTACAAAGCTGCTTCCTCTCATCTAACTAACTAAGTAGCTCGAGAACCCACAACGCAAACATCTCACTGGTGTCTGTCGGGCTATCGACTCAATATCATCACAAATTAAGCAGCGAAACCTAAGATCATCCAATGCTGTGCTTTACAATGTCGCTGACCGCAGTCCACTAGGATCGTTCAAAAACACTGTCCTCTCTGCTTGCAATATGACAGGATACCCCTGCCACTGTTTAAGACTACGTAAACGAATTTTAAGCAGAGCATGTCCCTTATTGTTCCAGTTTCTTAGCCCCGCTGCTACAGAGCAGTTTTGAGGAGTGAAGCTAAGGTAGCCTCAACTACCCCGTTCGGGTCCATAAAAACTACACCTGACAAAACCCCTATTCTAAGGGAGGCCCTCAGACAGTATGCAAGTGAGAACTCAATAAAGGTCCTACCAAACATAAATTCCCCCAAGCTACCCGACATAGCTAGGAGCTGGGCACCTCAGCCGGTCCCCTTGGCCCCACCACAGCGACAGACAAGTGTTGACTTAGACAGCTCATCATCATCTCTTTTGCCACGGCCTTCTCGGAAATGTCCGCATATAAAGCCCCTTTCATGACTTTAGCGGTAGGCTTCAAAGACCTCCTCTCCTCGCAAAGCTAAAATGTATAGCACCAATCAAAACTGGCCCCGCTCCATCCAAACCCTTAAGATAATAGTTGCTGATGGTAAACCTGCGCTTGCACCCTCAACAAGCAGCACACTACTCCCCGGTGGAATAACGCCGGCGTTATTGGCCCAGCGCCCAAAATACTACAACCCCACCCTACTCCATCCCATTGCTAGTCCCACCACCCCGCTGCCTCAACTGCCTGATTGTAACCACGCTAACTTTCTATTGCCCGCCGTTCGTTTCATGTGAACCGAAAGGTCACTGTCTAGAGAATTTCCAGGCCGGAATAAAATCGCAGACT
>LUCM01003522.1:0-13620 GCA_008360955.1 Fasciolopsis buskii | reverse complement strand
TCTATCTTTGCAGCCCCACCACTCACCCCGCCTCGACGGCAACATATCCTTCTCCTCACTCACTTAAAAAAATTTGCTGCGTCTTCCAACCCGGATATAATCTTTATCACTGTCTTGGCTTACCGAGGATACACCTAATAGTGCGGCTTCTCTTGCGGGATACCAATCTTTTAGAGGTACTAGAAACGACCGCCGAGGGGGCGGTTGCCTTAGTTATGTAAGGCAGGGCCTATTAGTCTCCGTTCTTACGCATCTTACACTCAAACTGTTCCAAGAATCGGCATGGCTGACTATCAAGGTGTCTCCTTTGCCATCCATACTACCTGAGTCTATCGCTTTCCAGCCCATAACGAAATTGGGCTCCCCCCTCTTAGCAGATGCATTTGACCACCTTGCATCCCTTCCATCAACATCGAAAATCATTGCCGGAGACTTCAGTCTCACCGGCGTAACCTGATTTACGATTACGACGCCACCAAGTCTAACATCTTTCGCCTCCCATCTACATCATGGGGTTGGGTACAGCAGGTAACGTCAGACACTAGAAATAATAATATATTAGATCTCATCTTCACACATGCTGATCACCACATCTTGGTTCATGTCGGAAATAAATTTCCAGGGAGCGACCGCAGGGTAGTTCAGGGTAGAATCCATGTCCATGCACCCCTCCCTAACCATCCTATAGACACAGCTCGTCCACCTTATCTTAACTGGCAGCAATTTCCCTCCCTAGTAAGCCAACTTGACTGGGGAAGCTTTTTTCCTAGCGACTGACTCACACACGGCTGCAGATGAATTTTATCGCCACATGACCGGCTGCATCTCGAGACAGACCATTATAGAACGAATGAACAAAAAAAGACTTCACAACTTGCCTCCCTGAAAGTCAAATATGCTAAGTTGCAACGGCACTTTTCCTTGACACATGACTTTTCCAAGTTTATTCTTTTGCACCGTCTGTCCGATACTATCTCTCGCACAAGTGAATCTCTCTTTCGGAAAGAAGAAGCTAGGGCACTAAGGCATAAAGATTGCCCCATAATACTTTCAAAACTATGAAACTCAAGATCCCATGATCGCAAACCGTCAGTGAACTTCCTAGTTTGCCTAATGGTGAGTCTGCGACAACCCCAAAGCACAGCCGAAGCCGTCAATCGATATTTCGCCTCCTCCACGGCCCCGGCTGCAGCCAGAGACTCACATGAACTACAGAACAAGACTACAATACCTTATCTGCTGTGTACTTTGAAGTGAAGACTACTGAACGTCATTTAACCAATTTCAAACCAAGGTCTTTCCCGAAAGTACTCAGCCTAGTTTCAGTTATAAAAAGGAAAATCTGTCCATGTCACACAAACGATCTGTTTTGCTTATGCAAGACACAAGTCCACATTAGTAAGTTTGGAGCAGCACTCGTTAATGAAAGCAAGACACGGCGCTGACGTTGACGGAGCCCTACGTACAGGCCTTTGTATTATGGCATGAACCACCATCCTCCGTGTGCTTGCTTATCCTCACTTTTGTTTCTTTAGTCCGTGCGAAAACCCAAATGACCGAGACAGGTTTGCTTCAGCATCTCCGAACGTGGGGGAAAAGGACCACCCCTAGCAGTTGCGAAAGAAACAAGGCGGAAAGTTAAAGTCAGGCGGATCATCTATGAAAAGTACTGACATGGGTTCAACTATTCCTCTGTTAGAAAAAAAAGAGAAAAATTCTCTGCTGGATCGGGCTGAACCCGGCAACCAAAGCATATTCGGGGTGCGAAGGAATAGGCCACCTTCTACAGTGGATATGTATGCCATCAGCTCAGGCCAGACCCTGCGAAAGGGGAAATCCCACACCACCCTTGTTCTGTAGATAAGCGTTTGGCTACTTTGTTGGACGGCCTGGGAAAAAAGAGCATCAGACTATCCACTCAGGCTTTACGACCCACCCCTCTATTTTTCAACATGCCCCTGTTCCTCCAAGCGCACACCTGGTGCGCATGCTGACGTCTATAACAACTGCCGTCGTTTTTCTTACTTACGTATTCATGCAAGCTTACTGAAACTACTATGTGGTACAAGTTGGTATCGTCCTGTTCAAACACAAATTATCGATCCCGGTATTCTTATGCTTCTCTATTCTCTTCTTTTTACGATTTCTCGTAACAAATCCTGTCCTAGCATCCAGCGATCAATTTAGGTATACCCATTCCTGGCTGTTAGAAGTTGCAAACATCGGCGGTAGTTCACATGATCGGTTTTAATTGATTCCGTGCAGCTCGCAGACCAGGAGAAATCCACAAACAGAAGAACTAGGGACTTCATTCCCTAACCATTGCGCTGGCCGTCCTATCAGACCACTGTAATCTGCATCTGCGAAGATGTCGGAAGATGAATAGGAACGCGTTTCAAATGAGGACCATAAAGCGCAGGAATGGCTGAGCCACATGCTCCATAAGGAGAGAGCAGCCGATGTTTGTCGCACACGGCCCGCCAACGGAAACTAACCCGTGCCTATTTCATAACAGTTTTCTGGTTCCCGTAATCTTCGTAAGAAACTGACTGTTATCACTGTTCCCATTTTTTATTTGCCCACCTCAACACCAGCCTGAACAAATTCCAGACTGCCCCCTCTCTCTCCGGCTCTTCTCCAGGCCCGCCAATGACCACAGATGCAACGCAAACTATCGCCGAAAGCTTCACTCCATCCTTTGCGCTGTTTGCCTATCACCTTTAAGCACCTGCTATCCTGATCTGACGCTGCAATACCTGGCCGCGAGACCCCAAGACAAGCCAAACCACGCTTGTGACCGCCCCGGGTGCCTCATCTCAGATGAACCATCACAATTGTTCAAACAGTTACTATCACTACTGAAATGCCGCGCAACCCCCCAGACCTCCAAATCCGTACCTCCACAGAACACCAAACTCTCCAATATAAATCAAAGTCAACACAGGTCATTCATGGCAAGTGTATTTGAGGATTGATTGTAAATATAACACGTACCCGTTTACTTCTTGTGAATTCCATTGTCTTTCTCTCTACAATTTTTCATATATTTTCGTCCCGTAAATTGTTTGATGAAACGTTGATGGTTTCCTGCTGTTTCATTTTAAGCATTATTTTGATTATTGAATGTTGTTGATTACACTCTCCATCCACCTCAAATGATATCCAGTGTGATTTCTACTCTTCTCCATCCCGCTACGACATCCATATTGATCTTCTTCTTTGCCATTTTACCATCCTGATTTTTGATGAACCTGGCCCGTTCACAACACCCACCATTTCTTCCCAGCCAAATTATGCGCCGGCGATGCGCACCTTTGATGCGTTTAAACATGGATTGACTCGCAGTTTGCGACCCATAGTCAGCCCCAGAAAAATTTGGCGATGGATTATCTAGCTCTGATTAGATCCCCAAAACTCATGATTAGTCCAGCTTATTGCAGATTATGTTCATGAGAACACAGAAACTGCATCTTTAGGACTAAATTTTGTCTTACGATTTCCACTGCGCCATCTGTGTGTAAATGTGATCTTGCCTTGCGCATTCCTCTCGAAGTTCGAGAAATATACCCATTATTATTATTAGCGAAGTTACCTAATGCTTGGTAGTTATTAACCTGAAACATTCCCAAGTTGGAGCACATATAGCTGTCGGAAATGCATCAGAATTCTGGTTCATGGCGAATCACCTAATGCGCTGAATACCTGAGGTCCTCGAAATTGAGCTTTGCAGTTGTCATTCCACGTTCTTGCACTTTCGCGCTGTTATTCTTGTTGACCTTCTCTCCTCCTTGTTATCAAACTAGCCTCGTTACCATCGGTATAGGCGACTAATCGTTGAACCGTTGTCAGTGTGGTCCCACAAAAATGTCAATGTATTATCTCATCACGTTCTACGTTTTTATATGTTTCGGCCTCTATACTCATTTGTTAACATGTCACCTTATCCTCTTTCTCCATTATCGGCGCAATTCTTCACGTCGATTCATAAACCAAGCACCCACTTCCTATCTAATTTCAAGATCGTATTTACAAACGAACCCAGACAGGTCACGGATCAAACCGGCTTATTATTGAACCTCCTCCCTTGTGGATTGCGCCCCCTCCTATCGCCATCCACCATCGTCGTCGTGAGCGAATGCCGGGGGCTGTTGACCCTACCAGACCATATACATATCCATCCATCCAAAGCACACGTAACGAGTAGCAAGTACGTCAAAAAATCTGCCTCCGTCGGCCCATTTAAAGACAAGCCTAAGGAACACCAAAATGCTCTCGGGCAACTTCCTGTCTTTCACCGCCCCATACGTTTTAACTGCCAGCGCATCTTCTTACGGCTAATCACGCATTCACCCTCCGTTTCTTCGGCTTGACATCGTCTGGATCAAATACCAGGCTCTTTACACCGCTCTCTGGCTTTATTCCAAGCCCACCGATAACCGAGTTTCCCATCCAGTGACCGACATAAAATACTCATGCAATGGCGATCGCGTCGCCGTTAAATACCAGGCTAGCCCATGCCTTGGCTATTCAACTTTGCCGAAATGCTGAGTCAGGTCGTTCGGTCGTCCACGCGTCCCAGATCTGTCAAAGTCTGTCAATGATCGCCTTGCATATACCTACCTTGATGTTTCACCAGGAATGGTGAAGAGTCAACACGGGTGCTGCTTCCACCGAGACGGCGCACGCAACCTCAAATTCTGGACCCTTATAGCTAGCGAAGTTCAAACCTAAAGATAAAATAGAGCGTAATGAACACATCCCAATTGTGTTCAAGGAAGACTTTACTTCATAACAAGCTTCTATTCCTGTCCATTCCTCCTCAATATCCAGTCTGCTGCCGGGCGCACATGGCCACACTCAGCGTTCTTGTAGATTACATCGTTTGCTGAGCCAATAAACTTCAAGTCTTCATTCCTTAAGCTTCATGACATATTCCCAACTGCCTTCACACACCCTGGTTGCCATTGTCCTATTGGCCCGGTTTAGGTCTGCCTTAGTGCTGTTTTTATCCAAATCAAAATGACGTTCCACGTTGTTCCGACAAGGTTCTAACGGACCGTGACATTTCAGAGAGTCTTCCTCGTCCCGACTTTACTTTTCTATCCATTAAATAGCCCCTTGGTATTCCAAGGTTTTTGGCCATATCTCGAAGTATGCCGTCGCTCTGCAGCTGAATGTTTTACCCACGGTTCCTAAACGTAAGGGCTAGTTCAGCCAAGTTGCACATAAACTTCTTGATAAAATACAGTCTAGGAGTGCGCCCCCCGTTCGCAGGCCTATTGCGATCCCAAGGTCAGCTTGACCACTAGTCCCCGAAACCGGGTCACCCGATACGCGAACTGAAAGGCGAGAGAATGAGGATGCACCCAAACTAAGAGGAACGATCACGGAAGTAAGATACTGTATGCACGTTTTTGAAACGGCATACAATCGTTTTGAAAATTTCAGTAGCTGCAGCTAGTGCAGCGTTTTGCCTCACTTGGTTTTTGTTGACGTTTACTGCACCCAAGTGAGGCGAACACCGGCATAAATTGTATTTGCGAACCACTTTTTCTTACCTCTTTATTGCCGTCAGCAGGCAAGTCCGTCTAGTCTCAGCCCTTCATGGCATCTTGCGCGCTGGACAGCTCTTAGGAATGAAAACGAATCGTTTTTCTGGGGGATGGAGTGTTGACGGTATATAAACTAGTTCTTAAGTATGAAATCATAAAAATCGTGAAACCACTCAATTCACTCATTTCCTAATTCTCAGGACTGCTGCCGATTATCATGCAATTAAGTGTCTTCAATCTGGTCTTGGAGCATTGTTCATGATAGAGGCATATGTGCATAATGTTTCCCGGTTCTGGAAGGTCCTCTTTTTTGAGGAGGTCGTCAAGCTGATTGGTTCAGAAGCGGACTGCAGGAAACGACCGCGACGTCAAAGCACGGTATTCATGTGTTCATCAATCGTCTTGCATAAAAAAATAAAAACATGCAAAATAACATGAGGTTAACTCGCAGCAACACCGGAAGCTTATAAGCTGAGCGAAAGCGGCGTTTGATATACGTGCTTGCGCAACGGAAACGTAATAAAAGAAGAAACATCGAGCGTACCATTTTCCTTTTTGATCTTTCACTGCCTCAGGAATGTGCACTGGAAGTAGGGTTGATCGTGCGTGCAGCTGCAGAAGGTGGGCAAACTTCACTTTCAGAGACTTTTCCAAGCCAAACTTGAGGGTGGCATTTCTGGAAACATATAGTCCTTTGACGACAGCACTGTTAGGTTAAGTAAAGTCCTGCGAGTTCTAGTTTTGAATCAGAGCTTAACTGCAATTTTTGCGATCTCCCTAGGATGTTTAAGGTCCAAGCAAGAAAGAGCCATTCAGCGATCCCAGGAGAGATTAAAGGGAACATTAAATTGGAGCCTTTGCAGTTCGCTGTGCCTCCTGTGGACACAGATTCGAAATGCCGAATCGCCATTAATGTGGCATGTGCTAGAGGCCGCGGATGAGCTTCGTGGCTCTTCTGTACCAAGGTGCAGAGAGCTTTGTTCTATGAAGATAACGAAACTTGCGGCTCCAACGGGGTGATTAACTTATCGGGATGCCAGAAACTTTTAGTGGAACAGAATATTCGGACAATTATAGTAAGAAATACTGTGTAATAGATGAAAACCGAGAATTTTTGGACCTTAGAGTGTGAGAAGTGGGAACAAATGTTAAATGTGTTGGTCGAAAGAGGTTGTGGATGAAGAGGTACCCGTTTGCAATAATACGGGGTCCTTCGAAAACGGAAGCAAGCCGTTTTCAAGAGACATGCTTCAGAGAGCCGAGCACTCCCTAGGAATCAAGGAAAGAGAATGAGAATGTATGGTTTCCAATGACAGTTTCAAATTTCTTTTGGGAAGCATATTCCCCGGGGTACTTGAGGGTACTCCAAAGCACACCACAGGGATGGCATCAGAAAGGCCGTAGGTTCAGTGAAAAGTCGGGTGAGATTTAGATAGACCGTTGGCTAAGTAAAGCCGACTGTCTGTTGGAAGTCTTCGCAACGGTATACGGGCAGGATCAAACGGCACGGGACCTAACGGTTCCTGACCCCACCCTGCACAATAGTAATGTCCAAAAAGCCCGTCAACCTAAATGAAGTGTACAAATCAGACACATGGGCCCACTAGGGAAACAGGCCACGTTAGCACAAAAGCCGGAATAGAGACCTTCGGGATATTAGTGAACGCGGATCGCGAGCCTGTTCTGCGGGTATATGGAGTGGTCAAGTAAATCTGATGTGACTTACTCCAGCTTGGGAACAAAATGAGACCCAGAAAACGAAGGTTTCTTTTTGCACTCTCCGAGGACTTTTTCCGGCCACAATTTGGGTATTGTACCCAGTCTTGACGATCGCATTTTTCAGGGAACATCAAGGTACTGGAACAGTCTAACCGCCCTGGTAAACGAGAGTTTGGACGAATGTGGGATATGGGTTGTGGGGAATGTATGCAACTGACTTACAGTGACCTGAAGGTAGCTGAAAAGAGGTAACACAACAAAGGATTTAATGAACGTCTGACATACACACATTTTGGGAGCTTAGTAGAGCACCGACAAACAAACGAAGAAGCACAGCGGAAGAGTATATAAGAATAGGGTTGAGAAGGATTTACTTTGCTGTTTGAGGGATGAATAAGTCGTACTGTATTGTATTGTATTGTATTGTATTGCATAGACTTTGCGTACAATAAATAATGTCGCATTTCAGTCAAAAAATGTGAGATAAAAAATAAAATAGGGGAAAATAAATTAATAAGTAGAATAAAAAGTACACACATCGCCTCGTAAAGAATATAAAAGAACTAATCCTGGTATAATCATAGAGCATTAGGACAGGTTGCTCAGGGATTCAGCTGAAACCCTGTCAAGGTTTGTCAAAATGCGTGCCAAATATGGGACAGTGGAGTTCCTATAGACAATGATTCTGGAGGGTATAAGACGAAAATCGGATTGTGTCGAAATATGCGAGCGACACCTTGAAAAACGATCGTGCAGAGGATGCATGGGATCTGAAAAAATTTTGTCAGCAAATTTCTCACATGCTGATAAGTGTCGGTCACAGATTTAGGGACAATTCAGTTAGTTGTTTTAAGGACATGGCTAATAATGAATATCCCCGGACGAATAATTCTAAGATCATTTCAAGTAAACCTGGAAAAATAACAAGAGAATAGTAGAGAAGGACTAGAAAAACATTGGTATACAAATCGGCCGATAGCGATTGGTTGCACCCTGTAGTGCCGAAGCCCCTTTATTTAAAATAGCTTTCGTCGAAGATTGTTCACAGAGGTAGAACTGTGGGAAGTCCACCTCAGATTTCCATCAATAGTAACTCCTAATTATTTCACAGATTTAATTCTGGTTAGTGTTTTAAATTTAATGAAAGATGTTTCGGATGGATAGACTGAATGAGATCGAGAGAACAGACATTGGAAACATTTAGATGTGATGAGATTAAAACCAGCTCGCGCAGAGAAATCGTGAACAGAGTATGGGTTATTGGAAATATTTCGAAATCCCTTGTTGCGCGGAGGGGCTTGAAAGAGGGCAACACCATGAGGATACATTAAACAGATGACATGGGGAGCTAGCTGATAAGTCGCTGATGTAATTAGAGAAAATATATGTAAAAGGACCAGCACACTGTGGCGCGCCTAAGTTGTTAACCAATAGTTTCGAAGTTATACTGTCCATTCAAGTGCACTGAATGAGGTTTGTAAAGTAATCAGACAGTAATGGCAATAGAAGCCGGGGACAACCAAGTGTTTCCAGTTTGTGGAGTAGGATACCGTGGGACGGGATCGTATAGCGACGAATTGTCTAGAAAGGCGCAACGTACGGAACTCATTGACGCGTTTAGGAACTTACAAGCGCGGTGAATGATGGAGGCGACAGCGTTCAAAGTGTACCCGTTAGATTAGTATGCAAGCTGGTAAGGGTCGTCAGGACGAGACACTGAAGAACGCGGGTGCTTAATCACGAAAAGCTGTCAGTTTATAATGAAAGGTATTAGGGTGAAGTATTGGCAGCCATTTGGCAAAGCAAGGGGACTTCAAGATTTGGGGATGGAAATAATAGTGACGTGTCTCCAACAATCAAGGATAGAAGCCGAGCGTAATGATTAGTTTTATTCAGAAGAATGAATGCATTCGTCAGGGCTACAGCACCATGCCTTGAAAGAGCTGACAGCAGACTATCAGGTCCAACCGCTGTGGTAATTTAAGTGTTATGGATAATGTCGACCACCTACTTCCTGGAAAATTCGTGTAATTGTCGTATCATCATTTTGCCCAAATATGGCCGGGGTATATGTGGAACGATGGATGAGTGCACAGTTGATGCTGTCGATATACACAGATGTTTCCGTGTGCTTCTTCAGAAACAGCAGTCAAACACCTTGCCATAGGAAGCGATTGTCGTTACCATTTAAGAGTTGGCTGGCGAATGTAGTGCCGATGCGCTTGATTTCAGCTTTTATTAGTTTGGAAATATACCGCATGCTTGAATTACAACGGGATTTGTAGAAGTGCTCCTGGCGCCTTCTTACATATTTCAGTTTCCGGGAGGAGATGCGGCCATTTGAGACTAATGGTGTTTCTGAGGGTCAGCATATATCAAAGATTGCGTTGGCCGTCTTTGTGGAAAGCGTGACATTGTCATTGAGCAGGGGTTCAAAAGAGAAACAGGTAGATGCAAGTGGAAGGGATGTCTGAAGAAGAATAAATTTGCTGTATGAAAAGCTAAGGAAGGCTGACCTAGAGTATATCTTAACAGAAGTAGAAAATGATCATCACTTGAAATTGGAGCACGCAGTTTCATGGAAAACAAATCAGGGTAGTCGGTAATAACTATCTAAAATATAGTTTCCCCTGGTGGGAGAAAAGCAGTGGTAAGCAAAATAATACACAGCGGTATGGTTGATGGATGAATGAAATCGCTTATATTACTATGCAGATTATCCTCAGCAAGTGTAATAATAGGTACCAGAAGAGTCGGAAAAAGATGCTACATGTTTTGTGAGTACTTTCAAACAACTTCGGACTTGTCAGACCAGAATGCGGTTATGTATGTTGCTATACCGCCTTTAGTCTTCTTATTCGAAACTCTGTCCAGCCGATGGAATCTGAAGTTGTATCGGCGCTATCCGGGTCCAGCCACGATTCTCGAATGCCAATAACACGCTTGTAAACATGGATCGGCGATTGAAGTGTGAGGGACAGGTCCGATATATTTGTGAACAGAGAGCGGACGGAAATCCTGCCTGGAAGGGTGCATTTAAGGGCTACCTACACGCAAGCACCAGCGCCTCTTATAGATGGATTAAAAGCTTTATGAGGTGCAGAAATACGAGATCCCAATAGATAGCGGGAAACGATGCGGTTTTTGAACAAAAATTCTGAACAGTTGTAGCGTCGAATGGAGAACAAGGTGGAACTAGATATCCGGCAACAAAATAACGAAATAGGATGACAGTATTGTAGCGCTGCGAGTTAAACTGTGCGCTTGCGGTACCGGAGAAAGTTATTCAGATAGACAGTGTAACTGTTAAAATAAACTAAACGAATCATCGATGTCACCTTACTGGGAGGACGTTATATCAGTGATACGTAACTGTCACAGCATTACGACCGGTAGTCGGGTAAGGCACAGTCCTAATCCTGCTCAACTCCACAAAATGGGTGAAGCCCCCTGTCCCACTTTCTCTGGTTTCAGCTGCTTACCCATTCATCCGGCATTAAGAGAACCACTAGAAAATCAAGACGGGGAGGGCCTATTTTCCTCGGACCAGGCTGAAGGTTCAAGACACCGAAAGAGATAGTTGGAGTTAAGTTGATAGTTCCCTTATTTCACCTCCTCCCATTGTCACATCATTGCCCGATCGTGCGAAGATTCAGTGGAAGAGGCTGAAAAACCAGGTATCTCGTCGTAAGGCCCTCACAATCTACCTGGGACTGGGTTCTCTGCGAAATTTGTTTTAACGAGCACCTTGAACTTTGGCGGTTGTGAGCAGATCAGATGTTCGGTGGGTCTTCTAGGATGGAGTTCTGCTCTGAGGGGGGCTGTGACAGCTGTCGGGATATTTCTGACAATGTAAGCTGGCAATAAAGATCCATTGATGCTAGTTGAAGATGCCAAACGTCTTTCGACGCGACAAACTTTCTCCGTTTTCAGGAGTCAGTTGTTGTCGGTGTTATTCAGTTCATCTTTTTTTTTCAAGTTTTGCAGAGGCATTTGAAAATTTTTTCATGGGGTGTTAAATGTGGACTTTCTAACCAATACATGCACTCTGATGTATACAGTTATCTCCATGAGTTAGTGCATGTGCGTTTGGAACTGCAGTTGGTGCTTTTATCTATAGTTATGACCTGAGGCGTTACTAGGTCGCGTTATTCTCCTAGGTTTGCGGGGCATTGTTAAACTTAAAATTCGCCTTCATAGCTGACTAATGAAATCAAAGAAGATTGTAGGAGTAGTGGACGTCCAATTGGGTGCATCTGACCACTGTTCTTGTTTACTTTCCTATTGAAATGCTTGATGGGAAGCAGTATGTTTCCACCGGGACCAGATTCACACGAAATGTAGCGCGCTCCATCCGGGAGGATGAGTTCTGCAAGGGCCTGATTGCTTAACAGCTGACAACATCGGAAATATAGGCGAAAGTACCTTGACGTTTTCCATTGTCGATACTGGACTTATGGTTCGTTGATAGTACACAATACCACCGGTGACCCCAAAGGCCTGCTGGAACCAGTCGTCACACGCTCCGAAAACTGCTGGGGACCTCTCGACTTAGGATGAAAGTTGGATGACGATCGCCTTTGACATCCTGAAGAATGTGGTTATTGGAGCGGTGGATGTTCTCCATCGTTTCAGGGTGTTGGATACACATCTTGGTGTGTAAAACAACGAACTGACTGAAATGGACGGGGATTCTTCTCTTATAATCGATTTTCCTTAACCAAGACTTGGACTTTTCACAGATCTTTCGAAAGTTCGGTGATTTCATCTGCCAAGAAACATTACACCCGAGAGTGAGTGTCTGTAGGATTAAGAGATAACATGCTTGGCGTTAGGAAGAATAAGGAGAGCGGAGCGCAGACTGGGTTTCAATGGCAGGTGTGATCAGGCTCTCGAGGTACTTGAAACTATTAAATACCTTTAATTGGTCACCACAAATGGTGGGTGCAGGTATAAGTTCTTTCCAGTCTTGAATAAAGACCTAACATTTAGGAGACTCAAAACACCTCAATTGCCAACCGGTCCAAAGTGTGTTGAATTGCTTGTGCAATGTCACTCAGCAAGGCGAAGTTATCGATGTATTGTAAGTCAAAAACTTACCTGGGAGGGGGGTTAAAATGCATAACAAACTCACCTAAGGTAGTTGTCTGACGTTTCTGTGGTTTGGATTCAAAAGGTCCGTTAGCTAGCCGGTTGAAGAAACTGAATGACGTGGCACTGAACTGTGAATAGTCGCGATCATGTTTTCTCATGTATGTTACGCAAGAAACCGTTTGACCAACAGAAGGCCTGGGGTTTGGGCTATTCAGAGTACGAGAAAGCAGTCGGAGCCGAAAAACGGTATAAGAAACGGGTTAGTATAAATGCCGGATGAGCAGATACGAACAGCGTGGACGTGCCGATGATGCCTACACCTCAGACCTGGAGACACGAGGCATTTATCCTAGCAAAATTTGATGTCATAACTCTGCCCTTACGTGATTTCTACCGATCCGTATGTTAGCCATAAGCAACATATGACCCAATCAGCGAATTCTATTAAATTCGATTTGCTGTGATAGAGTATTGTCTGAACCGGTACCCAATACTAGATTTCTAATCTAAACATTGCTCACTTCGTCGCTCCATCCATTCCTAGGGATACCGCGCAAACGTCGATGACCGAGTCTCCAAGTAATGAGTATTTTCGCCACGCAAACTCCGTGTGTCGCAAACGCGCAACATAACTGAGCGCATTGCAAAGGTTCACACGACCTTTCAGTTTCGGCGAAATATCAGGTCATCGCCACAAATGCTTAGGACGATTTCGCGATGTCCAAATTCATTGGTTGGGAGTCCTGAGCGAAAACTGTATTCAACAAGCCACTGGAATGTTACAAAAAGAACGATGCATTACTGATGCGAAATTCGACCGGGCTGTCTAATAACAGACTGTCCGTCACAACGAGACTACATCTTGACGTGGTGTGACGGCTTGCGTGCCTCCATGATCCAACGAGCTATACAGGATGGCTTGTCTCAAGCCGAAGATCCAATCATGCTCGGAGGGTCAATGGGTAGAGGCCTGACGAAGTAGTCTCCTGGTCCTCCAAGTCGGGGGTTGATCTGAGTTAGCAGCTCAGTCGGGAAAACGAGTGGAAGACTAATTGATCCAAGTAGATGGGCGCCCACTCAGCTATAATCCGCTACCTTACGGCCAGGTTCTTGTCAGAACCAAAAGCTTTGGTTGAGAACGATAATCGTTCTTCTGCTTAGCGGCTGGATTCCCTAGCCGTACCCGTCCATTATTTCACATGAGTTACACGCCTACGTATAATTCCATACTGCACCGCTTGTCGCGCAGGATAAT
>LUCM01003521.1:40016-65357 GCA_008360955.1 Fasciolopsis buskii | reverse complement strand
TTCTACGCAAGTCATGTTAGCTGAAGTAAACGAGTGAATGCACGTGCAGAGTAAGACTGTTCATCAGGAACAATTGTGGCACGTGAGTTAGATCGATTTCGCATAGCGATGATTGCGTCATACCATCATTCTGCTTTGCAATTAACCTCTGGAATGAATTTTTTTGTTAGCCGTCCATAATAATGCGCGTAATCGTTTACATCCAGTTATTGTAATACCAGTGCTACAAGATTTTTATCAAGCCATCTCAGTGCCTTAACAGTCCATCCCATCAAAGGCTGCAATTGCCTCACCGATGATTGATAATCAGATATCTTTTTTTGCTGTATTTTTATTACATGATTCTTGTTTAGGCCTAACGGGAGCTGCGTGCTTGCAATTTCTGCACCCTTAAGGCATCGGCCGCAGAGGCCTGCTCACCAAAACCCTAAAGCGTGGATTGGCACGGAACCACACAAGGTCCCAATAGGTTATTTGTGGTAATCATGATACTAGCAAATTACGGTCTGACACACTTGTCGTCGGAGTATCTGGTATTCGAACATGTCACCTTTTCGAGTTGACAGACACTGGATCAATATGACTGCATCGGCCTTTGAACAAAGTGGTGGGCAGAAAACACTTCATCGCTGACCGGCGTCGAGCCCGTCGCTCTTCATTTTGAAATTTAGAGGAACGTGGAAATGGCAGGATGTGAATTCGACAGTCATCTACCAACTCGACCATCCAATGGTTTATTTTTCATGTCATTTGCCGAAAAATTTCATCGCTATGCCACTGTCGCCAATCGGAC
Organism: Fasciolopsis buskii; assembly: GCA_008360955.1. Taxonomy (NCBI): domain Eukaryota; kingdom Metazoa; phylum Platyhelminthes; class Trematoda; order Plagiorchiida; family Fasciolidae; genus Fasciolopsis; species Fasciolopsis buskii. Next base: position 64,564 of record LUCM01003521.1, on the reverse strand, counting down.
GTCGGCGGCGAAACGGAGGACGACTACTATTGAAATCTGTATCAAGTAAGCAAACACAATCCGATGAAGAGTACGCTTTGAATTGACCTAAGATAAGCGAGTCACACTATGTGATCAGATCACTGGAAGAGAACAATTTCTTGTCTGACAACGATAAATTACCCTGTGAGTTGAAATCTGCCTGCCAAATTCTCCGTCTTGATTCCTTCTCACGACTCATCTGAACCGCGGGAAGGTTCATGGCAAATTGTTTGTGGTCGGAGCTATCTGTAACCCTGCCGGTTTCGTTTGAAGGCCGCATTTCTAGTTCATGGGGAATTCCGTTCTCGGCTACCTTACAGCAGCACCCAAAGATGATGGTGTTTACGAGAATCGTGGATGCGTTTAAAGTGGGGTCTTATCCTTCGGCGGTAACGTCTCGGGAGAATGACATTTCCGAATAAATATACGGTAACTTCAAGTGATTCATATTTAAAACTGGGCAGTCATGTGTGATTCTAAGGAGGCATGAGTGGCACCCAACAGAAAGCCTATAGATTTGGTTTCATCCCGACACAAGGACAAACCACGGGGCACAAATCAGAGAATTTTCTGAACCAGCAGCTTCCGTGAAGAGGGACAGGACACGAAAAACCTGAATGGAGGCTGCCAAAATCACCCTGTCTAAACAATAGTTTTTTCTGTAGTGGCATCTAAAGAAACCGACGGGAAGTCTTCGTTGCGAATGTACGAAGGCCAGGATGAAAAATTTAGTTATCTGTTTTCGAGCAAATGCTCCTCTACAAACAGAACGATGGGTAGCCCTTTGAATGCTTACTATGATCAGCCCAAATAATGAACGTTACCGTATTGAGGTTTTCAAAAGATAACTTATTATTCTTCTATTGAACAAGGTTCTTTGGTCTGAGTAATAAACGTTGTGAACAGGACTGTAAAAAGATTGTAAATGGAATTTCCCTATACTTTCTGCGGCAGTATTTTCAGTAAATCACAGAGCATACTTTAAGTTCTTGCATGCATAACTTTGTCAGCAGAAGAACAAAAAAATAACGGCAAACGGGATGGAATTGCTTGCAGAAGGCACATTTGGACCAAAGCATAATCCAGTAGGGCAATTTACTAACGATTTAGCAAAAAAAGTAAAGGTTCCATGGAATCGCACAGTGACTGATGTGTGAAAACGATCTAACTCACGTGCCACAATTGTTCCTGATGAACAGTCTTACTCTGCACGTGCATTCACTCGTTTACTTCAGCTAACATGACTTGCGTAGAAGTTTCATTTAAAATTTATTTGAAATGTCAAAATTCTGCATAGTGTTAGAGTAATCATGACATATTTTTTAATCCTAATATTTAATGATTCATGCAGTAAGAATTGTAATGAGTCCTATGATTCAATTGGAATGGTTTACTCAGTTATTTCGGTTCCGAAGCTGCGGATTGGTAATTTCTGCCCGATTAGCATAAATCCCAATCACGGCATGCGTTCTGATCGTTTTGAGCACTCTCCAAATAGCCCGAACACATGGCGGAAAGAGTCATGAGAGTTTCAGCTAAATCTTCCATTTTTGTGTTAGTCTTTGAGGACGCGCCCTTGGTTGCAGAGCGCGTGCGTACAGATTTTGGCGTGTATCACTGCGTGCATGTGTGCTTGTGTACGTGCATTTGCTTTCCTGAGTGTGAATCCGCGAATGTACAACACAGCCCTGAGGAAAAATAAGACACATTTTGGTAGACCTTCAATATCAAGGAAGTCCACGTTATGCGTGGGCAAGTGCGAACTTTCCGCCCATAGAGGTTTAATGCTCTTGCAAACGCAGTTTTGCCGCTTGACATCAGGAAGATCATGTCTTCTCTGATACGGTGCATATTGACGCGAAAATAGATTGTGATTCGATTACTGCCGTTGAATGGGATATTCCGAAAAGGATTCATAAAAGTCCACGTTGGAATCCTTATGAGGACAGTTGGAGATCATTTGATACTGATCGGCACAGGTTCGCTGCACCCTCCAACTGCAACCTGCCAGTCAGAATTGCTGTGACTCACATCAGTGAAAACCAAATGTTCTGCGGCGATCACTGACAAAAAGGTATTCCATCAGAATTAGTTTTGTCTAGTTAGTACGTACATTTTATAAATATATATATACCAACGCATTAGTGAACTCGGACGTGATTTCCGAATGTCACGGCTTCCTTGACGCCCGTACTTGTATGGTCAGGAGTCGGAGGCATTGTGGTATTTGCTGATGATTTTTGGTCGTGTGGCATTAAGATCGATCATAGTGAGCGCTAAAATTTCGAGGAAGGTTACCACAGTTGGGGTCGGGAAATGGACCTTCTAAGTATCGAACGTCTGATTACGCGTACTGGTGCAAAAGAGCTTGGAAATCGGATTGAACGTTACGAATCGCGATGCAATCCACTGATGTGAATGCGAAGAATCAAATTGTTTTCCTGTCAACTATTGAACGATCATTGCATTTACTTATGAAATAAACAAGATAGTGCTTTTTTGAAACATCTAATCAGTATGATCTACTCCGGCTGTCGTGGCAACGAAAGATAAGGTCAAACAACCCCTACTTATGGTCTATCAGTTAACGGCCAGTCCAAGGTTTCCAGGATGTATATCAACTTTAATTCGTTGTTTACTGCCGACAGCATAGAAATGGACCAGCGAGTCTGAGAAAATCCTGCACAACTTGATTGAAAACACTGATACTCGACTAATGGTAGCTGCGTTAACGTCATCCATAGCTACTGTGCTGATCACCCATCCAATCAAGGTGGGGTTGGAATAGTCCTGGAACGAAAAGAAAGTCAGGTTATTCGGATTTCTTGCCTACTGCCGACCCAGTAAAGGAGTTTTGGCTGTATTCCCGATGACTCAGCACTCAGTAGACCAAAGAAGATTTATACCAGCAATTATCTCAATTAATTTGCAGTGTATGCTTAACAGACATTGCGACTGATTTTAACGTAAAACTTGACTACTTAGCGAAGCAGAACAGCACATCGAGGTCAATTTTCTATTTCCGCCGATAGCATAGATAACGCAGGTCGTCTCATTCAAGTTTGTCCTGATCACAGACTGTTTCTGTCGACTTACCAGGCGTCCTTCTGCCCCTACACACAGTTAGGCTCAGATTGATCACAGTATCATCGGTCACTGGTAATGTGAATCAAATGAGAATTCCCTATTATTCCGGACCACACCTCTGGACTCAGATCAGGCTTTATGTGTCCGCTTTTGTATTCCTCTAGTCTGTGACCGGATCAGCACGAAATCCAGGATTCCTAAACAGCCGATTCTAGACAATAATCTCAGAATTCAGTTCCGGTCGGAGCTTTCAGAATCGTTGGTTTCAAGACAAAACTCCTGGAAAACAAACGAACCACAGAAACACTATTGAAACCTTGCAATCAGATTCAACTGACATCCAAAACTCCGTGATATTTGAGCCTCACAAATGCTGGATATCGTCGTCTTCAGTTGCTCTCTTCGATGCTCTTCGATCCATCTCTTGGATATGGCTTACACGGAGATGCGCGAATCTCTGAGGTGTCATTTGATCAAAAGCATGAGAAACGACAGCAAGCACTGGTGAATTGGGAAGCATAGAGAAATGGAAAAGGCTGCAGATATCCCTAAAAGTCCCAATCTTTACCGATTGATTTGGAATACTGGTTCATAGAAATCTAATGTGTGCGAGTTGAGCATGGAATCCGATGGATCACTGATACACCCTGAGCAGCCCCAGTTTTAGTTTTGGGCGGGACAATCTAGGGAGTAGTCAATCAGACCATCCCTATAGTGGACCTACCACTTGTTCCTGCAAGTAAAGCAATGCAGGTGTACATTAGTTCTCCATAAAAAATGGAGTGATCAGAAAGATGGGTTTTCTCAAAAGATATTAGGCTGCTAGAACAGACGGGCTGTTTCTGCCCTTGTTCGCGGACGACGGTTGAGTATTAACGTCGGGGTTAATAAAACTTCTGGAGACAATCTTGACAACATGAGAGATTCTTTAACACTGAGGTGAATCGGTGGTTTTACCGATCCTCGTGCGAAAATCACAGGATTGGAGAGCATGTGCCCAAGTGGTTAGTGAAACAAATTACTCATCCTTCGCCTGAACGGAAAGCGAGCACGAGGAGCCCAGCCTTTTCAATCGTGACTCATCTCATAACCTTCGATCACAAAATTGATGCCGACCAAACATTCCAAGTGATTATACGAAACCATAAGCCGAGACTGTTGGCCTTTTGTAAGGCTTCATCGATCAACAGACTGAAGCTACCACAATATGCGCAAAAACTGTTGACCCACAATGTGTTCCTGCCCTGTCACTAAACAAACGATTTCCGCCAAATATTTTTCTGAGTTTGTCTACGCTGTTTATTTTATAATGTATTGCAGCTCTTTTCATTCTAATGTGAATTAGTAAGTTTTAAGCGGGGGGTTGAGAAAATTAAAAGAAATGCTTGCATCTCTCGATCTGTGTCTGCTATACGTGCTGTTCTGTAAGTACTGCAAGCGAACTCCTCACCGAAATTAACGTTCGCCGGTTAGGCAGCACTCGAGCAAGGTGAGTGTGTGAGAAGGCAGTCCAATTCCAATCCCACTAGCTTTGTGTCGACTGAATGTTCAACGAATCCTAAACATAGGCATACCTTCCGTAGATCCCTCCTAAATCTGGAACCGGTATTCGACTCGGTCAGTCGTGCAGTTCTTTGGCGCTGCTTTCATTGAACGGTATATCAGAGAAATTCCTTTCAGGTATCCAATCTCTGTATGGGCACAACCGAAGCCGTGCACTTGGTTACGGTAATGTTGCCCTCGAGTTCATTATCATAAGTGATGTACATCAGAGTTGCCCAATTTCATTTTTTCTTTCTAAATTTATCATGAAATGGCTATGTAGATAGCCATATCCTCATGTTTCTAAGATGAAAATCTATATGATTTATAATATACCGACGGCATTGCGTTACTGAACGAAGACCCAAGTAAGTTGCAGGTTCTGTCAACTATCTGAACGATAATGCAGGTATGTTCGATATGCGGTTTGCACCTTCAAAGTGTAAAATCTTGTTGCAGTACTGGGTTGGCTAAAAACCGAGTCTTATTCCTGCGGGAAACAACTGGTTGAGGTGGATAGATTTAGCAACTTGCGTAGTTATATCTCACTTGATTTCGTATATCGGACGAAGTTTCCTCACACATACAGAAGACCCGATTGGTATTTGCTAACTTGTGGCATCTATGGTATGGTATTGTTGTGACGTCTGGTTGTCGATCGAAGATTGGGTTTGCATAACAACAGTGAGGTCAGTGATGCTGTACAGCTCCGAAACATGACTGTTGATAGCAGTTGTGCGAACACTTTTGGCTTTTGGACACCGTTGTCTTTGTATTATTGGCAAAATGTGGTGGGGGATTTTGTAACTTTGAAGTTAGGCGTACGGTACTGGGTTCTGGTGATCAATCAGTCTTTAGTAGAGGCACTGAATGTGAGTGAGTTAAGGGAGTTGGAACATGTTTTGCTCGTTCCCACAGAACGATTCCCTCGTTGCACGCCGTTTGGCGAGGAGGATGATTCGATGTGGTTAGTCGATGATATGAAAAAAGATATGACTACTTCAACCAGTGAGATTCCTCGTGTGGGTGCAGTTAGACTACCGGGTTGACGTACACGAGATGCCGCTTAGCGATAGTTGAAGACAGTGGGTTATATGATTCAGTGCCGCAATCAGTGAGGGCTCTTGCATCCGAAAACTTTCTTTTGCATAGTTCTTCAGCCTATTATTTTGTGGCCTATCTTCACTTTTCCTCGTTCTTTCTACGTTTGAGTAGACGGTGGTGTGACGTCGGAATCAAAACCAGAGGACGTTGGCGGAGAGTTAGTGGTTGTATAAAAACCGAATTGTGCCTGATAATCACTTACGCTGAGTGCCTCCAAACCGTCGCTGACTGTAGAGTACGTTTCTGCTCGTTTGGGGATCCAGTGTCATGATCCGTGTTTGTTGCAGACTCACCGCACGGGATCACTTATCCGAAAGTGGTTAATCCTTCCTTAGTTCACATTGTCACATGATGGCACAAACTACGCTGTATTCGGTCCACCTTCTTGTGTACAACAGCGAAGGGGAATACATAGAATGAAGCTTGGCATGTAGTCAACATTGCTGTACTCTCAAGTCAATAAGATATTGCCACTAAATAAATTCTTCCAGTATGTTCATAACCAGGCAATAGATCACTCGCTTACCATTTGTCTACTATTTTCCAACACCAGTTCATCTCCCAAAGGGTGCTTATTTTCTTAATCTGGCCGGTGTATACACGGACTGCAGTTTAAGAGTGAAACTATTCACTTTTGGAATATTCACAACTTACCTTGAACGTGTGTGAACTCATTCGCGTGTGTGTTGCATGCATGTCGTGAAACAGAAGTGGTTTGTAGATTGTTTAACACTCTTGTTCCCCTCTCTTTAATTCCCGCTTGAAAACAGGGTAGGAATTGTGGTCCAAGGGTAATCGTAGTGTTTGTGGTGGTACAAGCGCATTTCTCTCGTAATCTAAGCAAAAATGTTGAACTGGACCATCGTGTTGCTAAACCTTCCCTTTTACTGGTTTGTGGGACTTGTGTTGCTGTTGTCCCAAGGAAATTCTGATTATCTGCAATCGCGCCTGTATGGTTTGAGTTTATGTGAGCACATGCACAGGTACACACAAAGTGAGTGAATATGAGTCACATACCTACGTTTGTACATCGGTCTATCCAGTTTCCATCGGTTGACTGGTCACCCGTAGTCTACTGGGGAGAGGGGGTAATAACGGTTCGTGCACCACTTCTCATTTCTGTTATTCTGACCATTCTCAAAGAATCCGTGATGCAACGTGTCTGTACACTATCAGAAGTGTTTTTACACCAATCCGCAAACCGTCTTGTTGAAACTAAGAGACTGTTGAATATCCCCCCGTTCTTCATCTTCCTTCTCCCTTATCACCACCTTTCGCACCCCACATAAGTTCTCAACTTCCTCCGTACTTTCGCACGCCAGATGCTCTCTGGAACAAGTTTATCTACCAAGTCCTTGTGATGATAGTACAGGATAACACTATGCGCGTGCCCATGCTGCTCGCTTTCCGACTGCTTCGCCTGTTCGGTCCGTCACGTGTTTGTGTGTGCGGACGTGTTTCTAAACCATCATTGCCGTTTGTCACTTGCTCTCATTCTTGATTTTAGTTCGCTCATGTCAGAACCTGTTAGGACTTGTCGATGTAGCATAAAGTCCTCGGTGAATTCTTTTTTTATCCCGCATAGCTCCCGATTATTCCTAACGGTACCGCGGGTCGCACGGCACCTCTCTCACTTCACTGATTCGATAGGAGTGTAAAAAAGCAATCGCTTTGCCTGGTTCTTGAAAGTATATTATGATACTGAGAATCGTTGGTATTGCTCAACGACCTCGAAACACAGCCTTCGAGAGCGGAAGATATGAGAAGACTTTAGGTGTTTGACACTGTTGCCCTTTTGGTGTTGGTAGAATATGATGGGAGAAGTCTCGTCGATAACTGATAGTTTAGGCGGCAGATACTGAGTCCCAGGAATCAATCTCTAGAACAGGCACTGAATGTGCACAGGTTAAGGTGGTTAGAACATGTTTGGCGCACGCCCGCAGAACAACTGGCTCGTTGTGCCCTGTTCTGCAAGGCAGGTAATGGTTGGGGCGTGGCACGAAGTGACCAAATGATCACAAGCCGATGGACTGCCTCGTGCAGATGCAACTAGACAAACGGGTTTAAGTCCACATGGCCCCTTGAGCGACGTTTGGGGACAGAGAGTGATCTAGCTCAGTTTCACAGCAAGTGGCACTATTGCATTCAAAATATTTTCCCTTCTGTGTGGTACTTCAACTTATTTCTTTGCAACTGATCTTTCACTAGTCCTCACTCTTTCGAGTAGATAGTCCCGTGACGTCGAAAACCAGAACCAGAGTGCCTTGGTTTAAGGTTAACGATTGTACTACTGAGTTGAAGTGTTCTGGTGCGTATGCTTTACAATTACCTGTTGACCAGTCAATGATGGCCAAGCGCTTCAATTTCTATTCAGCTGCGTGGACAAATCTATATCCGCAGTATCAAGAGGGGAGCGTACAACTACAAGGTCACACATCCAGCCGGCAGGAAAATTACACAAACCGATTTCTTTTCACGATATTCACAGTTTGCATCGGTGGAACAATGGAACTCCACTGCACCACCTTGTTCCGAACTGAAAAAGGAAATTATAAGTGTAAAAAAGATTTACTAATCTCCAGTAATGTTAATTGCAACGAAAGGATGGCGAACTGAGGTGATATCCTCACTTTTTACATGATGCGAAGAATTCTTTATGCAACCGGATGTGTCACTTTATCGCAGTGACCGACTAGTAATATCACTTCCACAATTGAAATTATTCACCATGCAATAGCATCGCTCAACAGACCATTAAAAAACTATGAAAGCACAGTACAGCTGTTTCATCCTTGTTAGGAATCTTCACTAGTGCATATCTACCGGGTTCACAGAAAGGTCATGTTGGTGTCTACAAAATGAAGTGTTTGGCTTGGCAGAGAAGTTGGGGACTATAGCTGGAAGTGGACGTCTTGACAACAACCAAGAACTATGATGCATACTTTCACTAGGTTAATTCCCTGTCAAACAATTGGAATCCTTGACTTTAAAACTGTATTCAGCGTTGACATTCCCACATGGATTTATTTGGTCCGTTCCTGAACCGAGGCCGTGCATTAGTGTTCAGAGATTCCTACTCCAAATGGTCTGAGGTGTTACTGACAAGCAAGCTGACTATCCCACTTATGGCTCAAGTTTTGAAGAAACGCTTCAGTCATGAAGGGATTCCACAAGTGTTTATCACCGGCAAAAGCTCACAGTTTTGCACAGCCAAGTCGAAGTGTTGCCTGGACCTTACTGAATGTTGAAGCGTCGTACATTCAAGTTCAAGTGAAGCAGCAGAGAACTTGGAGCGGTAGATTAAAAGCGTTTTGATGTCTTCCAACCACAGGAAGTTTTGAGACTTGGTCTCCATAAGCATTTGCCTTTCCATTATCGAAATCCAGACAAGTAGTTCTGGACGAATTTCCTTCCATGATATTCAGATTCACATTACTGCGGTGCTCCTGATGATGTCTCGAGCCCAGGGACAAAATCTTATATCGTGGTGAGGAAATCCGGCCATGCAGCAAAACTGTAATATGTGGGCCAATCACTGTTCAAAGTAACTGACCTGGACGATGAAACGGTGAACCAAAGATATCTTAACCAGATCCACTTCGGTAAACCAACCTTGCCAAACGTAGATATGGACAAAAATCGAGTCAACTTGACAGCTGATGTGTCTGATGCATAACCTAATTTCTTGAGAAAAGAAAGTTACGATCAGTCTACGGGCAGATCGTTTGAGACATACTGGTATAGCTTCCATGTTGCTTGCATTTGCAACCAACCAATCAGAATCACGGAGACACAAAAGTGGGGAGCAAATGTTCTCTGGTAATTATTGACGCAAGGGCATTCCATGAGAACGGGACGTGAATTGTGCAATGTGCTGGAAGTGGACATGTAAAGATAATCTCCCAGCAGCTGGGTTTCGGCATTAAAAAGTGCCGAATTATCGCTGTATTGAAAAGATCCTGTGAGATGAGGAAATTTTGAGTTGAATACATGAAAAAGTCATTGAGATTCGACTGGGAATTATCCCCATTAAATAGGGTGTCAAGTGAATTCCTCCTTGATAGGACTTATTTTCAGTAAGATGAAGCCAATTCTGTTGACTAACGTCTAATCGCTGTTCCGAATTCTTCTCTCCAGCCGTCCAATCTTAGCTCTAGATTGTTGCCGTCCGTCTCCGTTAGTTCAAACGAAAACAGCCATAGTCAACCGGCACAAAATTCTCGTTTTATTTAAAGAAATCATCACATATTTATCCGGACCAAACGACGTAAGGAGTGTATCGAAAAATCGATGCGCCATGTATTGGTTTTTATTGTGAATGATATAATGTTAATAACACAGCGTTGTTGGTAGATGTAATGCGCCAACGTTTCGACTACCGTGGGTAGTCTTTCTCAAGGCAAGTTTTACAATCAAATGACTGAGAAAGACTACCCACGGTAGTCGAAACGTTGGCGCATTACATCTACCAACAACGCTGTGTTATTAACATTATATCATTCACATCACATATTTACTTTGCGCGGATATTTGCGTCTGTGCGACTGTCGTTATTTTAGCGATTTTCCGGGTCGCGCCCTGATTGGTCCATACGGTCCAGTGCATTTCCCCCGACTTAGAAAATGTCGTTTTCTTGCCGAATCCTAATCGTTCATCCTGACTGATTAGCACAACTCACGATGTGGCCCTCTAAGTGTGCACATTCACATTCTTGCCTCTTGATCACCCAACTGTGTCAGCTGGACTCTGGTAGCCAATGGGATAATACAGTCTCAGTCTGGTCTTGGTGTCTGGCATCCACTCTCATGTATCGATTACGACTTGTCTGGCACGGTCCACTGTCGGCACAACTACCGATAACCAGTGAAACAGGCCTACTAGGCTCAGGCGCAATAACAGCTACGTCACCATCCCTCATAAACGTCACAGTAAGAATTTTAATTTCGCAGGCATCAATCCGCCCACTGCTGATAAAATTCACCTCCTGGCACCACTCATCTGGGCATGATCCTCTTCTTAGAAAGCCTGTTACCTTTTTTAACAAAGAAGGTAAAAGAATGCAAAAGATAAAACGGGGAGTCTATGGATTAACCACCAACCACCTTTGGATACTATAGGAGGTGATTAGTCCACGTATATAGGTGAATACTGATTTGGTGAAAGCCAAGAAAACCGACTGGATTGTCTACTGGGAAATTTTTGGCCCAGGTTATGGCGCTTGTATGTTGTCGAAACAAATTGTTATTTGGTGCACTTAGCCTTATGGGAGATCAAAGTTTGGGGTAGGTTGTATTTCTGCGTTCTGAAATTCTGTTGAAATCTTAAAATTTTTCATGACATTCTTGGAGATGGGCTCAGAAAAGCTGCTTGAGAAACGGCCAAAGACGGAAACCTTGTTTACTTTGGAGAATGTCTCTGTTAGAAATGGAATGACTGATTGCTAGTCGTCTACCTCTATCAAATAGAAGTATTACCACCATACGGTCCATCTCGCATTTCAACCAAGGTGTTTTTCAGTATATTCAAAACAGAAAGTGTAATCAAAGTTTATTTGTGAAATTTTAGTACAAAGGGAATGAATCGGCCCAAAACACGGGTAAGTTTGCAGAAAATCCTGATGGATTCACGGTTTAAATCTGGCCATAGGAACTGTTGTTGTCTTCGAGCTAACCAGCCTCCAACGTCATCATACCAGATACTTGCGACTCATACAATCGGCATCGATTAACAACAACCGAGTCCGCTTTGAACTTCAAAAATATGCTATTGCATCCTAAATATACACGCATCATTGTTCATTTTCTAATTTATTCTTATTCCAGCCGGATGAGAGGGAGTTTAGGTGGAAGGACGTTAGGTGTGGATTGGATAGAGTATGTGCATACACGAGAAATTGCCTAATTTTATAACGATCACCGACCCTGGTACAAAGCCTGGTGAGGATCAGCCGTGTAAAAACTTGTAAGGTGAACTTGATCTGAAGACCCTCACATTTTTTTACGACAAGATGCAACACAGTGGTGCCTGGAGGGAAATGTGACAAGAATGAATGCAAAAAGCAAAGGACCATCATGCGCCGACGAGAATATTTGCAGTAGCAATGATGAACTAAAGTAAAAGGCTGAAACACGACCAGGAAACTTCTAAAGGTCTTCCCGTTAGTAGAACCGGGCTTGGTTTTAAGTCAGCGAAATTTGCTGATATAAGCACACATGAGGACTGACTACGAATTTACTGACATCGGAATCACGGAGAAAAAAGGAGCAATGAAAAGCTTTTTGGACATGGTTCACCAAACACGTCATCGGAAAACTCCGTCTCCCTATTATCAGCTGTCCACAAAATCCATGACTCATTGATGGGTTCTCTACCACCCGAACTGTTTGTCTTAAGGGACTCAGCCTCTTGGTACCTTGATCAGAAGGTCCCATCTGCGAAAGAGCAACAGAAAAAAACACTGGCCTGGCAAGTCGTTGAATGCCGATCACCCCTAATCCAGTTCGTACGTCATTTCATCATTTCACATCAGGTGCCCAATAAGCCTGAAGGTTAGAGTACAGCACTTGACCGGAACATTAGGTTTGTAAGCCTCTGCTTGGGTATAGAGACATACGAATAGGGTCATTTTAAACACTGGGCCATGCTCACAACGTCAGACTCACATAAGCGAATTTAAGTGGTATTTTGTGCGAAAAGATTTTGCCAGGAAAGAAACCGACACTGACGAATCATCTCGACATATTTGCCATCAGCGGTCTTGGAGACTCCTGTACATCGAGGAAATCGTTTCGAAGAAGAATTGATTGCCAATGTTTTAATTGATGGTTTCGTGAAGACAGCAGTGCACTCCGAACTACAAACAGCGAATGTCGCGCAGACGAACTCGTTGAGAGGCTGTTTAGTTTATTCAAATTTCAATCAAGAGGACAATTTTTTTATTAATCAGAATAGGAAAGTTGTCCATGGCAAGTGAAATGTCCAGTAACCGCCAACTTTTCCGACAATGTTGATTTTGAATATTAATAGCCGAGATAAGCGACATATTCTCACCATAATAATAATTCAATATGAATAGGCATAAATATGAATTTTCATGAAAATTTACTTGTTCACCTGAATGTGAGAAAGTATTCGCAATTAAACCAAACTCAGACAATATATCTCAGATTTATAACTCCTTCGAAATACCACAACTGAGTTTCTAACCTTGTTATAATCCACACACATTTCGATTTACTGATTCGCTGTTGTGTGTCAGTTAACCGGTTTCGCAATTTAGTCATGTACGAAATATGGGACATGCGATCATCACAGAACTACTGATAAAATTTCTCTAAGTTAAATTGTTTCCTTTTCATAACCATCATTTTCTGTCTTTGTTTTACAAATAGTGTGAAATAGTTAGTATATTTGTTCTGATTTGAGCGTGATGCTTATACAAGATTGTGTTTGTATTTGTATAGACTTTTATGCGGACATAGGCCACGGAATGTCAGAAATAAACGCTGAAATCATCTCGACAAAATATGGAGTGTAAAATATTGGAACAAAAAGGTGCGTGGTTACGAGGGATTGAGGACAGAATCAGTCAAGACATGCTTCCGATTGGTGAGGATAGTCAAGTTTCTGTGGGTATTTAATTAGAAGGTTATAGAGACGAAGGTAGAACGTTTTCTGACGTGAAGTCGGCATTTAGAAAGATCATTGTGCCGAGGATGGGAAGGAACCGAAAGAATTTTCTGCAAATTTTTGCACGCTAATAGATGCACAACAGTTTGGTGGATAGTTCCTGCAGCAGCTTTGAAGGTAAGCTACCGCTAATTGACAAACCCCGGCACAGGGTCTCGAGGATTAATCCAATAATCCCGCAAAAATGACAGACGAAGTATGGGAAATGTGGGGAAAACACGTCGGTAGGCAAAAAGGAAACACTGTTTCGTTTAACCTGAAAGTTTTTCAGTCTTTTTATGTAAAAAGACAGTTTTCTAATTTTCTTTACATAGTTGGTATGTGAGGTAGCCATTGTAAATTTAATCGATAATGAGCCCTAAGTATTGCACGGAATCTACCTTAGTGAGTGGTTCCGCATTAATGAAAGAGGGCTCATTTGGGCAAACATATAGAGAAGAAGTAGACGGAATGTGGACGCATTTTGAAAAATTAGGTCTTAAGCCAGAACGAACGGAAAACTCGTGAACGAGAGACAAGGCACTAGAAGAGTTGGGGGAATCATTGGTTCCAGACATTGAATGACAATAAGTCACAGCAGCGTGTTCGAATAACTGACAAAGGGAAATCGCTAACGGATAATTAACGTACGTTGGCAACAAATAAGAACGAACAACAGGTTCTTGTTGATCTTTCAACAATGTTGATATCTTCTGGTGCAATGATCTGCACCAAGTTCTGTCGGTGAAGAAGTCTGATAGGTGTCCCAGTCGGAGAATGGGACAGCCGAATTCTTCCAGTTTTCGAGGGAGTAAGGACAGTGGGAAAGATATAATGAAGATGAAAAATATATGAGAAGGCGCATCGGACGGATTTTGTGGATCCACTCAAGAGTTTGGTGATATGATAATCCAGAGAAGCAACAACGTCAGGGCGCGGCGATTCGGTTTGCAGGCAAACTGAAGGGGGTCGTCAGGCACGCTAAAAAAAGAAGTTACATTTGCTAGGACAGCACTTTAATAGCTTATGACCACCGGATGCAAGATTGATACGACATGTTTTGGCTGGAATATTGGAATTATTAGGTTTGGGAAAGTAGCGACGGGTCCACAACAATGGAAAATGTAATATGTGCATAAGGATCTATCAAGGAGAGAAGCAAACGCAGTCGTGAGAGCAGCTGCACCGTACTTTAGAAGTACTGGAAACATGCAACCAGTACCAATATCTGCAACTATTTTGGTCAAACAAAGCAGACCGAACACTTTACTACTGGAAAAGATGGCGAGTTAGCCCATTCATCCGGAACCTATTGAAACTGCAGAATGTGTTCGGATTTTGTCTTCTAAATGTGCAACATACCTTACTGGTCTCGAGTTTTCCATACAAATAATGAATTGCTTGCCACAGCTTTGCTGGCTACGTGTTTTCTGGCCTTGGATGAATCAGTTCTTTTTAGTTCTCTTGAAATTGACGACAAAAGTTACCTGAGTTTCCTGAAACCCCGTAATTTGTTTCTTTCTCCCTAATGATTTTAATTTAAATGAAGCAATATGACCGTCGCAGAGAAAAAGCGCCTTTAGGGGACAACAAATATCAAAAATCAGACTGATTGTGTCCATGAAACTTTCAACATTATTCTTTGGAGATTCGAAAATGGATCAAGAAGAAAGGAGAAGAATGTATCTTTGACCAAATTTCCGCTGTCACAATTATATTTGGTTGCTCTACCTGCAGGAATAAAAAGCTGTCTGACGATAAATATTGGGTTTGAAAAGTAGCAGAAAATGCCCACTGATTGAGATTGGAACATTTAGTCGAATAAATAATAGCTAGGGTTGGTTGATAATAATTCTATTTAGGTTTGTTGCATCTAATTGGAAAAATACTCAAATCAGTTAGATCAAACACCGTAGAAGGAAACGTGATTAAGAACACCTACGATGGTGTGTAGATTATTCGGCTGCAGTGGGGCCAAAAGAGGCCGAAGAAATCGAGAAGGGTATACATCGCTCTGTTTGCAAAATAGAAGTAAAAACATGTTTGTTATAATAGTGTCCCTAAGTTGCGAAAATGTGGGATGATACTGAATACCTAATACCAGTTTATTAATATAGATTCCGTTTTTGTTTGGTCTGGGGCCGTTCATGTACACAAGCACACCAACAGTTATTTTGCCCGACTATTGTTTGTGCTGTCAGCAGGCATCAAAGAATTCGACGGACACGAAGGCATCCACGACACGTGTGTTCAGCCACGACTCCCAGATGCAACTCACACAGGTAGTAAAATGACTCAGAGAACGAATGAACGAAGGGAAACTTTGTATACATACATCGTATACCGTCGCTGCCCACGGGATAGACCACCTGCTAATCTACCGTTCGGAAAAATACTAATCGAATCATACACATGCAGGCATTGAGAAGTGAGTCCATTCTGCTGAAAGCATAAAGGGCTAGTTATCATCTTCTGATAATAACGAGTATTGAGAAAGAAGGCGAGATAACCTCTGGAAATAAGTCGATCCGTTTACTGAACCGGGTAAGAAGTACGGTCTAATAAAGTTCGTACCATATATGTCGAGCCATAAGATTACTTTGGGATTTAAAATAGTAGTGCGTATCCAATACAACTCGTAGATGGCTTTGTGTCTAGTACACGTGATTGTCTGATTTACTGCATCATGAAGGCGGAATAGAGAGCTTCGGTTGAAAAAATAATATCTTCACACAAAGTCGGCCACATTTTGAGTGACATAACAGACCATTCACAGAAGGACACGCGCTCTTCTCCATGTTTAATGCAACAGTGATGAAGTTGAAAAGAATGGACGTTTAGGCGATGTAAAATGCATCTTTTAGAAGAAGCACTTGCAGAAGCTGCAATGCATACTTCCTAATATAGATCTGAAGGTCGGCAACTTTGAATTTCTCCTTCAGTTGACGCTAGTTTGCGGATTACTGAACGACGCCTGCGATGAACGGAGCCTGTCTCCACGAATTTGATCTTCAGTCTTCTCAAAGCAGATGGTGCAGATTTCTTCTCTCCAGATGTAATCGTTTGAACTCACCACAAGTTGCTGACAAACTGTTACCAGATGCGCTTAGCAAGAATACTTCAGTTTTGTTTTTCAAATTTAGGTCCAGAACAAAAATCGCTGGAAAATAAATTGACTGACCCCAGTGCCGTGAGAAACAGTATTCAGACGAAGGCTGCTTCCATTTCATGCTACTGTTACCAAGGCCCTGGAACCACAGTCGCTTCGGCCAGAGCTCATTAGATGTTGTTTAACATTTCTTTAATTTAGTGATTCTTGTTCTTCCTTTATTTTTTACCTCCTTTATTAATGAAATGACAATGCACATCATTTTCAGGAAAGGGTCCCCGGCCAACAGAGGGCTGCCAAGTAGGGAATTTGACTGGCGGCGGGGGGATTCGAACCTGCGACCTTATCCTATTGGCCACAGCCGGCCAACAGAATGGAAGTGAATGAAATACACAAATTCAAGACTATTTGCTTGGATCACATAAGTGCTAAAATTCCATATTTGTCTCTGTACCTTGGCAACGGAAAGGAGTTCGTATGGAAAGTAGTGTCGTAGGTTAGAATATGCCTCCTTCCCCGAAATACGATGCGAATAAGAATAGCAGACTAAATTGGAATTCTAGTTATAGATAGCTGTCATGAGCCTGAGGAAAGTACGCTAGCTGGACGCTTCAGTTTTGAGGTTAATTACATCCCCAAACCACTAACGACCAAAGTGCGCGACCTGATTAAAATGTGTGAGGGCAGATAGTTTGTCGTGTGTCTATGTGTGCGTGCACTGTGCACAATTCGGAATTACAAGCTTGTGACAACTTGGCAATAGCCCTCTGCTCCTAGCATTGCTACTTAAGAGACAGGGAAATATGAAACCACTACGAAGCAAATTAAATGAAAGCGAGGACCAACGTCTACACTCGGTTCTCAGAGTAAACTGACGATTTATGAAATTCATTCGACTACTTCTCGAATCGATTCAAATGCCTTGATTTGATGAAAAGTTTTGCAGCTCCGACGCAGTTAGACGTGCATTTTGATAGTGTGTGAAAAAATGTTGTTAGAATCGGCTCACAATAATTTTTACTTCCATAAATAAGTAAGCGCACGAGATTCATCCAAACAAGTTGCTCAGGCTTCATTATTCGGTTTCCTCTTAGATTCATCAAACACTAAGACTATTGAGGACTTGAAAATTTTTTCACTCCAATCAACGGAACCACGATTGTTATTTGTTCTGGTGGACAACATCAATTTTTGACCTTCATTACTGCTCTCCACATGAGTTTCGGCTGGTCCTAGTCGGAATCTAACTAAATGGCGACAGTTTCCATGCCAGCCGTTTGGGTCATCAACTTAGTTTCTAATTCATGCTTTTTTCACTCCAGGTACATCGACCCGACCAGATGGCGCCGATTGTAACAACAGCAGCCCAACTGACGTGGAACGAGGAACTTTGCTTGCATTTTATCACGGTAGCGGCTTGTCTCATCTACTCATGTATTTGTATTTGGATACTTGAACTTCATCACATGATAACGTTTTGGTCAAAGCCGTTTAGAGTTGTGTAAAGTATCTCCCGTTTCATTTATGTTCTTTGGTTATTATCTGTTCGTATGTCTGTCTGCCCGTTTCTGTGTCTGCATAGTCGCCTTTCTCTTCATCTGCCTGTCTATCTCTCACGCTTTCTTTCTTCTTCCGATTATATGCGCATAAATTTCTGTGCATTCGAAAGGTAAATCCACATGCGCTTGTCGGTGACCCTTGGCTCACGTTGGCAAGAAGTCCCGGAGGGGTTTCGAAATACATAAAATTATGTCCACAAGTAAACATCGGTGTTCTTCCACATTTCGATCACCAATGGCTGTCACTATGAGAGATGGAAGTTAAAACCGATAAAGATGAGCTTACAAAGTTTAAGAGGACGTAAAATACTCTAACGAATTTCGGATCCACAATTCAGTCAATATCGTTCGGCTAACAAATAAACAGGTTTGATTAGTGAATATATGGCTTCCTCGCTCAATCGAGTGATTCGTCAAGACCCAAGCAAATCATTAGGCAGTGAGATGAAACCGATATTGGAAGTCTAATTCGGTGAAACCGGTAGAAATGCTCATGCGTGGTTTTGTGCTGACACCTACGGGGTTTTCCCGTCGTTTACCCTTCTCTTGGAACCGTACAGCAGCCTCGGACTGTTTTAACATCCTTGGCATGGACTGGAATAAATATACAATTGCGGATACTTGCACACTGGAACCGGATAGATCAGGTGTGAATGGCTTGACCCAATGGCATGACTCGATAAACTAGTGTGTTTCGTAAACAGGTGTTTTCCGATGAAGCGTACGATTATTTCAACATAGGTCATGAGTGTTAAAAGGGAAGAGACGGCAGTTCTAGGCTGCTGTAGTCATCCTACTGGTGATTTACTTTAATCATATACCCGCAATTGGCCAACTATTCGCGGGAGTGTTAGAAACGGAATGTACGGCTTGGCTACTTAAAGTATTTTCAGTAGTATGACGGTACGCATTTTCAAATGCCTCGTGAAACAGGCGGAGGATATTTTTGAGGTTCAAGTAGGATACACCAATATTCACCTGGAGTTGCAATTGAAAACTCAAAATAGCCAATACTGGGGTTTTCGTTGTTTCAGTGAGCTTTGACTAAAAGTAGGACAAACGGCTGTTAACCGTATGTGATCTACCTTGGACACGACAAACAGGCTGAAAAAAGGAAATACAGTTAGGCAAACAGGAACGAATAAACTCGCGTTGCTCGAATCAAATGAATTCCTTGTGGTCTAAATTACTTGATTTTTAAGACCTCATGGTTATGAGCTTTTTTAAGCATCAATATCTACGGGGTCCGTTGTCTCTCTTGAATACCTTCCTTACTGACCGAAGAAATCCAATCGGCCCATGGTCATTCCGTATGAGCTCTCCGGCCCCATGATACCCCTTTGGGCTGGATGCTAGGTTGCTCAAACCAGAGTAGAGGGTTGTTCTAACTTATTCTGCCTGAGCACTACCAAATGGTCTAACGAACAAGGCAATAGGGCTATTTTAAGGTCACTTAATCCACTGAGAACCTCTGACTGATTGCTCAGTTCACGCGCCCTTCGGATGGGGCCAGACATTCTCGGTGCCCAGCCCAACCTTCTGCATCAGAAATCGATGAATATACAGCCGTGTGCTTCCTGTCCCGCTCGTGGTTACAACTGGACCAGATTGCACAGTTTCTGATTGGAGGAAGTTGTAAAGGGCAGCGAAACTATATATAACTGTATCACATGATCTGCAAGTAGGCGAATGACACTTCGGATCTGAGTTTTCGTAAATTCATTTCTGGTTAGTCGATTCAATGAAAATAACCGGTTCATTTTTTATTACAGCGTAAGTTTACATTGTCTTAAAGAAGCAATCTTTCTGATTTCACAAGAAAAAGTTGCTTTGCAGCGAAAAATTCTTGCTTGATTTACGCTAATCGAGAATGGATACTCCATCGTGCATGTGAACGCATACAATGGACTACCTTGATGCTGGCTCATCAAATTATCTTTGGTTGTGCACATAAATTGTGTGCACTCCCGCATTCACATCTCAGTGTACATGCATCCATACATACCAACATTTGGGTACACGTGCTTTGTGTCCAAAAAGAGATACCTGTAGAGGGCGACACGACAATGGGACGCTGAGCTGAACCGCTCATGACTGGCCCGTTGACAGATAACACAGCCAATAGACCGTCAGTCGTTCGGACGATCTAAGGAGTTCTCAAAACGACTCGATTCAGTGTAATGACTGGGGTTTATGCTGATCAGACAAAACTCATCTACCCTTAACTTCTGAACAGTACAGCTAGGAAAAGCACTCCAGGTGAATCATAAATCTTAGTACAATGTTGATATGAATAATTTAATTTTATGGTTAAATATCACGCTTCGTGGTTACTCTAACGTCATGCAATGGAACTTAGACATAAGCCATATCAATTTGAGAAAAATGTTGGTATGAATGAGTGAATGCACGTCTCAAGTATGATTATTCAGTGGGAACAAAATCAGCACAGAAGTAAAGTAATACTAACAATCCAATCATTGTGGAATTCCAGGAAAATTTTGTGTTGTCTTTATGCTATGCGTGGGTCAAAATCTGCCTTTAATTAAAAGTTTTAACCCATTTACCGTTATTTCTAGTGTCATTGCTGGAAAATATAAACACGCCAAATAATTAAACAAAAGTCTACGATTTGCTGCAGATACCGCCATAAAAATTTGCTGTCAAAGTATGATCCATTGTTTTACGGACCTGTTCAAATTGCGCTTTCATGAGTACAAACACACATACTTAGGTGCATCATCTTTAAAGAAGTCTAATATATGCATAAACGTGTTGGACAGAGCATTCGCTGTCGACTGGTCTGTAACATAATCCCCTGAAATCAAAAAGATAAATTCTTCTTTGAAAAATTACAAATTTTCGGCATAATGCAATATAGACCGATAAGTGCCGTTGAATGGAATAACGAGAAATGAATGTATAAATATCTAGAAATGAAATACCATGAACCAACGAATAAAAATCGGGCCAGTGGCGCACGTAAAAACGAACATTCGGCGATGAACATCGACGAACAGGTATTTCATTTACTGCACCTAGTTAATGCATACCTGCGTAGATAATTCATATCATAAATACATAAACCATTTGTGAGCAGCTCCGTGATGTTGCTCAATCCATTACTAGGGACTCCTTTGTACATTTTCAAAAGATTTAACCCGTTCACCGGATAGTTCATAGCCAATATCCAATAAGATATCAGGACACGAGACTGAGCCGCCAAATAGTTGCTTTCTCTCTCAGAAGTTCTATATCCGTTTCACTTGTTGATTCTGTAATTCTGTGGCAGTTTGCGGGAATAGTGACCATACTCAAAGGTTTGTCACCAGCCCGAGTGCAACATGACGAAGGCACATAAAGCGGTCTCCTGGTAAAAATAAAAGTAACTTTTTAACACCCAAACTCTTAATTACATCCATTAGGTTCTTGTACAACCTTCTTCAATTGCAATGAGAACCGCGAAATCAATCCACTGCCAATACCGCAGTTTTAACCGTCAGTCAAAGAAAGTTTTCGACTGCACCCGGCCAAGAAGGCTTGTCAAACCAAGTACTGTGGGCAGGCATGGCGCCACTGACCACCGATGCTCAATACTTCACGAAACTATCCTCCTGATAAGTGCGAAAGATGACTAAGCACCTATCCGATCCTTTATCTCTACTGAGAATCTGAGGTTGAATGCGTTGAATGCGTTCTGGGTCACTCGGTTTTACTTCATTTTACGTCAACAATTGCCACGGACCGGACAACACTCCCAAGGCTAACTGCGCTAAATCGTAGGGACAGGGTTATTATGGTGGCAGAGTCCACGATCCGATGTATCCGAAGTGATGTGTTGCTGTCAGAACAATCNTCGTTCCATACCTTCTAGAATCAAAATCTAAAGGAACTACACTGTCCCATATTTAGCACGAATTTTGACAAACCGTAACCGTGCTTTAGCCGAATTCCTGAGCAACATGTCATGATGTGCTCTGATTATTTCTCGATGCGTTTTTTTTCCACCTTTTCACACGGTGGCGAATATAAAGATTTTACTTTTTTACTTTTTACCTTCACGATTTTGAATGAAACGCGACATTATTTTTGTACGGAAAGTCTATACAATGCAATACAACACAACTAAAAGCAAATGTATGAAGATCCAAAGATGAAGCGTTATGAACCTAGTTGCACATCATGTGACAGTTCTACATAGTTCCGCTACCCCTTGGAATTACAACCAAATAATCAGAATCCAGAAACCTGCGGAAGTGTAAGGCAAAAATTATGCGACAATCATCGATGCAGAGGTATTCCATTAATTTCGTCTAGTTAATGCATATACCTATGTATAATTCATACCGTTAAGAGTACACATGGAAGCCCTTTACAATAGGATTCGTAGAAATTTTGTTCACTCAAGAGCATACCAATTAGAACTACTAAATCCATACATATCAATCTGTGGGCAATCATGTAACCTTTCCGAATCCATTACTAGAGACTCCTTTATGCATTTTCAAAAGATTTAACCCGTTCACCGGATAGTTCATAGCCGATATCCAATAAGATATCAGGACACGAGACTGAGCCGCCAAATAGTTGCTTTCTCTCTCAGAAGTTCTATATCCGTTTCACTTGTTGATTCTGTAATTCTGTGGCAGTTTGCGGGAATAGTGACCATACTCAAAGGTTTGTCACCAGCCCGAGTGCAACATGACGAAGGCACATAAAGCGGTCTCCTGGTAAAAATAAAAGTAACTTTTTAACACCCAAACTCTTAATTACATCCATTAGGTTCTTGTACAACCTTCTTCAATTGCAATGAGAACCGCGAAATCAATCCACTGCCAATACCGCAGTTTTAACCGTCAGTCAAAGAAAGTTTTCGACTGCACCCGGCCAAGAAGGCTTGTCAAACCAAGTACTGTGGGCAGGCATGGCGCCACTGACCACCGATGCTCAATACTTCACGAAACTATCCTCCTGATAAGTGCGAAAGATGACTAAGCACCTATCCGATCCTTTATCTCTACTGAGAATCTGAGGTTGAATGCGTTGAATGCGTTCTGGGTCACTCGGTTTTACTTCATTTTACGTCAACAATTGCCACGGACCGGACAACACTCCCAAGGCTAACTGCGCTAAATCGTAGGGACAGGGTTATTATGGTGGCAGAGTCCACGATCCGATGTATCCGAAGTGATGTGTTGCTGTCAGAACAATCTCCAAGATGGAATAGGGCGGCACTTTTTCGAGTCATCTGGTCAGTATGGTCTACTCCGACTGTTGTGGCAGCGAAAAGAGACGGTCAAACAGCCCATACCTGTGATGACTATCAGTCAACGGCCAATCCACGGTTTCGAGGATGTACGTCAATTACAGTGGAATCGGAGAATTTCGTGAGAATTATGCTTAACAGCAGATATTTCCGTGACATACATGCTGTATTTTAGCTAGAATACAAACCGCCGACTACTAGTAACTTTCCGTCGTGTCTGTTCTAACACAGCGTTTAGCTCTCTGACCTGATATACCCACAGTTGATATAGATAAGGTGATTCAGGGTTTTGATGATGCATCACCTTATTTTGAGCCTGGTATTGGGTACAGTATACAGTGCATGTAGTTGTTTACCACTCAGTAGTACAACACGAAATGCAAGCAGCTGTGAGTAGTATAATGCAGCCAGTCACAATACAATCTCCGGTTTCGACGCCTCTCAGTCACTCGGGATGCTGAGCGATTAAGTAAACAGATCACGTGGCAAGTAAGCACGTGGTGGTCCAATGCTAGGGTTTGAATCATCGAATGAGATAGTCCAACTTCACTTACAATTGTTTGGTGTGCCCAGATGTACAGACTGAGCTACCGTAGGCTTGTTGATCGAGTGGGTCCAACTTGTCAAACTCGGTCAACTAAACCCATGAGACAATATCAGCTACCCTTATTCCAATCGGCCATCACTCGCTCATCGCAAAGTAACTCATACATGCACATTGAAGAGATTGTTAATTATGGCCGGTTTGCCTCAACTTGTTGCTTCAGGCTGGATGTATTTGGTCTTAGATATGTGCTACTTTGGTCTTGATTTGGAATCTGTTTCTTCGGCCGTGATAAGCTGTCACTTTATTACTTAATGACTATAAGCAGCGACACCGCCAACGACCCATGTGAGTGTGGTAAAGTTGAGGATTTTACTGCCAAAGTATAGTACATTTCATCAACCGTTTATTACAATTGGACACTTGACAAGATAGTTGTTCGATGTATTATTTTCTGCAATCTCTAACATGTGTTCCTTTTTTTCATTCCATTGACTACTTCAGTATATTTTGTGAATAAACTTTCATTGCTGAGCCACTCCGGACTATGCCAATCGAAGAATGTCCGATGACTTCATTTTAATCATACAGTTTGTTCGACAAACAATGGATTGGGTTTGTGCGTCTCGATTCTTCAGTTATCTCTCT
>LUCM01003521.1:16177-38268 GCA_008360955.1 Fasciolopsis buskii | reverse complement strand
TCGGGTGGACAAATCGCCATAAAGCAGCATACAATGCTAACGCACGTTTTACTCACGGTCACTATTTGGTTATATTCTATATAAAGATTGTCCGTAAGCAAACCATCAAGCTACCCGTACTAACTCTTTGTTCAGATGCGCTTTCAGGTCATGATTTTTCCAGAATGCATCAGTCAATAGAAATTCCATTCACCGGAACTAGACTCCGATTTGCTCCACGTGGTTTACTAGTCAGCTGCTGTCTGGATTCTCAGCCCCATCTATTGGGTTAACAAATGATCACAAATTTAAACCTAATGTAACCAAATCTGGCCGCTACTGAGCCGCCAATAAAAAATGCACTCAAGTGGAAGCATAAACTGATGAAAGACGACATTTTTGAGCTATCCATATCTCCTTGGAGGACAAATTGTTGGTTCAAACCACAAGAACCAGAACTATCACAACACGACGGGTGAATACCAATCGATCGTGTTGTCCATCTGGACGCCTATGGTAGCACGTAAAACATCTCACATCACTGTGTGTAACACACTGGATCTAAAGTGCATATCATGAGATACCAATAAGGGAAAGCGAGAAGAAATTCACCAATCTACCGGTGCCCAATATCTCAGCAACATTCTGTGGAATTGTTTCCTTGCTATTCGTCGTGGACCTCACATTTCTCTCACTTATCAACAGCCGCTGTTATTCTCCCTCTCTGTTTATCTGTGAATCGTTAGAAGCAATTAGGAAAGAGATAGAAAGGCCTGTTGTTGTTGATTAGTCTGTGCCCCATGAAGGGGTAAATGATCCCTTTGACATTGCTACCGCTGCCACCTTGACACAAAACAGGCGACTCGTTGTTATCTCCCCTCAGACGTCATCATCTAGCTAACGGCAAAGCTACGTCATTCAGAAGGAAGATCATGCCGCCCTCAAGCCGGTCAGTAAGTGGCACTATTCTCTTGTCGGTCCTAGATTTACCACTATCATCGATCATAGATCGGTTTCCTTTAAGTTCGGTCCAACTAACACGAATGAAGCAAAAGATGGCAAAATGCAGAGATAGTGTGTCGAACTACTTTCCTACGTATTCGACATCATCTACAGAAAGAGGAAGAACAATGTGGTCGCTGATGTTTTATCACGCGTTTGGTTTACGTTGTTCCAAGATTCATTTGATCTTCTAGAACTACACAGTTCCTTATGTCACCCCGGTGTAGCCCGAATGTTACATTTTACTCGATCAAGGAATTTATCTTTCACCGTTACAGCCCAATAAACTGTGTGCGCAGAATTAAAACCCAGATTCCTAAAGGCACCAAGACCTCACATGAAAACTAACCATTAATTCGAAAGACTACACGTTGGTCTCAAGGAACCTTCCCTTCTTCATTACAAAGGAGTTATCTATAAACCACTGTCGATGAGCGCTCCAGACTTCCGCTTGTACTCTTATGTGAGCATCCCTTATGACCAATTACTTTCCCCAATTGTTTATTATTCCTTACGCCCCTTTATGCTAACATTAATGGTGGCATGTCAAACACGTCCGAAAAACTCCGGACATCTTAGGAAGGCATTGCGCTCAGCAGAACTACACCTCATAACCCACAAGGAAACGGACAAACTGAACAAGTGAAGGGAACAATGTGGGGCGTCTTAAATCTCGTGCTAAATTTCAAAGACCTTGCTATCTCACAATGGGAACTGGTGGCAGTGGATGTTCTCTATTCTCTACGGCCTTTGTTCTGCACTGCAGCGGACGCCATGATCCAAAAACGGCTCTCCTCGTATAATCGGAAGTCGACGTCACTATCAACCTGGCTGACCACGCCTGGACCGTGAACTTGAGCGCCAATTTTAACAACACATCAAGGCGGTCAAAGGAATACAACTTATGCAGCCCGGATATGGATAAGTACGTCCATCGAATTACCTAGCCGTTACATTAAACTTCCATCCTAACGAATGGTCGCCCTCATCAGCAAGAATTGTTTCCACGTTTGTTAGACGGTATGTTCCGATACACCTATGTACTTTTCTCAATATAACAAATTCTACAAACTCCAGCCGCACGGAAACTGCCATGGGCTCAGAATCAACGGTTAACAAAATGGCAAATGACATCAGAGGAATGAAAAATTACTTGGTGAACCTAACGGGTAGGTTTCCGTTGTCAATCTTATCATTTGCATACAGTGTCTATTAAAACCCTCACGCCAGAGGTCACGAATCAGCGCAGCTAGCTATGTTGCGCTAACAAATGGAATACTCAGGGACTACTGAAGTTCTACCGGCCACCCTACCTGTGAAGACCGTATCAGATTGCGATTCGTTGATGTAAAAGCTTGAGGATAAAACGGTGCACAGGAATATGGTATTTTTTATTCGAACAAGATTTTATTTGTTACAGTTAGAGTTCTTGGGTAACAGTGAATGAGATTCCACCAGTACAAGAGCTATTATAAGGACACCATTTTTGGAAGAACTTTTTATACATCAGAACGGGCTCGGTGTCAATGGCAGATAAGCAGCATTCAATAAAAAGTTATGCTGTTTGACAATAGGCGCCATTGTATTTTAATTACTGCAACTCCTGAGACGACGTGTTGGGACGACGCTTTCACAATGGAACTATACAACAAATATCTAAGGTACATCGGCGGATTCAAGGCCGGAGACCCAGGAAGTCGGAAGACAAAACCAGCAGTCAGTGATTTTTTCCGAACTAATCCCATAGGTTTGGCATTGCAAGGTCCATTCCATTTGTTAATCATGTCATTTTACACGAATCCATTAGTAGACAAATATTTCACTGATTACGAATAATCCGTTTACATGCTTTCAATGTATTTTTCACTGAGAAACTTATACTTTAATTTCGTTTGAACAACGGTGGTTAACAGACCAAAGTTCCGCCTGATTTTCCCTACTTTCAAGTTCACTGTCATCAGGTTCGTCGTAATAACGTAACTGGGCAGTTTTGCCAAATTGTCCAGATTCTTTTAATTTCACAGTTATGATGTTCAATATGACCTGCATTTGCCAAACTTCCCTGTTAGCGGTTCATCGTTCCCAATTTATCCTAATTCAAATGATTAAAACCAACAGAAAAACAGTTATTTGTAAACAGCGACTTCGATATAAATTGATCCATCTATTCTGTGGTCTCATTATTTCCACGTAACCAGGGGAGGAGAGGAGGGATTTTGGTCCGTTCATGATCACCATGATAGCTGTCCTTCTATAATGCGATTTCCGATATATGCATGCGTTTTATATGATAGGTCCAGTCCGTGAAAATCGATTTGCTTTGGCTAAGAGACAGGAAAATAAGAAAGTCGGTCGAGGTCGCGGGAAAAGGAGGTGCAAAGCGATCTAATTTTATGTTCGAAACTGCTATTCCAGCGCTCCAGCTGAGCACAAATCATGAAATTTAAGCATCCGTGAAGAGATATGTAGAATGATAGTAACGAATTAGTTGAAAGCTAGGTCAGAAGTTCATCATTGTTTATTAGACTAAACAGGTTCGCGGCTCACTGTACCCTGTGAGTCCCATTTTTGTCTCATTAGAGGCACTCAGGGGGACGGAGAAGAGGACACCCAAACAACTGTAAACGGTACACTTAGGGGAGCACTGATGCTACCTGGACTTTCAACTTCTCAACCAGAACGGTGCAATATCACTCTAAACCACTTCAATAGTAACAATGAGATCCTGACTTTTTCATCGGAGCCCGGTGGCAGTGATCGCGCAATACTTACGGTACTACATTGGATCCATGTTCCTTGATGTATCAGCCAGGCAAACGATAGCGTATCGATGACAGTCAGTATGTGACCCGCGGAAGTATCCCCAAGCAGATCCTGAGGCCGCAGTTGACAAGGTCTCTTCGGTCCATGCAATAGGGAAAACTCGAGCCAACTACCAGACAAGATACGTGTATTGCATATGTCGTGGTGCCGAAGCAGCAGTAATGCGGGAATCCACGCAAAAGCAAACCACGGTGGAAATAACCGAGCGGTGTGCGCAAGTCAAAAGGGAAAACTCTCGGAATTGCCGGAATGAGCGGAACTGTATAGATCTCCTGCTCGATAAAACAAACGCAATAAAAATGCCACAAAATAAAACTCAAACGTCAAAGCAGAGCGCAGAAAAAGTGATGTCCGGAAATAGTCAGTTTTCTCCGAAAGATCGATGCCACAACGAGTTCATACGTTCACATCAATTTGTGCTGACCAATCAAACCTTCACTGTTTCCCTTCATCTAATATCTCAAACTACTGGACAGACACTAATCAATCAAAATTCAATCTTGCACGAGGAGGCAAATGTCACACTGAGTCGGAGATTCACTGGAGATTTGCACATCCAAAAGCCTTACCGCGAGCCCAAATTGGACCGACAACCTTCCGCCTTCTGGCAGGTACATTTACCACAAAGCCATTAAGAATATGGTTCTCGAACGTGAATTGCGAAAGTGAAAACTTACCATTGCACTATCGATTCGCAACATCGTATTTTAGATCTGCAATATGCAGACAGTGGCATAGTCGGCAAAATCAGGTCACATGCCAGTCTTTGGTATAGTTCCGACCCAGACCTATTTAACCAGTACAAAACCGGTCAACTTATCTCATGGAACCTAAACTGTTTCTTCCTGTTCTAGTTACATTCAGGTAATGCATAGATGTGGCGACCTGGAGACAGTCGGGTGCGACTGGGGAGATCTCTTGTTCGAATGAAATGAATCGCCGCAACCTAGCTCCAGGAAGTGTGTTTGCAGTTCGATCGTATAGAATTGCCAGTGTTGTTTGTTCGTACGTTAAAATGTCAATCGGGTTCCATCATTTGAAAAATAACCCCAATTGCTTTGGTTGCGGACGGTTGGAAATTTAGCTTTCATAGGTTATCTGCCTCAGCGTTGTTCCATATCTAACACGGAATTTTTTATAGGTGTGAATGTCTTCCGAAATTGGGAAAACGTTAGGACCCTCGGCATGCTGCAGACTAATGAACGTCCATGTACATTGTTATTTAACAGCTTTGTGTCAAGGGCAGGTACGCTCAGCGCGCTAGTCGTTCCATTCGTCCCACCTACTCCGACTGATGAGTTCGCCATGCACTCAGAGGATCCCATCCTAGCCGCGGCTAAGTCATAAACTGACCCATCGAACACGACTCAGAACGATTATTTCAGTCAGAGGACGACGGTGCATCTCGTCACTGCTCACTCGATGTTCCCACCAAACAAGAGGAATGTTTCAGAGATATTGATGGTCGAAAATACAAAGTCGTCTGGCATTCTTAACACGGGCAGCCCAGGTCTCGCAACCGTAAGACAGAACACTAGGAACTGTGGCATTGTACACCCTTACCTTGAGCGAAAGCCAGATGTTATGGGGGCGTCACAAGTGTCGTAGGTTCGCGAAAGCTGTTTTTCTATCACAGTTCGTGATGAGGACTCCTACCCAACACTTCCGAAGTACTTAAAGCTTCTGACTAGCTCTAACCGATCACCATAAGGGGTGACTGAGGGCACAGGCTCCTACCAATTTTGAACAAGTACTTTGCATTTTGAAGGTGTAAAGTGCGTATCGTATTGGGATATCTCAATCGTCAAACGATCAAACGCGCATGTTCATCAATTTCAACTTAGTCTCGTGAGGTGTTTAATTATCCGGCATTGTAGACAAAGTAGGTCATGCACGTTACCCAGTAGTTTACCAGGTCGGACCGGTGTGCTTACGATGAACTCAAAAAGAGCATTCACTCTGCGTTCACCCTAGCCCCGTCAGCAATGGACCGCATTCCCTCACAAGTGGCTTTTTTTATTTTATATAATACCTGACTCCTCATACAGCTTCGGAAAGCTCCCAGCTATACATCACATATATTCTACATCATTCTACCGTCGTGTTAGCCCCCAATGGAAATCGTTCGACGAGGCTAATTCAACGACGATCGTGTGTGTACGATAGATAAGTGGCATGAACATGCCGTAATTTCCTTTGCTAATTTCACTTTGACCTTAATTATCTCTGGATGCAGTGAATCCCCTGCGTTTTTCAGTAGGAACAATTCTATTCTTTTCCGGCCGAAAGAACGATGATTGCCCATTTATTTATTCGAGTGGTTGAACTTTCTCAATCCAAGCACGTTACGTTTCCAGCCCAGTCTGTGGACAAAATGATTTTCAAATTTAGCTCCTAAAGAAATGGACTAGTCTTGAAATTGATAATTATCATATCTCACCCCAGTTTCACAGTGTCCTCAAATGAATTGCACCAGAGATCACCCAGTATTTATGTGTAAATTTGAAAACGGTCATCAGATTCGTAGTACACAACAACTACAGCATATATATGTGTGTGCAAGTATATAGTACGAAGGTAAATTGATAAGGGAGTATCGAGTTAATATTCCTCATAGCTGACAATGACGACATGTTATTGACCAAACCTAGATTCCCTCCGGTCGTACAGTCGGCAATAATTCCGAATATCAAGGGAAGCACGTTCCATCGTTTGATGCAGGAGCATCAAAATCCAGATGAGGGCGCACTTACCGGCAAAGTTAGCGCTCATGCAAGCATCGGATTTTCAGCTTTTGCTAACTAAGTATATGTTTACCTTGACCTAGTGAGGTCTTGTGTGGATCTATGCCATACCCGGGGTCACGGTTGCCAGTCCACCCCAAATGTATTGAATCCTAGTGGCTGTGGGACATGCTGCTTCCAATGACTGTACCCATGTTTCATCTGTCATAAAAATTGTTTCGCCGAATCCAACCTCAAGTGCTCGAAAGACGCCTACAGCTCCTAGGAACTTTATCGCAGGCAATATGGAGATTTTGCTGGACGCACTTCTTGTTGATATTCAGGAACAACCCAGAAGTCCGTGTGGTTTCCTGATACAAGTCATCCGGGGAAATGTACGCCTGCGTGGGCATTAAACGTGTTTGACTTCCATCTTTTCTATGTGAACAGCATATTCCCTGTGGGCATTTTTAAAAAGCTAAAGGTGGTAAACACCGGCAAACCGAATCACCAGACTCGGGCCGAATTGGAAAGTGAATGCATAACACAGATTAGTGACTGCTGTAGGAACGCAAATTCCTGAAAACCGATGCAAATTCATTCTAATGTTTCGTAAAAACACGAAATGCCTCGGTTGATCTGCGGCACATTTGCGTCCAGGATCAATTTATCCGGCCAGCATTGACAAGCTAGCTGTCGAGTGAACTTCCCTATCTCATTCTGTCGTGGGTAGACTTAACTTTTATCCACAAATGACGCAGAGTCGGTGCACAAATGGGACATCAACAAGAAGTCTGATAAAGATCACGTGGGGGCCGCGGTCCAATAGTGCCTAAACAACACAGGAAAAATCATAAACGGACATTAGGGATCAACGGATGACATTAGTAACGAAGTAATTCGTTTTCATATTTTGCAGGTAAACATCACGGAGGACAGGAACGACGAAGTCGCGCAGTTCAACTTACCACCGAGAATTGGAATTACATTTCCATTTGTTTCGTTGCTTCATATTTCATTGGCTCTTTGCAGTTCGGGTAACGCAACAGGCTACAGATTTTCTGATGAAGGCGGTGCATAATAGCCAGATGAACCTATCATTTCGTGTTTGGACCCCGTATCATTCTGGAAAATTCTTGAGCTTAATGGAAATGGTCGCAGAAAAAATTTTCTTGGCAAAGTACAGCGGCAATACCTTGCTCTGAATGGTAAATTTCAACGGAGTGACGGGGCTCAGTTGATAAGAATTCGGGTAATTTGATAGGATCGTAGTACATTAGCAAGACATTCACATTCACTTCAACCAGGTAAGCTAGTTTAGCTATACACCACTAAGAAAGTTAGAGACACCCTAACCTGCTTTCCACTACCTAGCCGGTCGGAGAAAGTGTGAATTAAGTAATACGAAGCCCAAGGAGCAATGCCAATTTCCCCCGGGGTCATGACGATTGGTCAGTAATTTGCTGGACCGTGGCTAGCTCACGCAATACGTCTAGGACCACCAATCATCCAGTATTCGAAAATACAAAGCATCCCAGTAAGCATTAAAATTCCCCCAAAACGACCCGCTAAGGATCGTTTTTCAAATTGGCTTTGTATCATAGGGTTTTTTGGTAAATTAACTGGTAAAATTGTAAATGTAACATTTCTAGTTTTATTTTTGCTTCAAAAGCTGTAAACAACATTATTGATTTGATATCTTGAGCAACGCAGTTCATAATTTTAAGAAATGCGGATAAATAACTACGTGGATAGGCCACGGTGGATGATTTTCGTTCACGAAAATTCCTAAGGATTATAGAATATGCGGAGAAATAGACAATGAGGCCTCCTATGTTCTAATCAGACGACAACGCTAGACACTTGAATACCAGTCTTTTGGATAAACATTCATTGAATGCTAAGGTCTGCAGTGTGTGTAGTAAAGAAGACTGCTGCCCCGTGCGCACCACTGTTTGCATATTAAATGCTGCAAGTATGAAAACAAATCGAGGACAGAGAGAGGCATCAGTTTTTGGAATGAAATTCGTTGACCTTTGGATACGTTAGGGAACAGGAACATAGCTCCTCCCAGGAAAACTGCTATCAGTATGGCCGTCTTCAGTTTGCGAGAAGCGCGGTAGCATTGGGGGGGGGGTAATATGAGTCACTAAAATAACCAGCAGCCATGTATGGTGAAAGATCGCTCTTTAAGCCAGAGCATAATGCAAAACTTTCGTTGAGAGATCAATCTTTTTCGTATTTGTGTGCAATCGGGACTGCTGTACTACTTTGTCGCCCTGTAAAACTGGATTGTCTCAACGCGGATCTCGTATTCCCTTTGCTTTTCCCTAACCGTTGTGACCACCTGTGCTTCAGTCTTACTCGGCTCTGTACGATTGCAGTAGTGGCAACCCTGACATTTGACCGGTACAAGGAAAAGACAGTCACAAGCCGTAGCAGGTTGAGTAAATTTTGACAAGAGCGCGCGAGCGGGGCGTGCGTGAGCAACCCACAAGTGGCGACCACGCTTGACGGTCAACGTTCGGTTAAACAACAGACCCGGAGGAACAAGTCCATGTTGCGCTACAACCCGGTCCAGAGTATGCCTTTGTATTCGAGGCTGCGTCTTTGCTTGGTCATGCGTGACCTGCAAGCTAATAGATTCCTTCAGGTAAGTGGTAGATACAATTTTGCGCCGGTTTTGGAAACGCTTACCAAGTCGGCCAAACAAAACAAGAGGTAATTACGTAATTTCTTTTGCATCCCACACTCGCCACGTCACAGTGTCACCAGCAGAATATTTTGATAATCTTCAGGGAGATGTTTTTGCCGGTCAAAACAAATTACATCGTCAGCAGAGTCTCTGCTTGTTCATGGCAGCCTATTGGTAAGCTTGTATTAGTCTTTGGTTCTCAAACAAACGGTCCCTCGTAGTTTAGAGCTAACAACCTAAGATTTTGCGATCTGCCCGTTGCTTGAATCTGAATTTACAAGTCGTGTGCTTGCCTTGCTAAATCGGTAAACTCGGTACGAACGGTTTCAGGAACCACCCTGTAATCAGTCCTAAGTATCGCTCTTCTTTGGGAATGTTGTCCTCCTATACTCTTTTGCTGCATGCCATTTTATCTATAGGCTCGTTTCCCTCAGAAGATTGTCCTTGCTACTTCGCACAAGCTCAACGACTGATTTCTTTACTATGCCCTGTACTCCCGCATGACACTGAGTTGCCTGCCACGGTGTCCGCTTGGCGCTTTCTTTCACCAATGAACTTTTAATCCGGTGACATTTGGGCACTACCCCTTGAGCTGGTGAAATACATTCATCTATATATGCAGGCAAAACTCAGGCACACTTAAGTAAACTACTTTCGAATAATTTCCCAACTAGTCAGGGCCTTGGATCGTATGCCGCGATTCCCTGAGTTCTTTAGTGAAGTTTTATGTCCACTTTTACGGGGACTCTGAGGCCGCAGCGTCTGATTCCCGTGGCACCAGCATGGCTGCCAATGGGAGGGTTGAGACCGCAGTGCTTGATTGGGTCTTTGTCGCCAGCTGGCTATGTCTAATGAGACTTATCGCCCCATTCTGTAATAGACGCAAGTTGCTTGGCGTCTCACCATGCGCCTTTAGATAAGAACCGATGTGCACCCAAGGACAAAATCTATCGGAATCTCCAAGACCTCCTAAGCACAGAAAGGCGGAGCGAAGATGCAGCGTATTCAAGAGACATGAAGGCGATGGAAAGTCGGCTGTTCCCAGTTTACTTCATTCTATACAACGATTAGCCTTGGGCAAACGTGCTGCGCATTTTTTGCTAATACATAGCACCATTTACTCAAAGAGAAGAAAGGGTTGTTGGTGATCGCCTGTTGAAGAATTCGACAGATGGAAAAGAATGTTGAATACAAGAAAGCCACTAACCAATACACTGAGCTAAACCACTTGCCTCCAACCATTGCTCGTAGTGTTCACATTGACCCCATCTCGTTCATCCTAGCGGGCATTTACCAGGCAGTCCACTTATCAATTTTTTCATAGCTGATCTCCCTCAGAATCTTCCAGTCGGAGTTGTAGAAACCAACACGGCTATCGGGCTATGATGTTGCGTAGAGATTTGAAGAATTTAGCTTCGGCTTTGAAATCTATTGTTGCCTGCGGCCTCCTGGTTGAGGTCGAGGAGATACGAGTTGTCGTCGGTTAGAAATGGCTCAAAAGCAAAATCAGAGCGCAGGTGCCAAAGGGCCTGCCAAGAACTCGTGAATCCTCTCAAAAAGGAACGCCGAAAACAACAACAATCACAAACTGTGGTTGGAGTAAATACAAAACTTCATCTCGCAATTTATTATTTTCCCGTTTTTCATCCGTTTTCTTCAGTTTTATTTAAATGCTGTTAGGATGCCGCTGCATATTTGCAGGCTGGTGCAATATATATACATATTTCCATGTATATTACACATACATACGTGCATTATATATGTCTTACACTTCATGTGGGTGTGGTATAGCAGTATACACGGTTCGATTAAGGGCAACCGATCAGCAAGACCGATTCTGACGAAATCCATTGGGGACTCAGCTAATGATCGGTTTCTAGCAATTGACGAAACTGTTCACTATACCGCAGTTAAGTACCAGGTTGCTTATGATGGACCGAGTAATCTTTTACGAACCGGAACAGCACAAGATGGGACTGGCAAGATTCCACAACAGGAGTGGAGACATAATCACGTGAACTAACATTCCGAATCAGGCTATTGGTGAGCTTCATGTGTCGAAAATAGTAGTTTTCGCGGATGTCATATAAAATGAAAGCATTCAAAGCTATCCCCAAGTGGGTGTGGTTGAAGGATCTGATGTGATTATCACCCCTGATAAGGGGTGTCAAAGTTTCGCCAGCTTAGGGAGTACGACAAAGGTCGCCATGACCGTTAGTAAAACCCATGTAGCCCAAAATCGAAGCAGTTCCCCGGAATTCGCCCCGATAAAACACATTTCCAAGGCTTTCGAAACTATGCAAGTCCGAATTCCCCCGGTCTCTCGTATTGTGAACATCAATGTTTCTCAGTAAGCAAACCATTCCCGTCCAAGATGATGGGGTTCTCCTGAAGCCATTTCTCGCAAACGTTTCCCTTCTTAGGGTTCGGTACTTGTACCCATTCTCTTCTTTTTTTCATCAATGACCTCCTGCTCACTACGTCGAACTCATTTCGTTCTTTTGCGGACAAAGTAATTTCCCACTGCTCTCTTTCTTACCGCACTCCTCGCCATGCAAAATCAGCATCGATCGTGAACGTCGTATAGTTAGTGCACCTCTAACTCTGAGCCGGAGAGAATTCCTTCCTGGGGCTCTGACAACCGTATCGTATACTATGCTTCCAAAACATCCCTCCTTTCATTTTCTCTAAAATGTCATCCTTTTTTCTCACACCTGACCCCCTCCGGACTAGTCCGCTTCATATTCTTTAGAATCTCTTCTCGATTTATTCATTAATCTTTCATTATCCTTTTCTCTATTTATATTTGGGCTTGCTTCCCGCGCGGCACACAAATTTGGTTTTCTGTTCCGAACAATTCGCATCATCCTTTGTATGAAGCTCAGGTCGTCTCCACACTAAAACCGTGCATTCGGTAGTTGCATGAGGCTTCATCTTGATCGGGTTTACCAAAGGGACATCCGACTGATCAACGATTAACAGCTAGTTTTTAGCCATCAGCCCACCATTGGGCAACTGCTTTGTTAGCCCTTTGCTACTGGTATTATTTTGGCTATGGTTCCTCCAAACTTGTCTCCTCAACTTCCTGTTCCTGTATTGATTTTTATCCCCTCGCCTACAGGCAGCTAGTCAACCTTGTCACGTTTTTGTTACTTGGTTCCACGTTTCTTTGGACTTGGCCAACGGATTCATATGCGGCGGCCGACCAGCCGATGTAAGCACTCAAATCAGCTGATGCAACTTTATCCAGGTCGCCGCACTTGCAATAAGTGAGCATGATCAATTGGGAAAATGAAGGGTTGGGCATGGTACTTGGCTGCGACATGCCGGAGACACTGCATTATTAGGTAGAGAGCCGGTGGTCGCCAGGATCCGTACACAGTGCTCGCGGCACTAGGGCAGGTAATGGATGATCTTTCTGGCGAAAACGGTCTGGCCAACTACATCAGTAAAGTAAAGAGGAACAATTGAAAAGGTTATACGATCAAGAATTTCGTGGCAGTGGCTAATCGCCTCAAAGCACAGAGAAATCCTGCTGGCATTGAAGGCAGTACGAAAGGGGATAAGGATTCTGCTGGGTCGATTTGAGGTGCCGCTTCCATGCCATTGGCAGGCCTAGCACACTGTAAATAAGAAAGCGCACTTGTTTCAACGGTTGCTACACTTGCGAGAGATTTCGTCGTAAAACACGGTCGTTGGACCCTCACACCGAGGTGATGGCGCACCATGAAATCCTTGATTACGTAGAAAGGTGTCTAAGTCCGCCGTGGGAGAAAATGTATGTCGTTCGCTTTACTATCTTGCGCTGAACCTCATGAAACCATAGAAATTTTTCGCAGTGTTCGACTGCGGGGCAACGTTTTAGGGAATTGGCTCATCGACTGGCCCTTGCAGGAGCCAGATTAGATTACACCAATGATCGAGGTTCTATGTCATCTTGGGTTCAGTAAAGTCACAATATTTTTACCTGCGAGGGAAATGTCCATGCAGGTAAAGTGCCTGACAAGGATGGGAAAGTGTTTCCTTTTTTGGTGGCCTGAGAACGACATAGATAAACCAATAATAGATTGTAGGACGAAATCCCGCCCGTTGTATGCAGTATCGTCGCCAATTTGTGCAAACTGTACAATTTCAAAGATAACAGCGATAAACGGACAGCCAAATAACCGGAACCTGGTGCAAACCGTTACCAGCAGATATTATGTTGACGAATATATTGGTTTGACCAGTGGGGGTGTGTGGCAAATGAACACTTAATGTGGTTGGTGCAACTTCTTGGGAATGGCGGCTTCCTTGTCAGTAAATGAATCTCTAACCATCCTGAGGTTCTAGAAGTCATTTCGGCAAACGGACTACCAGAGAGAGCCCACTGGTCAGATGTGTTCTTAATCAAAACCAAGTACAATCTCGGGTGAAGTGGGACGACAGGAATGATGAGTTCCTCCTTCAATTAAACATTTCCAAGCCGCCAACTACATGGATATTAATTCTATCCTCTGTTTCCTGCTCGTGAGATTCCTTTTGGTTCGATTCTCTGTGGCCGCTTCCCGGAAAGATGTTGTTACAACGATTAGGCCAAAAAATCGGTTGGAATAATCCCACTAATCCCGAACATGACTTGTCGTGGAAGGAATTCCTAACCAGTATTTCGTGAATAGGGTGCATAATAACTCCCACAATGCATGTTTCATAATTACGCGGTGCAGATGGAAGGGTTGCACGCGTTTTCGAATGCAGCGGAAGTGCGTCGCGGCACCGCAATGCACTGACGGTGAAGAGGAGTCTGTCGCGATGTTAGTTGGCTGAGCACTTAGTCGCACCTATGAAGTCAGTATCGGTCACAATCATGGGGTTACGTGAAACAATTTTGGTGACAATTTTTGCACAAACCACAAAAATGTTTCAGACCCATCCACGAGGCCGCAATGTTTCGGAGGGATTCAATGACCGTGCTACATTGGATCCACAATGTAAGGACTCGTCTGGGTAATTTCATCGTATACAGGCCCACGATCGTTATGAGAAAACGACAGTTGAAGAGCGGAATCAGGTGAAATCAGCCGACAGTCCGCTGACATTCGCTTCCATGGTGTGACGAACCTAAAGCGGCTGAAAAGTTGGGCCAACAGCCCAGAATTTCTCAACTTGCCTGAAAATCGCTGGCCCTTGAACGGCCTCAGCGTCCAACTGGAGCCGGCGACGGAGGTTAAGGGTAGCGCAATGACAACTGTGTCCCCTCCGTTTGGGCTAAACAGGTACTTGTCCTGGACTCGCTGGCTAAGAACGCCGGCTTGGCTGACCACATTTAAAGGGCGCATGCTGGTGGTGAAGTGTCTGACCTTTTGGCTGCATAAGCAGCAAAGCTCTGACTCTAGGAAAATCACAGTCTGCAGAGCGCGACCTCACCCGAATGCGACTAGCCCAGAGCTTTATAGATATCTGCGGGAGGGCGATCGACCTAAACGCCTTTCCCAGCTGTTGAAACCCCATAGAGCCACCAACTAATACCTGTCTTACCCTCGATATATAAGATCCGTCAGCCCGACACCACCTGGCTAATCTGCTCTTGCATCACAGCCATGCAGTGGAGAGGCGCCTGGGAATGAACCACGTACCGAGCATCATACAAAAATTGTTTCCGATGGTAAGTGAAACAGCAAAGGTAAAGCGAGTGGTTGGGGGGTGCGTATAGGCCCGGGGGTCCATGGCTGTGAAGTGAAGACAACTTAAGTTTAGGCTTCCGGAATGGAGGGTGAATCCTGGGTTGTGGCCATTCAGCGAAAACGGTTAAGATGTGGAAAGCGGACGGAAAAAAGGAAGGGATGCATAAAGATTTGCACGAAATGTCAAGCCGCGCATCAGGGATTCTTCCTATCGGGGCCGCATCTTTTCATACACGGGAGAGAACTGCGCCCAGTGTATAATCTGATAGTGGCCCAAACATTTTTGCAGCTAATCGAGACCCTTGAGCTTGGAATCCGTGCTTGAAGCAGAGGACTCCAAGAATAAATTTGCAATGCTCGGCGTTCAGTGGCAATTTAACGTTCCCTGTATCATCAACGGAGTTGGGATGTGGAAACGTTTCACCAGGTCCCTCCGAAGGATAGCGTTCTGTATGATTAAATAACAAACTAAGACGATGAGACTTTAAGCACAGCGCTGATGGAACCGGAAAGGATACTGAGCAACCGTCCATTTTTACCGGTACATTCCAGTGATTTCACACGTATGACTTTGATCTCTAATAATCTTTAGGCATTGAGGTCAAGCGATTGTTTCGTGGAACCTGTTGGTTTTATCTAAGGTATTAGTTTTCCAGTGAAATCAAGCCGGTAACCAGACCAAGGTACTTTGGGAACGGTTGTTACCAGAACACATGGTTACTCAGCAGGCCCAACGGAGGTAGTTATCTAGTGAAAAGCCGTTTAGGACAAACGAATTAGTGATGGCCCCTAAAGCAATGGACTGTGTTACGTGATGGTCTTCTGGTGTCGCCCAGTTAGTGATTACCGGTTTGCGACGGACTTTTTAGAAGGGCTGAAGTCAGAACTGAAAACTAACTTGCAAAGTGGTGCATAAGTCTCTTAAAATGGGAGGAAGGAGATGTTGCCCTAGTTTCCAAAAGCGAACGTTAAGCGAACTTCACAAGTCGAAACCGAGTTAAGTGGTGACCTCATATTCATATACACGCTTTTTATTTTTATCTAAAACACTATGTTAGCAAGGCATCGCACACCGTACAATTCTTCTACATTAATGCCTGGCAAACCCCACTTGTGACACTTACAGATGAATCGAAATAGTTTTCTTCACTGACAACCTGCTCCCGAATCTTTTGTTGATACTGTCCATAAAAGACTATGGTTCCTCAACCTGGCAAGGAGTTACGTGCCCATTGTAATGCACTGCAAACCGCAGCGCTCATTCCCTCATTCAAGTTCCTGTCTTTTCCTCGCTTATCACTTTTAATCCAAGGACATATTGTTTTATTTTATGAATATGGCCACAAACTCACACATTAAGACAAACAGATCAGCACTTGCATGCACCTGCTACGCTACACCAACACAAGGATTTAGGTTTCCCTGTTTTGGATGTCAACCTAGTTAACATTGAGTCCGACGAATGTCCACTGTTTATTTGCATTGGTGTAATTCGGGGTGTTCCGTTCGTAATACAATGAAAGCTCACAAGGGACGTAAAAAGTGCTTAACTGGGTCGGAAGTTGGGATTTGTCACTAAACGAAAGTAAAATTCAATCACCGAACAATATATCAGAAAGACTGTTTGTTTTGTGAGAAAACAAGAATTTTTCAATTGGTGGACTAAAGACCTGAGAATATTTATGTCTATAGACTACGAGTGAGCTGAATAGTGCAAAGCTGCTGCCTGGATAGCGTGGGTAGCCCTTTTAGGTTATGGTTTGCGGTATTCTTTAGGAAGCCGGAGGTGTTAATCTCATTTTGCAATGGAGTAATGCATAAATGCATGGGTGTCGTCCCTTGGGGAGGACTTGGCTTGCCTCGGGAGTGTTTAGAAGCCAGGCAATATGCAGTTAAGGGACATATTCGGGCAAGCAACCTTGGAAAGAATGTGAATCCGTGGGGGAAAGCGGTAGAAGGCCCACTCTAGAATAAAAGTCCATGCAAACGTCTTTTGCAATGCGACCATCGGAGCTTGGCACAAGCAGTCACTATAAATGGCACGTGCTGAAGGCTTCAAAGCCTTTGAGTCATTTTAAGGTAGGATAAGCCACTAACGGTTCCCGGTATTATAAACCCAGTTTGCGAGTTTTTGCGAAGCAGCTCAAGGGACGAGAATATGTCCGCAAGATATCATGAAAGGACGGAACACAAGAAAAATTGGTGTTTACTCGCACCGGAGTTCAGAAGAGATCTCTCTTTCTTCATTTTAACAGGCACAGGATGTCTGCAGCTACTGAAGTTAAAACTAAAAGTCAAAACTGACAGCACTGGACGTTATATCTTGAGCATACCAGCCAGGGAACCCTGGACCCTATACTGACTATCGAGATCACTAATGCTGTGTGCAAACTGAACTGAAGTGAAAATGGCCGAGCTACTGCGGAACTAACTGTCAATTGTTGCCGTTTATTGGTAGAAGGTTGGTCTTGCAGCCGCACCCACGATTATTAGCTTGCAATAATTGCTACTACATCTTACCCGACACAGCTGAAGCCAGCTGCAATTTCCTTATCTAGTTTAGTCTTGCCCTTCCCTTTCTAGTTAAAGGGATAAACAAAGAATAAATCGGGTTCAGTGACATACATTTGTTGCACTATAAGCCTTTGACATACTACTGAGCGTAGATCCTTAGCTGTTTAATCTAAACCAGAAAATTCCGGTTTTATTCAGTAGTTGAACATTTTCTAAACGATACCGCCTGTTTTATATCGTTCTTCAATATTATTTTTTATGACTTTGCCGTTACAACGAGCTTCCTGCACCTGAAGCGACTAGGGTAGGGCGATGAAAATCTGGCTGCATAGTTATATCCTTTCCAAGCCCACTCTAATCTACTCAGTAGAAATCTTACCAGTGCACCATATATCTTAATTCATCTCTATGTATACTTCTCAAGGACCCTATGGTTGAACGTAATCGCTGCAGAATACATGCACCCGGAAAGCAATTTTGCATCTTTTTGAGGCTGCCTAGCATATTATGGCAAGGAGGACCAATACTATTACTAAACCGTCAGCAACCCAATACCCCATCTCAAGGTCGTCAAAGCGATCCGTGTTAGGTAAACTTCTAAGTGTCTTAGATTTTCCAGAAGCGTCCAGTAAACAATTGACCGAAACTGAAGGCAAGTTGCCGAAATTCACGGGGCGGTTGACATCCACAAATTGAAGAGCTCCCATGCCGAACCCTCTGACCTATTTCGCAGAGTCCTCGGCATTCACAGGTCCGAACGATCTGAAAGCAGCATGCACTTCCCTTAATCCCATAGTTACAGAAAAGCAAAGGCGGATTAACTGTGCAGACAACGCAATTTGTCCAACGTCGCGGACCGTACTGATCTGCTGTCGGCCGAATCTACGATTCTTCGTGCTGCTATCAGTGCCACTGCGTCACACTTAAGAAAACGATCCCGGCGATAATGCCCCCTATAGTTGCAGTTCCTCGATAAGGCTGTTACGGTGGGCGTTATTGAAAGACAAAAATGATAGCTCGTTGAACACAGTTCAAGTCCATCGGATGAGACGCTGCTGCCAAATGAATTACCTGAGTTTTCCAGTGTAACATCTGTTCATAAGGACTACACAATCCCGAACTCTCATTCAGCCAGCTGCCACGGTCCAGTGGAGTTCACCTATCACCCAGATCTCCATCAAAGACTAAAGATATTTGTTGACTCGGATATAACCTGTTTGCATTCGCCACTGCACTAACTTTGGATCAACCAACACACCTCGAATTCCCTAGTGGGGTCCATGCTGGCTGTCACCAGTTAGTCTCAGGTTGTACGCAAAACGATACACCGGACGTCCAAGGTCCAGCGCTGTGCGAACAGAAGTCGACCGGGCAGGCCCTCGACTGGACCCCGCACACATCTCAAATCATGATTCACCCACCCAAACGCAACTCAAAACAGTCAAATATCACCCCGGTGAACCCCTGATATCAAACATGGTTGACCAAACTCGCGAATGACGGCGGAACCCGGAAGGCGTGAAAATGCTAGCAACGGGCATTCCGTGGTGCAGTGAGACAGGACGCAAAGGGTACAGATATACATACATGTTTCAGTGTCAAGGCCCCAAGTTTCAATATTGGCCGCCTTTTAGGGCAAAGAGTGACCAGGTTTGAAAAACTACCTCCCATCTTAAAGACTTTGTATTCAAGCTGGGAACATTTAACTCCATTTCATTTTCAACTTCCGTCCAGTCAACCGTTGCCTTCAGCTCTTTTCTACCTTCTACCAACTTCCTCAATTTGGACCAAAGTGTACATTTCCCCCCTAATGCCCTATAGTTTAGTGCACCTTGAAAAGACCCTAAAGACTGTTAAAATAGTAAACTATTACCCTCAATCCAGACTTACTCCAGACACTGCGTAAGTTCATTAGATTTCAATGCGGTCATTATTGTACTTTCTCACCACACAGGAGTCATTACTCATTGCAATGATAGCCGTCTAAGATTGATTACACGACCTCTTTACGGATCGAAAATGAATACAGAGGACTACGGACCCTTCAGTTCATGGCATATATGTACTTGTTTTACTAGGAATAAATTATGTTACTCTCACTTGCCCACGCCAAAGAAAAACAACCATTTTATTCTGCTGACTGACACCTGGCTTGCAGACGCCTCTCGCGTGGACGAAATTGCTACTGCCGGCTGCTATTACTTCTTCAATAGCGGAGGGATTCCAAATGAACGTCGAGGACAATTTCAGGACCGTTCGTCATCCTCCTCTTGAAAGTGGCTGACTCTGCGTGGTTCAACGTTGAGCTACCGTGGCAAGCGATTAGATTGACTCGTGTCTATTGCACCCAGATAGCTTATTTTCTGCAACTAAGGCATTTGATTGGCTTAGAAACACCCATCGATGCATAAAACTAATAGCTGTGGACTCCATTGCTCGCGAAATACTTTGGTTCTCATATTCGGCCTTTCGTCACCTCTTCCTTCTCCCACATGCGACTCATCTGAGAGGCTGGAATCAGCATGTCTCATCTCACACCAGGCGTAATAGCACACGCGGCCTGGCTTTCTCAGTGAGATCCGCCAAGATAGTAATCACGGTTGGGAAAAATCTACCGCAGTGTGACCACACACCAGTTCGCTGCGACTTCTCAGTCATTCATATTCCCTAAAAAAAATTCCTCCAACAGTCCTTTCCGTAATGCTTTCTGAAAGACATTGGCTGCGTTGATCTGCTCGTTTATTACGAATAGTCCGCAGCCAATA
Organism: Fasciolopsis buskii; assembly: GCA_008360955.1. Lineage (NCBI taxonomy): Eukaryota > Metazoa > Platyhelminthes > Trematoda > Plagiorchiida > Fasciolidae > Fasciolopsis > Fasciolopsis buskii. Next base: position 18,104 of record LUCM01003521.1, on the reverse strand, counting down.
GCCGAAAGGCTAAACACCGTTCTGAAAAACCGCAGAGATCTAATCACCCAAAAACAGCATCCATCCGCTGGCCCCAGGCAGAGTATGCCCTCTCGTACGCAGTCGAAACTCTCTAACCTACGAAAAAAGAGGTATTGAAACAAAGGATTTTTCAATTCAGTTCAAGGTAAATCGTTTTGCGTACACACCAAAACAATGGTCTGGCGAAATTTTTGGCAGAAACCACAGTCCCATTACTAACCGTAATAAATTAGAAAGAGACCACAATCTCTATTAATATTTCGGCAATCCTTCATTGCGGCACTCGTTTGGAGGATCCTCTAAATATGGCCGAAGCTTTTAAGTCCGTCTTGCGAATTCATTGAATGGCAACAACGCACCTCCCCCTCATAATTTGGCCTTGTTCATCTCTGAATGTCCGTCCACCGTCAACTTCCACACCCCTAAAATCTCTGTCTGCATTGCTATTATGAAAATGCCTTACCGACTAGGACTTGATGTTCCACTGTCGCCAGCTACTACATATCGATGACATGATATTCCATTTATTTTGTTCAAGTCATTCATTATACCTATGAGATAAAGTCGCTATTCCTTCCCGTGGAAGGCTTCCGTACTCTAACCAATCAAAGAGAAAAGATTTCAGCTGGACCCATCCAGGTACCGACCAATAAACCTAACCCCAGCAATGTCCAGAGTCATGGAGAGATTGATGAAGGCAAAAATATACAGCCATCTACTCAGAAATAACATCAACAAGGGACAGCGCCGCTTTTAAAAAAACGGTCACGAGCAATCCGTGTGAAGCACTCTTTGGATTTTAATACCATGGTTGAGAATTACTTAAGGCAGTAATGACGGTCTATCTGGATATGGCTAAGGCACTTGATGGGTTATCCTGTCTCCGTTTGCTATGAAAATTTAAGTTTGGGGCAGCACTGATCCACTTTGTTCCTGGCTGGTATCTTAATTGACCTCACATAGTGAGACTGTGAATGTTACCAACTACCTTTCCAAACCCCAGGCCATAACAGCTGGGGGGATTCCAGGTGAAACTGTAGACCCGCTAGTAATTCTCACGCAATAAATGAGTTATTCCGACGAACTGAACTTTGGGTTCCTTTCTACTTTCCTGACGATTTAAAACGTTCTCTGCATTTTCGACTCCAGCCCTTTAGTTTCTACGCTGTAGGAAAAGGCGCTACATTCATAGTCACTTAATTCTTAGAGAATGAACTGACTAGTTGTATGGTCACTTTCGAGTCTCTTCTTTTCACCCAAACCCCTCATCCACGGAGAACAGCCGATCCAAATTAAATCTCAGGTGCCAAATTTTCAAGGCACAACCGCATGTAATTTGCCAGGTCCCGTAATCTTACGAGACTTATACTTAGAACTACTCTTTTGCGAAAGCAATCTAGATATCTATGTGACCCATGGTGGACCAGTAATAAATTTGGTGCTACAATTTAGTAGTAGGAGATTGAATGTTTACATGAAATAATTCACCATGTGATATCATCACTCAACTCACCCTAAGGAAACCATGGAAGCACTGTACAGCTGTTTCATCCTTGTTAGGAATCATCAGCAGTGCATATCCACCGCGCCCCAACTGGGACGCGAACCCGGGACGAACGATTGTGAGTCGAACGCCTTAGCCATTACGCTACCGGGCAGGCTCTGAACGGTTTGTTGAACTTCACCACATGATGTTGCACCTATCCGTCACTGGTTTGCACGGGCTCTGTCCGTTACCTCACAGCGATCGACCCCTACTGATAGATGACTTCTCTGCAGGTAGCCTAAGTACGACGAAGGCTTTGGATATGACCTACAGAGCTTGATTACTTGATACATTTTAGTAGTAGGAGATTGAATGTTTACATGAAATAATTCACCATGTGATATCATCACTCAACTCACC